>LFJQ01000015.1:3082500-3529114 GCA_001182835.1 Oropetium thomaeum | reverse complement strand
AGCCAACCGGAGAAAATCGAGGCCATCAACCGAATGGGCCCCGATCCAGAACTTGAAGGGAGTACAGCGCGTGACCGGATGCTTAGCGGCTCTGAGCCGCTTCATCTCGCGTCTCGAGAGCGCGTACACCCTCTCTACCAGCTCCTGAAGAAATCCGAGCGGTTTCAATGGACGCCTGAGGCACAGGACGCACTCGACAAGATTAAGGACATCCTGTCGAAGCCCCCAGTTCTGGTACCTCCGACCCCGAAGGAGCCTCTCCTCCTCTACATCGCCGCAACGACCCAGGTCGTCAGCATCGCCCTCGTCGTGGAGCGGACGGAAGAAGGCCACGTCCTCAAGGTTCAGCGACCGGTCTACTACGTGAGCGAAGTCTTGTCGGAGACGAAGACGCGGTATCTCCAAATCTTGAAGATTCTCTATGGCGTCGTCCTTGCTAAAAGGAAGCTCCGACACTACTTCGAGTCTCACCGGGTGACCGTCGTCAGCTCCTTCCCACTGCGCGAAGTCGTCGAGAACCGCGACGCAACAGCAAGGCCGCGAAGTGGGCTCTTGAGCTGATGGGCGAGGGCATCACATATGCCCCCCGAACGGCGATCAAGTCCCAGTCCTTGGCTGATTTCATAGCGGAGTGGACAGAAGTACAATTACCCACTGCTCCTATCGACCAGGAGTATTGGGTGATGTATTTCGACGGTTCGCTGATGCGAAAAGGAGCAGGGGTCGGACTTGTCTTCGTCTCCCCCCTGGGGGTGCGCATGAAGTACGCAATCCGCCTCTCGTTCCCCGCGTCCAACAACGTAGCCGAGTACGAGGCGGTCGTCAACGGGCTCAAGATCGCCAACGAGTTGGGAATCCGACGACTCGAAGTTCGGGGCGATTCCCAGCTTGTCGTTGGTCAGGTCATGAAGGAGTCTAGCTGCCTCAACGAGACCATGGACGCCTACTGCAAGGAGGTCCGCAAGTTGGAACACAAGTTCCACGGCCTCGAGCTCAGGCACATCCCGAGGCGACAAAACGAAGAAGCCGACTCCCTGGCCAAGATGGCGGCCGGGCGCGAACAGGTCCCGACAGGGGTCTTCGCCCACGATCAGAGCCAACCATCAATCCGACCCCAAGATACGCCGGGGGTCGGCACCGAGCCGCCCCAGGCACAAGGGAACGGATCGGCCGCGACGCCTCCCGACCCCTGCGTCATGGAGATCGACGAGGCGCCCGCGCCTGGTACGAGCCCTCCAGACGACTGGAGGACGCCGTATCTCAACCGACTCCTCAAAGGAGAGCTCCCCGCCGACAAGACGGAGGCACGACGCATCGCGCGACGCGCCAAATCCTTCACAGTCATCGACGGAGAACTCTACAAAAGGAGCCTCACCAGAATCTTGCAGCGCTGCATTCCCATCGAGCAAGGGAAGATGCTGCTGCGAGACATTCATGGAGGGGTCTGCGGCCATCACGCCGCACACAGGACCCTTGTCGGAAACGCGTTCCGACAGGGGTTCTACTGGCCAACTGCCGTCAACGATGCTGCGCACATCATCCGCACGTGCGAAGGATGTCAGTTCTACGCCGGCAGACCCATCTGCCGGCACAAGCACTACAGTCCATCCCCATCACATGGCCGTTCGCGGTCTGGGGATTGGATCTGGTCGGACCGCTCAAGAAGGCACCCGGGGCTACACCCACCTCTTGGTGGCTGTCGATAAGTTCACCAAGTGGGTCGAAGCCCGGCCAATCACGAGGATCCGACCAGAAGAGGCAGTCGAGTTCTTCCTCGACATAATCCACCGCTTCGGGGTCCCAAACTCCATCATCACAGATAACGGTACGCAGTTCACAGGGAAGCGGTTCCTTAAGTTCTGCGACGATTACCATATCCGAGTAGATTAGGCGGCCGTGGCGCACCCCCGAACGAACGGGCAGGTCGAGCGCACCAACGGTCTGATCCTTCAAGGCCTAAAGCCACGTATCTACAACCGGCTGAAACAGTTCAGCGGGCGATGGGCAGCCGAGCTGCCCGCCGTGCTATGGAGTTTGCGAACATCCCCAAGTCGGGCGACGGGGTTCACCCCCTTCTTCATGGTGTACGGCTCCGAAGCCGTATTACCGACCGACCTCGACTACGGAGCCCCAAGGATCAGAGCTTACGACGAAGAAGGCAACCAGACGTCCCTCGAAGACGCCATGGATCAGCTTGACGAAGCGCGTGACGTAGCGCTCCTACGATCGGCAAAATATCAACAGGCGCTGCGGCGTTACCACTCCCGCTACGTGCGGGAAAGAGCGTTCAACGTCGGCGACCTCGTCCTTCGACGCGTTCAGAGCAGCAAGGACCGCCACAAGCTGTCGCCTCCATGGGAAGGGCCCTTCATCGTCTCAAGAATCCTCCGACCCGGCTCCTACAAGTTGCAGATGGCGGACGGGCAAGAACTCGCCAACGCATGGAACATCGAACAGCTACGTCACTTCTATCCCTGAAACTCGTAGTATTCTTATTGTTCCTCGCCACCGAGATAAGCGGCGCCCGACCCCGTCACGCGGGAGTCGGACCCCGCTCGGGGGCTACACCTGCAAGGTGCGCATCGCGCGCGCACCTTGACTCTTACGAAATCTTTTTGTCGTTCCATCTGCAACGTAGTATCTAGAACTAACGATAGTTCGACTTTTGTGCCAACCGAGATAAGCGGCGCCCGACCCCCGTCACGCGGGAGTCGGACCCCGCTCGGGGGCTACACCCTCAGGGTGCGCGTATTGAACGTGCACCCCGAGCGCTCGTTAAAATTCCGCCGCTTTACTAAGCGGCGCCCGACCCCCGTCACGCGGGAGTCGGACCCCGCTCGGGGGCTACCCCTGCAAGGTGCGCATCGCGCGCGCACCTTAACCCACGCTAAAATTTTGCTATTTCGCTTGCAAAATTTCGAGGAGAGGGTGAACGAATCTTTACCCTCTTCAGGGATCTCGACCCCTCGCCCTACGTTCGAATCTCAGAAGGGAAAGTCACGAGCGGAAGAAGATGCGAAGTCTAGCCGGTCGGACCGCGCAACGCCTACGACCCCCGAAGGTTACGGCAACGGCGCTCACCAGCTAGGCGGAGCATCGGAGCCACCCGTGGCCTAGGACTCCTGGGAGTCGAAAACAAGGAAAAAAGGGGTCAGACACCCTCGCGACTCTGTGAAGCAACGTCTTCGTAGAAGCACTTAGAGACATCGTCAGAAGAGAACTATTTCATTCATTCTGATTTACAAAAGGGCCGGACACTTTTGGCCTCAGCCGTCCTAGGTACAAAACTAAAACTACTCTAACTCCTATTCTGCCGGGGGGGGGGAGGGGGCACGTCCTCTGCCTCTTCCGCCACCCGTGCTTGCAGCTAGCACCCGCGCGAAGGGAGCCGCCTCCGCCTCGATGGCGTCCAGCTCGGCGTCGGTGTATCCGGCAGCAAAGCCCTCGCTCAGGTAGTCGAGGGCGATGTTGGCGTAGTGCGACCGGGCGACGGCGAACGCCCGGTGCACCCCCCGGTACACTCCATCCTCCGCCATGGCCCGCGCCCGGGTGACAAGCCGGGGAACTTGGGGAGCCAGCACGCTCGACCCAGCCTCCCCGGCCACGCCAAGGTCCACGAGGGCTGCACGGACGACGGCACGGAGGACCCCGTGCTCCTCGACCTCCCCCTTCAGCTCTTCCCGGAGCGAGGACAGCTCCTTCCGGAGCGACGACAGCTCCTTCATGCTCGCCTCCAGCTTCTCGGTTAAGACTGCAAAACGTACAACAATGGTCAGCCCGCAACTAAGTCCAAAAGAGGGGGTAGAGTCAGGAACGGAACCTACCCGACGTGCCAGCACGAAGCCTCTTGAGCTCGACGTCGCTCTGGGCCACCTCCGCCGCCAAGGAGGCGGTCATCGCCTCGGCCTCGACCCGGGCCTTGGTCTCCTCCTCCAAAATGGCCGCCGCTACCTCCAGCCGGCAAGCCTGCTGCACCGTCAAGGCCGTCAGGGCACCATGGCCCTGCCGCGCCTCCTCCTGCTCGGCGCGGAGTCGCTCCGACATGGCCTACTCCCGGGCGAGGGCGTCCGCCGCTGCTTTGCGCGCGGCAGGAAGCTCCTCCTGCTCGACGAGTCGGCCACGAACGAACGCCGCGACCAAGTCCAAGGCGGACAAGACCCCCTCCGCGTCCCGCCGCGTGCTCCCGGGACCTGGGGCGCTTTCCTCCACCACCCTTGCAGCCGGCCGGGTCGCCGGCACCGCCGCCATCGGCACGACAGCGGCAGCCTCCCCAACGGCGGCACCCGACGCCGCTGCCTCCTCCGCCGTCGGAGGCCCAAAAACGGGCGGCTTCGGCCCAGGCGCCGGGGCCTCCACCCGCCTCACCGCCAACGGCGCCTCCGGAGGGACGACCTCCACCGCATCCTTTGGTTGCGGCTTGGCAGCCACCGCCACCTCCGCCGACGGGCGCGGGGGCTCCGAAGCCCCGCCCTCGGCGCCCATTGAGGCGTGCCCAGGCCGCCGACCCGCCAGGGCCTTCCGCGGCGCTATCGCCAGCGACCCTTCTCCCGCCGCGGGCCAGCAAAAAGAATGGATGCTTAATACAAGCGAAGGAAGGAGAAGGTTCTCACGAGCGCGCTTACCCTCGCACTGACGAAGTCCGGCGACGCTTCGGGGTCGACCCTCCTTGCTCCGCCGTCGGGCGCTTCTCGCCGACCCCCGGGCCGGCCGCCCCGACAGATACCTGCCCAGAGGCCGACGGACCCGACCCCGCCGACTCGGGGCGAGCACGAACGCCCGTCGAAGTGGGCGCCCCTCCTTCAGGGGCCGGCTGCCCCACCGTGAACGTCGACGACGGAGGTAGTGCCGCCGCCGAGCCCCGGGCCTCCGACCCCCGAGGTCCCGACCCGTGGCCCGTTGGTGGGCGTGCACCGACTCCTGCCTCGGGGCAGGGGAGGGATCTCCACGACCTCCTCCTCTTCCTCCTCCTCCTCCTCCTCGTCGTCGTCGTCGTCGTCGTCGTCCGACCCTTGCCTGCGCCGACCCCGGGCCAGCTTAGCCCGGAGCTTGAGCATCCGCTTGGCCTTCCGGGCGTCCTTCTTCCGCTTGTGCTCCTCGGCGGCCAAGCGGTTGGCCTCCCGGACGGCCGCGTCCTCGGGCAACGGAGGGCGAGAGGGTCGGACCACGGGCTCCTTCCTCTGTCACCAGCCAGAAGAGAAAGGTCAGAATCAGAGGAAGGAAGATGAGAGGTGTGACAATACAAGGATCGCGCTTACCAAGAGGGAGCTTCCCTCAGCAGGACGCATCGGCGGGTGGTCGTCCACCGGATCCTCGAGGTCCTCCGCCGCGAGGGACTCCCGGAGTCGCTGCCTCAGCTCCAGCTCGGAGATCGGCTCGGTCGACATCGCCGACCCGGAAAGATCCGAGCCAGGTACCATCTCCCAGAGCCGAAGCCGCCGCGCCATCAGCGGCAGCACGCGGCGGCCGTGGAACGCGGCGACAACCCCGGCGCCGCGCACCCTCCGGGCCCGTAGCTCCCACACGACGTCGAGGACCTCGTCCATCAGCTTCTGCTCCTTGGCCGGCGGCCCCCACCTCCACAGCGCGGGCGCCGCGTCGAATGTACGCCCGGTGAACACAGGGAGGGGCGCGGCAGCGTCGTTCTTGAGATAGAACCACTGCCCGTGCCACCCCCTGTGAGAGCTCCGCAGCCGCAGGGGGATGTAGGAGCCGGAGCGATCGCTGCGGAGGTGGATGCTGGCGCAGCCGATGGGGAGGTGGGGCCCCTCCTTCGTCTGGAGCGTGACGGAGAAGAAGTACCGCCACAAATCAAAATGGGGCGCGATCCCCAGATAGCCCTCGCATAACGCCACGAAAATGGCGATGTGCAGTACCCCGTTGGGGTTGAGGTGCTGCAGCTCAAGGCCGTAATAGTGGAGGAGCCCCCGCAAGAAGGAGTGCGCGGGGACTCCCAGCCCGCGCTCGTGGAAGTGAGCGAAGGACACCACGTAACCTTCCGGCGGCGCGGGCACCTCTTCGCTGCCCGGGAGCAACCACTCCCTCGCCTCCGTCCGGGCAACGAGGAGGCCACGGCTAACCAAACCCTCAAGGCGCGTCTTCCGGATATCGGATCTTAGCCAAGAAGCCATGGAGGACGAGCAAGAGGTGAGATGTAAACGAACAAGGAATACGGGGAAGACGAGGAGAAGGAAGATGCGCAAGCACGGAAGGACGAAAGGCAAAAGAAGACGCAAGTGACGGATGCGGCGAACAGACGAGCGAGGTGCGTATTTATACCTTTCACCCGCTTGGCGCTCCTCTCGCCGCCAACGGGCCCCGCCTGCTCATCCCGCTCAGCACGGGCGTCTCTTCGCCTTCCCAGCCTCCTCTCGTACCGCTCGCTGCAACTGGGACCGCGGAGCCACCTCACGCAGCGCGGGAAATATCCCGCCCTCGGGATATCACTCCAAAACCGCTGCGAGTGGGGCCCGCCTAGCCAGTCCGCCCCGCGCGAAGCGCGACTCCGCCGCTTCAACTTCCTCTCACCCCACCCGCTGCCTAAAGGGTCCCACTGGACGCCACGAGCGACGCGGGAGGCTTCCCGCACACCTGGCCTGTTCTCTCTGCCATTGCAAGAGGGACCCGCGATGCTGCCTCGTGCAGGACGATGTCTGCTCCCGCCCGTGCGACGTCCGTCGTTAGTCGCTGCAGAAGGGACCCACGCGGCCGCCCGCCAGGCAGGGTCGAGCGCACGCGCGTTAGTACTCATGACCCGCGAAGACTAACGCCTCTGCCGCACGTCCCGTCTCGGGGGGCGCCTCTGCTACGCCGCTGCCATGAAATAAGTTCTGGAAGACGGAGTCTTGGGCTGAAAAACGCCCCGACGGCCCAAAGAGTTCGAAGGCTGGCCCCACGAACGGGTTCGACAGTCGCTCAGGGCACAAATAGAGTGAGGGGTGGATAGAGATGGGCCCGCTAGCGGCCAACACCCTGGCGCACGAGCGCCGAGGGCATCTCCGTCCGCGTTCGAGTCCCGGTTCACGCCGACCCATGGGTATCCTATCGCAAGGAGGCAGCGAGCCCTCGGAGCCTAGCGAACGGCATCCGGGTACCAGATTGGGACGACAACCAGGAATATTGAGGTCGACCACCAGCTGGTCCATCGGAGCACCCCCCGAAGGGAGCCCGGGCCTCACTCGAACTCTCCCGTTAGCAACTCGACGAGCGTCACGCTTCGGCCTCCGTGGTAAAGCGTGGCCCGGCTCGACCTCCTCGTCTGGCGGACAGACGCGCTGGAGGGACGAAAAAAGTCGAACCGTATCCACGATCGGACCACCGCAACGAGCGGGAGTCTCGGGAACGGAATCGCAAAAAGAGATCTATTACGGGATCGCAGAACACGTAAGCTCAATGGGGTACGGCGCGAGCCTACCGTCAGGGGTTTTGCCGCTCCCGATGTGAGTGACTCCAGCCTCCCTCTCACGAGGAGGTCAGGCCTCACTCGGGGGCTACTGTTGAGGGTCACTACCAAGGGTAGTTAACTTTAATGATCCTCGGCCCTAACGACGCGGTCAAGGATAAATAAATCTCGCCTAAACCGGTCCCCATACCGTACGGGCGCGCTGCGGAAAGAGTCGACTGACGGTCTCCGTCTCGCCCGACCCCCGCAAAGGGGGTCGGAGTCGACTGACGGTCTCCGCCTCGCCCGACCCCCGCGAAGGGGGGTCGGATCTTGCACGCTCGGACGGGGCGCTCGACCCCGCCTCCCAGGGGTCGGACGAACGCGCCTCCGCCTCGCCCGACCCCTGGGTCGGACGAATCACCTACTGCTCCACAAACTAGGAGGGCGACGACGGTTGGGGAGTAAATGCCTGACACTCCACGACCACTGACAGGCAGGGTAGCTCGCCAACTCGGGCAAGTGGGCGTTAAATGTACACGTGCACCGCCCACGGCATGGGCGCCGCTCCAACAGCCCCCTGTCAGTGACTCATCGCCCTGTACTACAAGACGTCCCGAGCGACGGCCACACTCACGGCGTTACCAAACCAGCTCCTACAGTGGCGTCTTCTCCATACGGATGGAACTCCACCGGATGACAGCACAGGCCATTCCGACGAACAGGAACAAGTACGGCTAAATCAAGGACGACGCCCCATCACGGCCCGGCCTAACTGGAGTACGGCTGCCGTCAGCTTCAAGGAAGCAGCCCCCTCTAGCCGTCGTATAAAAGGAGAGGGGAATCGAAGACGAAGACGGGGGAAAAAAGATCAACAAGTTCTCCACAAGCAAAGTCCAGAGAAGCCTCCACGATCCACGAGCTCTCCAGACACACGAACAACACTCACGAACTCTCATAGAGGCGGAAATCCCTCTCTCTTCCTCCTCTGTTGTAACCCCCCACTGTAATCTCAGTCGCAAATAACACGAGCTGTCACTAAAACTGGACGTAGGGTATTCGGCCCGAACCAGTATAAATCCTTGTGTCCATTTGCGAAACCATCCGAGCCCAAAACGTGCTTCCCCTAAAACAAATCACTAGTCGGTGATATCGAACACCGACACTCTGTCTGATCCGTGGGGCACAGTTGGTTGAGTATTGAACGTACTGCTCACATGCTGGAACTATGGGAACCAGTAAACCTAGGTAGCCTAGAGAAGGCAAAGCTGAACCTACCTTACGGTGTCTGATTGGCGGCGGTCTGGGGTGGACAGTGTGTGAACTCCACAGACACCGTCCGGGACGGGTGATCTGGTGGGACGCGGCACTGTTAAGGTAGCGTAAGAGGGAATTAGCTTTGCCAGATCTGGTGCGAACGGTTGCCACGTGCGGTCCGGGACGCGCACGTGTCGTGTGGCCAGGTTAACCCTGCAGGTGTAAATCGTTTCGAACCGCTGACACTCTCAGTCTAGAGTTCACTCAATCTCTCTGTCGCATACGTTAAGAAGTGAACATATGAAAATGATGCTTTGGCTGTGATGCTTATACTAATCATTGCTTGTCAACATGATTGCTTAGTTACATGCCTACTAAAGTTTATTTCCTCGAACTTAATTTGAGCTAAAACTAAAGTAGGAACTACTTAGTAAGCGTGTCCTTTTGCAATTATCCTACCCTAGGTCAGCCGTGCATGTCTAGGTGTCGGCTGTAGACAGCCTGTTGACGGGTTAGTCTTGCTGAGCTTCTTAGAAGCTCACGCTTTGCGACTTGTGGCTTTCAGGAGGGTTCGATGCGACCGGTGGTAGTGGTGGCCAGTTCTGGGAAGAGTCGTCGCCGGGCTGGGGTAGCTTTCAGTGGGAGCCGCTCGAGTAGCCGCTGTGTGTGTGTGGCTAGTAGCAGGGAGCCGTGGGCAAGGCCCTTGCTTATGCTTAGAGTCAGAGTCGGAGTCTGTATCCTTTATTTTCCGCTTCCGCTTGTAGACTGAATCGTTTCCGCTGTTTATAAAAACTGTTCCTGTGGAACCCAACTCTGTAATATCACTCATGTAACACTTTACTTCTGTCTGTAATCCGTGCTTTTTAATGCCTGTGTTGTACCCTGTGAACGTTCGCTTCGACGAACGTCGCCCAGAATAGATCCCGGGAGGAGGATCTCCCCGTTACAGGGGCGGTCCGCCACAATTTGCCCGGAGGCCAACTGAGAATCACTAAGAACAACCAGTCGCTTCGCACCCAGATCACGGACCTTTCGAAGGCCCAGCAGGATGCCTTCGTACTCAGCCCCGTTGTTGGTCGTCTGAAACTAAAGAGACGCTGAGTACCGAAGCTTCTGCCCACTAGGCGACGTGATAACTACAGCGCAACCGGCGTCGAAAGCTCCCAAAGCTCCATCGATGAACACAAGCCAGGAGGGGTCTACCGAGGGGATATCAGAATGCTCAGAGGTAGCCCATTCTGCCAGAAATTCTGCTATAACCCCGGACTTGTTGGCTTTCCGAGAAACGCAGGATATGTTGTACTGTGCTAGCTCGGCTGCCCATTTGATGACTCGACTTGGGGCGTTTTTGTTTTCGAGAATGTCGCGAATGGGGTAGGCCGAAGGACTAGTATTGGGTGCTCGTCGAAATAGCATCGGAGCTTCCTGGCCGCCATGAGAACTGCAAATGCCAATTTTTCTCCCAGAAGGTAGTTACACTTAGATCCTGATAGCACTTCTGTCGCAACCCCGTCCGATAAAATCGTACGGTTGCTCATCCAGGATCATTTGGGAGGGCCACTCGCCGAAACAAGTGACTTTACAGTACAATAATTAACAAGGACTCGCATAAATGACTTAAAGATACTTTAATTCTGGTTATATTACAACTGATTTCAGAAGTTTAGGAAGTGCGGAAACGTAATTTTGATAACAAACACGTGGATTTCAGCGGAAGCAAAAATCTAACACTCGACGCCTTGATTAAACACCCCAGCCCGATGGTGTTTAATCTCCACGGTAGGGAGAAGCGGGGACCCACTCGAAGGTCCACTCCGAGGGCGTCTCCTCTTCCCAACCACCCTGGCTACAGTCAGCACTATTACCTGCAAAACAGCAAATCAACAAACCGTGAGCGACTGACGCTCAGCAAGACTTACCCGTCAATAGGCCTTCTAAGGCCGACTCTTAAAATGCTGGAATATTGGTGGCAGCTGGTAGGTATTTGCAAAAGACAGCACTACTAATGGTTTTTCAGTATTTTAGCCAAGTTATCAGAATAGCTAATGTAATTTTTACTAAGTGTGGCAGCAACTAAGCAAACAAGTGCAATAGAACAGTTCTAATATTTATTCTCAACTCTCCGATCACAACTCCTGCTATCACATTTTTATAGTGTCGCCACGGCAGAAAGGAGCAAGTGGTACTCAATACCGCGAGGGACGGCAATTATAATTGATTTTTACATCCTGCAGGAGAAACCCGAATAACACGACACGTGCGCACTCCACGAGTCACACGCGGCCACCTTTCACTGCATCGCGACAGAGTTGGTCCAACATCCATCTCTCCAAGGACATGGTCCTCCAGGCAACGTCCTGCGTTCCTGTACGGCCCCAAGCCTTTCCCACTAACACATGCCCAAGAAAAAACAGAAATGCGAATTCATCCACCCTACTGGTCCGTTCACCCGGAAAAAGAGATGGCCAATTGTCCAAAACACTGCGCAATGAGCTACGTCGGTTTCCTGGGTCCCATATGCCAGTATGTATTCGGTACACAACTCAAACTTGACCAATGCAACCGCACCCGACACGGTGCTCAAATTTTATTCACACAATATTGGGTCCTGACTTCCTCAAACACTCCCATAAATAATCCCCTGAGTAGTCTCCATACCACTCAAATCCCTTCGTTGCCCTATTAGTAAGCATAGCACTAACGTACTGGCTCTAACAGAACAACCCGTAGGAGATCCTACAAGTCATGCAACTAAGTTTCCACACAAGCCTCGAAACTTAATGCACAACAAAATCCTACATACACAGTGAGAAAGTAAAAGTTTAAACATGGGTATGCACCGGGGCTTGCCTCGGTTCGGGGAGAAGTTAGCACAGTCGAAGGCGGGGTCGGCAGCAGGGAAATCCTCCTCAGCTTCGGTGGCCGTCTGCAGCTCGGTTCCTATATGAAGATGCAAGGTAATATTGTATTAACAGAGAGTGAAGATGCATGAATTTCTCTCTAACAAACTTTAGTGTGTTGCTTCGGTAGAGGGGACTAGCTAGACTGGTCGGACGGCAAAGATTACCAGAGGGTTGTCAGTGGGAAAAGAACAGCAACAGAGACCGGTCGTCGGAAAGAGATGTCGACGCGCCGCTACTGCTGAAATACTGCGGAAGAATGGGGCGGCGGTTAGAGACGATAACGACGGACGATGGAACCGTCGGCAGGGCAAAGCTTACCGAGCGCACCTGAGCACGAGAGAAGCTGGCTCTGCTTCGGCCCTGCGGGGCTCTTCGGCTGTAATGGCGGAAGGGAGTGGAGACGAGAGCAGAGAGACGAGCGCGCAGAAGAGCAAAGGAGCTCGCCGAGTGAAGTGTTTCGTCTCAGGGAAAATATCAGCCCCCGTTCCTTTTGTCTCTCCAGGACGACGCAAGTTGGCGCGGCGGCAGCGTACTGGAGCGCATGGGCGCCGGGCGTGCGCGTCCCATCACGAAGACTTTCGGCGCGGTGGCAGCACTGCTGTGTACGGCCAGGCGCTTTTACGGTTGGAAAGATGGCCGGCAGCATTAATGGCGTGGCCGCTTCGAGCTCGGTCCGACGAGTTTGTCCGACCTCGGGGTCGAGCGAGGCGGAGCGAACGGCTTGTCCGACCTCAGGGTCGAGCGAAGCGGAGAGTGATGACGACGGGTCGGGCGAGACGGAAAATAGTGTCCGACCGCTGGGGTCGGAGTCGGGCGAATCGCGAAACTCATCCGACCTCTGGGTCGGAGGTCGGGCGAAGCGTAAAAGTCATCCGACCTCTGGGTCGGAGGTCGGGCGAAACGGGAAAACCATCCGACCTCTGGGTCGGAGGTCGGGCGAAACGGGCTCACAAAGCCGGGGTCGGGAAGGCATGGAAATGAACAGGGAAGCGGCGCCCGGGGGTGGAGCAGGGACTCGGGCGGCGGTTTGCATTTGGGAGAACAGAGGAGACCGGACGGCGCTCTTTCCTGCTCGGAGCGGAGCAAGGCCGGCGATGCACGGGCGAAAGAAGTGAGAAGCAGAAAGACAATAAAGCTTGGATTTCAGATTACATTTTGAATTTAAGTTCTGTTGATTAGATCCTATGTTGTCATTAACTTTGGGTTTTGAGATTTGTATTAAACACAATAAGCCTTTATTGACAAAAGATTTAGCAAGAATTTAGCTCGGGATGTTACAGCCCTTCCCCCTTAAGAAAATCTCGTCCCGAGATTTTGAGAAAACGTTACAAGGGGGGGAAACCGATGACTACTTCACGACCGATGCCATGAATTCCGGGAACTGTGAATGAAGAAATTCTTCACTTTCCCAGGTAGCCTCATCTTCCGAATGATTTGTCCACTACACCTTGAAGAAAGTTTTGGTTCTCCGGCGAGTTACGCGATCCTTCCGATCAAGTATCTTCATCGGTATCTCCGGATATGTGAGGTCTTCTTGGATCACTTCAACATCCGGGATGACCACTTGTTCAGGCAGCTTCAAACACTTCCGGAGCTGAGAGACATGGAAGATGTTGTGAATTCCCGACATATGAGAGGGCAGCTCCAATCGATATGCTACTGGACCACATCGCTCGATGATTTTGAAAGGTCCAATGAACCTTGGAGCTAACTTGCCCTTAATGCCAAAGCGTTGGACACCTTTTGTTGGTGACACACGAAGATAGACGTGATCACCCACTTCAAAAGTTAACGGTCGACGCCTTTTGTCGGCATAACTTTTCTGCCGGGACTTTGCAGCTCGCAAATTTTCTTGAATAGCCTTCACTTTCTCTTCGGCTTGAGTCACTAAATCTGGTCCAAAGACTACTCTTTCTCCTGCCTCAGACCAGTTTAAAGGCGTGCGACATGGCTGACCATACAACGCCTCGAACGGAGACATCTTGATGCTCTCTTGATAGCTATTGTTGTACGAAAATTCAGCCAAAGGTAAGCACTCTTCCCAACTCTTCCCATGGGTCAGCACAGATGCACGGAGCATATCTTCCAGAACTTGATTTACACGCTCTGTTTGACCATCGGTTTGGGGTTGATAAGCTGAACCATGAATTAACTTAGTACCAAGTGCTTCATGAAATTGTTCCCAGAAACGGCTCACAAACTGGGTACCCCGATCAGAAATGATGGTCTTTGGAACACCATGGAGGCACATGATACGAGAGATATAAAGCTCCGCGTACTTCCTCGCATTATAATGGGTGTTCACCGGGATGAAATGAGCAGATTTGGTGAGTCGATCCACTATGACCCAAATAGAATCGTGCTTCTGGGCAGTGAGAGGAAGACCGACGATGAAGTCCATACTAATGTCCTCCCATTTCCATGATGGCACACTGAGAGGCTGCAACGGACCAGCACTCTTCAGATGATCTGCTTTGACCTGGCGACATGTGTTGCACTCCGCGACATATCGGGCGACTTCGCGCTTCATTCGAGTCCACCAAAATTTCCTTCGCAGGTCTTGGTACATCTTATTGCTACCTGGATGGATAGCGTACTTGGAGAGGTGAGCCTCATCCATGATTTTCTTCCGTAGCTCAAAATTTTTCGGTACAACGAGGCGGTTGTTGAACCATAGAACACCTTCCTCGTCAAGGCGGAAGCATTTCATTTTGTTACTGCCTATTTGAGCGCGGATATTTTCCATGCCCTTATCAACCTTTTGTGCAGTCACAATTTCCTCACGGAGGGTAGGAATAAGAGCCAAGTTGTATAAAGCTTCGTGGGGAATGACACGAAGGCTTGGCTCATCTGGGTTGCAACATGGGGCAATGGAATTTGCCTGAGAAATGATGAGATTGCAGCAAGCTTTGCGACTTAGGGCATCGGCCACGACATTTGCCTTGCCCGGATGGTAATGGATTTCCAATTCATAGTCTTTGATCAATTCCATCCACCTTCTTTGCCTCATATTCAGATCATCTTGAGAAAAAAATATACTTCAAGCTTTTGTGATCCGTGTACAAGTGTACGAGATTCCCAAGAAGATAATGCCTCCAGATTTTTAAGGCAAACACCACTGCGGCGAGTTCCAAATCATGAGTGGGGTAATTCAACTCATGACGTCGCAGCTGTCTTGATCCATAGGCAATGACGCGACCGTCTTGCATCAATACACATCCCAGGCCCGTGCCAGAAGCATCACAGTAAACATCAAACGGTTTGGTGATGTCCGGTTGAGCCAAAACTGGAGCGGTGGTTAAGTGTTTCTTGAGAGTTCGAAAAGCCTCATCACAAGAATCGCTCCAATAGAAAGCGACCCCTTTGTGAAGCAGTTCCGTCATGGGCTTGGAGATCTTCGAAAAATTTGGAACGAAGCGTCGATAGTATCCAGCAAGCCCAAGGAAACTGCGAACATCTTTGACGCACTTTGGGGGCTTCCAGTCAAGCACATCGTTCACCTTGCTTGGGTCAACAGAGATACCTTCGGCGGAAATCACATGACCAAGGAACTGTACTTCTTTCAATCAAAAGTCACATTTGCTGAATTTAGCGTACAGCTTATGTTCCCTCAGCCTCTGGAGAACAATACGAAGATGTTTCGCATGCTCTTCCTCCGACTTGGAATAAATAAGGATGTCGTCGATGAAGACCACGACGAATTTGTCCAACTCGGGCATGAAAACGGAATTCATTAGATACATGAAGTGGGCTGGAGCATTGGTCAAACCGAAGGACATGACAAGGTACTCATAGAGACCATACCTTGTGGAAAAGGCAGTCTTTGGAATGTCCTCGGGACGGATCTTTATCTGATGATACCCCGAGCGCAGATCTACTTTAGAGAAAACCTTGGCGCCCACAAGTTGATCGAATAAAATATCAATGCGAGGCAAGGGATATTTATTCTTGACAGTGACCGCATTCAACGGTCGATAATCAACACAGAGTCTCAGGGTCTCATCCTTCTTTTTCACAAATATGGCGGGACAGCCCCATGGAGATGAGCTAGGCCGAATAAATCCCTTGTCCAATAGCTCCTTTAACTGGATTTTCAATTCTGCCAACTCATTTGGAGCCATCCTATACGGCCTTCGGGAGATAGGAGCTGTACCGGGTTGAAGTTCAATCTTGAACTCAACATCACGATCGGGTGGCAGTCCCGGTAAGTCATCCGGAAATACATCGGGAAACTCACACACCACTGGAATATCCTCCAACTTTTTGCCAGAAACTTGATGAAGGCTAGGTGACTCGGGAGTGGGTGGTGCAACAGGAAAGGATATGGAGCCGTGTATAGGGGAGGTTAATTGAATCTCTCGAGAGGAAATATGCAACACGGCATTATGGTACACCATCCAACCCATGCCTAAGATTATGTCTATGCCATGGTGGTCAAGAACGATGAATTGGGGTTTAAATATTTTTCCGCCCAGATTTAGTGGTGCTTGGTGGACTTTTAAAGTGGTAGATATTTTTCACACCTTTCCAAATTGTGCCCATTCATATTTTTAGAACAACAGGCGCGAACTACAAGCTTCGGAAAATGACTCATTGCTGAAATCCCGGATTGGTTGATTTCAGTCCAGAGAGGTGTTCACCGGAAGGTCCGATCCCACATCGGAATGTCCGGTGACCAAAAAGGAGAATTCCAGAGGGGGTGTCTTCGGACTGTCCGGCCCTGCACCGGATGGTCCGATGTCCTTTCCAGAAAGAGGGGCACCCTCCCCCTTAAGAGGAGTCTGGAGAATGAATTTAGGAGATGAACCCCTACGGATTCTATAGGATTCTGGAGTGAGGAACAGGCTGAATACAGGGGGATGAAATTTTTAGGTCCTTCTTTCCTTAATTATCTTTTTCTGGGTTAATTCACAGGTTCTTATCAGATTTGAAAGGATGCCACGTCCTATTCGTCCTCACCAAAAGAAAACCCTAATACGTCATCCTCGGTGGCACTACTCGTTCCCTCGAACAACAAAACGTTTTCTACACGGTCTAACGATAGTCAGTGTACCTGCAGAAAAACACATCACAGAACAGGTATGCAATATGGCCATGATAGTCACGACTCATGGCAACCGGCGGCAACCAGTAACGCCTTGCCGTTAGCGGCCATGAAAAGCATCTCAGGCAAGATGGGTGAACCAGCAACGCGAACACCAAGCGACCGTGAATATTATCCCACGGCAGGACTCCGTACCTTCGTTGTAGTTCGATGGTGCGTCGTTGCAAAAATTGTAACACGTACCTTCGCGTAGTTCGTTGGTGCGTCGTTACATAATCATAAAGTTACAGGAAGGTAAAATGCATGAATGCACAGTTAGCTTGCCACCTTCCTAACTCTAATCTCCACTATGGGCTGTTCTACACCGTACCTCACCGTAGCGCAATTTTTTTGAAAACATGCCTCGTTAATTAGAGTACTAACCCCCAAATAGCTCTGATACCAGCTGTCGCAACCCCGTCCGATAAAATCGTACGGTTGCTCATCCAGGATCATTTGGGAGGGCCACTCGCCGAAACAAGTGACTTTACAGTACAATAATTAACAAGGACTCGCATAAATGACTTAAAGATACTTTAATTCTGGTTATATTACAACTGATTTCAGAAGTTTAGGAAGTGCGGAAACGTAATTTTGATAACAAACACGTGGATTTCAGCGGAAGCAAAAATCTAACACTCGACGCCTTGATTAAACACCCCAGCCCGATGGTGTTTAATCTCCACGGTAGGGAGAAGCGGGGACCCACTCGAAGGTCCACTCCGAGGGCGTCTCCTCTTCCCAACCACCCTGGCTACAGTCAGCACTATTACCTGCAAAACAGCAAATCAACAAACCGTGAGCGACTGACGCTCAGCAAGACTTACCCGTCAATAGGCCTTCTAAGGCCGACTCTTAAAATGCTGGAATATTGGTGGCAGCTGGTAGGTATTTGCAAAAGACAGCACTACTAATGGTTTTTCAGTATTTTAGCCAAGTTATCAGAATAGCTAATGTAATTTTTACTAAGTGTGGCAGCAACTAAGCAAACAAGTGCAATAGAACAGTTCTAATATTTATTCTCAACTCTCCGATCACAACTCCTGCTATCACATTTTTATAGTGTCGCCACGGCAGAAAGGAGCAAGTGGTACTCAATACCGCGAGGGACGGCAATTATAATTGATTTTTACATCCTGCAGGAGAAACCCGAATAACACGACACGTGCGCACTCCACGAGTCACACGCGGCCACCTTTCACTGCATCGCGACAGAGTTGGTCCAACATCCATCTCTCCAAGGACATGGTCCTCCAGGCAACGTCCTGCGTTCCTGTACGGCCCCAAGCCTTTCCCACTAACACATGCCCAAGAAAAAACAGAAATGCGAATTCATCCACCCTACTGGTCCGTTCACCCGGAAAAAGAGATGGCCAATTGTCCAAAACACTGCGCAATGAGCTACGTCGGTTTCCTGGGTCCCATATGCCAGTATGTATTCGGTACACAACTCAAACTTGACCAATGCAACCGCACCCGACACGGTGCTCAAATTTTATTCACACAATATTGGGTCCTGACTTCCTCAAACACTCCCATAAATAATCCCCTGAGTAGTCTCCATACCACTCAAATCCCTTCGTTGCCCTATTAGTAAGCATAGCACTAACGTACTGGCTCTAACAGAACAACCCGTAGGAGATCCTACAAGTCATGCAACTAAGTTTCCACACAAGCCTCGAAACTTAATGCACAACAAAATCCTACATACACAGTGAGAAAGTAAAAGTTTAAACATGGGTATGCACCGGGGCTTGCCTCGGTTCGGGGAGAAGTTAGCACAGTCGAAGGCGGGGTCGGCAGCAGGGAAATCCTCCTCAGCTTCGGTGGCCGTCTGCAGCTCGGTTCCTATATGAAGATGCAAGGTAATATTGTATTAACAGAGAGTGAAGATGCATGAATTTCTCTCTAACAAACTTTAGTGTGTTGCTTCGGTAGAGGGGACTAGCTAGACTGGTCGGACGGCAAAGATTACCAGAGGGTTGTCAGTGGGAAAAGAACAGCAACAGAGACCGGTCGTCGGAAAGAGATGTCGACGCGCCGCTACTGCTGAAATACTGCGGAAGAATGGGGCGGCGGTTAGAGACGATAACGACGGACGATGGAACCGTCGGCAGGGCAAAGCTTACCGAGCGCACCTGAGCACGAGAGAAGCTGGCTCTGCTTCGGCCCTGCGGGGCTCTTCGGCTGTAATGGCGGAAGGGAGTGGAGACGAGAGCAGAGAGACGAGCGCGCAGAAGAGCAAAGGAGCTCGCCGAGTGAAGTGTTTCGTCTCAGGGAAAATATCAGCCCCCGTTCCTTTTGTCTCTCCAGGACGACGCAAGTTGGCGCGGCGGCAGCGTACTGGAGCGCATGGGCGCCGGGCGTGCGCGTCCCATCACGAAGACTTTCGGCGCGGTGGCAGCACTGCTGTGTACGGCCAGGCGCTTTTACGGTTGGAAAGATGGCCGGCAGCATTAATGGCGTGGCCGCTTCGAGCTCGGTCCGACGAGTTTGTCCGACCTCGGGGTCGAGCGAGGCGGAGCGAACGGCTTGTCCGACCTCAGGGTCGAGCGAAGCGGAGAGTGATGACGACGGGTCGGGCGAGACGGAAAATAGTGTCCGACCGCTGGGGTCGGAGTCGGGCGAATCGCGAAACTCATCCGACCTCTGGGTCGGAGGTCGGGCGAAGCGTAAAAGTCATCCGACCTCTGGGTTGGAGGTCGGGCGAAACGGGAAAACCATCCGACCTCTGGGTCGGAGGTCGGGCGAAACGGGCTCACAAAGCCGGGGTCGGGAAGGCATGGAAATGAACAGGGAAGCGGCGCCCGGGGGTGGAGCAGGGACTCGGGCGGCGGTTTGCATTTGGGAGAACAGAGGAGACCGGACGGCGCTCTTTCCTGCTCGGAGCGGAGCAAGGCCGGCGATGCACGGGCGAAAGAAGTGAGAAGCAGAAAGACAATAAAGCTTGGATTTCAGATTACATTTTGAATTTAAGTTCTGTTGATTAGATCCTATGTTGTCATTAACTTTGGGTTTTGAGATTTGTATTAAACACAATAAGCCTTTATTGACAAAAGATTTAGCAAGAATTTAGCTCGGGATGTTACAACTTCCGAGACATAGTAGATTGGCTGTTGGACAAGTTTTTCATCCAACTTGAGATCATGCATCAGAACGGCGCTAATCGCACATTGAGCTACGGCGATGTAAAGTATCAGAGGGACTTTCGGAGGTGGCGGATGTAAAGTGGTTATCTGAATAAGGTAAGCCTTGAGCTCCTCAAATGCTTTTTGGTGCTGCGGAGTCCACATGAAAGGTTGGGAACCTCTGAGAATTTCGTAGAAGGGCAGGCTCCTTTCAGCTGACTTGGCGATGAATCGATTTAGAGCTGCTAGCGGCCCTGTGAACTTCTGCAATTCTCTTATTGTCTTGGGAGGATTCATATCAAGTATTGCCTGTATCTTGATGAGGTTCGGATCGATACCATTCTTCAAGATCATGTAGCCCAGAAGCTTACCGGAGCGTATCCCGAAGATACATTTTGAAGGATTTAGCTTCATACCAACTCTGCGGAGGCTTTCAAATGTCTCAGTGAGGTCCGAGATGTGACTAGCCTGGACTGTGCTCTTGACCACGACGTCATCGATGTAAGCGGCTACGTTACGTCCAAGCTGTTGTTTCAGCATTTCTCTGACCACCCGAGAGAAAGTAGCCCCGGCGTCCTTGAGGCCAAAAGGCATTCTGTTGTAGCAGAAGGTTCTTTCTGGAGTTTGGAATGTTGTGAATGGCTGATCCGGTGGAGCCAGCCAAACCTGATGAAAACCAGAATATCCATCCAGGAAACTCAGTAGCTCGCAGCCCGCTGTGTCGTCCACCAATTGATCGATACGGGCTAGCGGAAAATCATCCTTTGGGCAGGCGTTGTTCAGGGAAGTGAAGTCAATGCATATTCTCCATTGGCCATTCCGCTTCTTAACAAGAATAGGATTGGCTAGCCAAGTGGTATGATCTATTGGTCGAATGACTCCGGTGTCGAGCAACTTCTAAACTTCTTGCTTGAGTGCGGCAGCTTTCTCGGCTGTCCACTGCCGTATCTTTTGCTTCACTGGGGGGTAGAGCGGACTTATGTCTAGTCGATGCTCCATTATGTCTCGACGGATGCCGGGGAGATCTTTGGGCGACCAAGCGAAGATGTCTGCATTCGATGGCAAGAAGGTCAATAGCTCCTGTTCGTGTTTCGGGGACAACTCCGTGCCTATGCGGACGAGCTGATCTGAGGCGGTCTGGTTGAGGAGGACTTCTTTGGAAGCAACTTCTGCTTTTGCTTGGATTGGGGACTTGGGCAATGCTGTAACATGAGTTTCGTTAAGTTCCTGGTCTTTTGGCCCTGAGGCGAGTGCGTGAATCTGCTTCTGGCCCGGAGCAATATCCAATTCGAGACGGCGTGCTTCTGCCTGATCACCGTAGACCGCAATGACTCTGTTTGGTGCTGGCATCTTCATGCATAGATATCCGTGGTGTACTATGGCGCTGAATGCGTTGATCGCCCCCCTACCGAAGATAGCATTGTAAGGGTAGGGGAAGTCCATTACATCAAAGACTACCTCTTCAGTATGATGGCCTCCTGTGCTAGAGAATGACACTTTGAGCTTGATGCTACCAATTGCATACACACGGTGTCCGCCGAACCCCTGCAGAGGTACAGGGGAAGCTCTGAGGTCTTCTCGGGAGATACCCATTTGTCAGAGGGCACTGAGGAAGATAACGTTAGCGGCACTGCCTCCGTCAGTAAGGATCCTATAGACCTCATCCCGTTGATATCCACTACTGTAACAAAGGCATTCTTGTGCGGGTAGTCCATTGGCTTGAGGTCCTCTCGAGTGAAGCTTATGGGCACATAAGACCATCGGCACTGTACCAGGGGAGGTGAGCTGCCATGTGATTGACCCGTCTGATATACTCTCGGCATTGACGCTTGGACGGAAAGTCCTGACCCGAGCCCCCTATGATAGCGAGGATGACCCTACGCGCTTGGGTTTGCTGCGCGGAGGTAGGGGACTTCTCAAATGCCTGCTGCGGTAGAGGGGGTGGTGGTGGCAAGTATTCTTGATGCACGTTTTGCGCAGGAGGAGCCCAAGCGAGAGCAGGACATGGTGGTGGTGAAGGCAGTGCAAGCAGCTGAGTTGGTTGGTATGACGACGAAGCCCCTTCGTGTCGCCTAAAAGTGTGGGAGACTTCCTTGACTGCTTCCAATGTTTCCGTACGAAGCTTGGCTTCTCGGAGGGGTAGAAGGTCAGGGTAGTAGTTCGAAATATGCCCCTTCCCAACCCCATGGTAGAGGCAATAGAGTTTACTGGGGTCCCTTGGTACGCGATGCTGAGGGCCGACAGAGCGCCCCCCCTGGTCCTTACTCGTCCGATACCTGTCCTGCCGCCGCGACTCCGGTTGATGATTGCGCGGCGGGGACCTGGCTCGGGGTGGTTCAGGGTCTTTTTGAATGGGCAGCACTTCGCGGCGAGGTGGCTCGTACGGCTTGCTACGGTGGCGATGAAGGGAAGATCGGCGCCTTTCGGGGTGGCCCCCTCTCTGTGACACATGGCATTCTTTTTCCCGTCTGATGTCATCTTCGACTCTGACCTGAGCTTCCAAGATGCTCAGCATGTGATCAGAGTCTTGGGTTGTACCTTGCGCAGCTCAGACCTGGCTGGACCGAGTCGAAGCCCCTTCGTGACGGAGTCGATAGTAGTAGCATTGTTGATGTCTTCGACCTGGCATTTGAGGTGGATGAATCGTCGAACATATGTTGCTAGGCTTTCGCCATCGCGCTGAATGCAGGTGTGCAGATCTCTTGAGCTGACAGGACGGACGTGATTGCCCCGGAAGTGCACTGATACTTTGTGTCTCAGCCGCCCCTAAGAGAAGATACTCAGCGGGTGCAATCTGGTGTACCACGTCCGAGCAATTCTCTCGACGGCCAGCACGAAGGCCTTTGCTTTGACGGCCTCTCCTCCGCCAATGGATTCGATGGCTGCTTCATAGCTCATGAAGAATTCCCTGGGATCAGAGACGCCTGCATATGTTAGGAGCTTGACCGCTGCAAAACGTGACGGTTAGAGTGCCTGTTGAAGCTCTAGAGCCAATGGTGAGGTCTTGTCGTAAGGTGCTCCTAGCGACAAGGAAGAAGGGGAGACTTCGTCGAAGGAGGCATAACCCGGAGCTTCGGTTTCCTGAATACCCACCCTCTTCAAAGCCTCTATCTGCTTTCGAAGAAACTCCTGTTGCCGCCGGGCGGCTTCCGCTCGGAGCTTGTACCCCGACTCTTCCTTCGACATGCTTTCCAGAGCCCGCCGCCGGAGCTGCTCTTCCTCTGCTGCTGCTTTAGCTCTTTCGAGCTCCATCATGAGCTCCGCAGCTCTTCGCTCTTCCGCCGCGGCCGCATCTTTCTCCTGTTGGAGGCGCGCCAAGGCCTTGACTGGTGGAGGTAGAAGCTCCTGGTTGCCGGCTTCGGTGGAGCCTTCGGCAACCAACCTTTCTGCTAGGAGCGTCGGGGCCGAGGTCTTCGTTGCTGCCTCCACAGCCGCAGTGACCGCCGGCTCCTCAATAGAAGCTTTGGTTTCGTCCTCCCGGTGAGAACTTTCGCCGTCGCGAGGTGGTTTCTTCGCCTTCCCTTTAGCTCCGACATCCCAACAGACTTTTTGTCCGAACAACACAGACGGCGCCAGCTGTTGGATTTAGGTTTTCTTCGGAGCTTAAGGGCAAGGAAAAGTGAATAGTAGAAGTCGTAAGGGACCAATCGTCTCCTCCGTTATAATAGCCTTGGGGGGCTATTTATAGGCTAGAGCCATTACACCTTTACTAGCCTTATTACAGGAATATCCTTTTCTTTCTGCTTTACCATAGGGCATTCAGTAATTTAATTCTTTCTAGTACATGCATAGCTGTACCTCCGTACTCTATGTCACGAGCCTTATCCTCCCGTGTGAGCCTCCCCTTTGGTGCAGAAGGGTGACAGGACCGAAGGACCCTTCGGTCCCGAAGGCTCTCTTGATTGCAAATCTTCGTGGGCTTATTGCAGGCCTTCGTGGGCTTTGCGCCATCCTTCGAAAAGGGACCGTAGATAGGCCTCGGCTCCCCCAACAAAGATGAACACGGCCAGTTTCTCCTGATCCTGCCAGTGCGTCATGCCCAGCACTCTGAACGTCGTGTCATCTTACTTACATCCGGAAGGGACAAAGTACGCATCGAAATGCCTGATGTTCTATTCACGGACCTGAAGGGCGGCGAGTAGATTGTCGGGGAGGACAGGCAGCAGCAGGTATCACCAGGATAAGGGGTCGCACACAGCGAAGTCGGGGAAGCCGATGAAGCCCTCTTTTTTGATCCAGGGCCCGTACTTGAGGAGGACGCGGCCGTCACGGATATCGAAGGTGATCCATCCGTACCGCCCATTGTGAGGGACGTAGCGATCAAAGTTGAAATCGGCGGCGCGAGCGAAGGCGCGGCCAGCAAGCGCCGGCTGCACGCGGCACCTCTGCGGGACAGAAGAAAGCCAAGCAGGATCGGCGGGTGGAGCGCGCGGTGCTCGCGAACGAAGTCGGGGTGGCCAATAAGGGAGCGGAAGCAGACGCACGCCACGGAGGCGCGGGCGAGGTCGACAGGGGAGGCGACCCGGAGGAGGATCACCCGCATGATCTCCTTGGGAAGTGGCACAGATTGCTGCGGAGTCGTCGTGGAGTCCCGACGCGCGAGGAACTGGCGCGCCGGCGACGACATGGTCGAGCCGGCCACCAGCCGACCACCGAGAGAGAGAGAGAGAGAGATAGGTGCGAACGGGGCGTGGACTGGGGTTGATCTGTCTCTCAACTATGTCAGAGTGTAACTTTGAATGGAAAGAACTCGTGACTTGGGATTTGGGACCAAGTTGTCAGCCTCTTGCTTACCTCCATCACCGTCACCAATCTTGGCTTTTTTAAGACCCTGATGTATTTTTTTTTCTTTCCTTGTGTCCATGCACCTAAGATACAATATCCTTTTCAGCTACAGATTATGATTTATTTTATTGAGTCTGTAGCTGAATATTCAGTGAATACGATATCCTCCGTCCACGAATGTAAGTATTTGAAACTATATGCTAGGTTCACTGAATATTTTATGAACCTAGACAGTCATGTACATAAAATGTATAATGAATAAGTATAGACGCTTTAAAAAATTGTTTCAAACACATACATTTATTGATGGATGGAGTAGGAAAAATACAATCCGTTAATGTATTTCCTATTGAAAAGGTTGTTTTTAAACCATCAGTTCTATTCATTAGTAGACTCCTGAAAATTTAGAGCGGTGATTGAAAGAATGCCTAATTTTTAGACGCTTGAAAATTAGCAAACTTCCATTTTTCTAGGGTAGTCTTATCATTAAACCTGCAAGAGCTAGGTGGGTGCTCGACCTAAACAAAAGGATAACAATATAATAATTAATAAGTAGTATCCTTTTCACAAATATGAGTATGAACCACGTGAAAAAGAACATGGAAAAGGCTGACATCACATCCATATATCACCTTTATGACTATTGTCAAGGTCTCAAGTTTTTTTGTTCAAGGGGATATCTTAGGTATTTGGTTGTGGCGCGGCACGTGCGTGCTCCAAACGGACACTTGCAAGTCTAGTGTCCACCTCTGGGTCCAGCAAGACTCAATCCCGACATGCCTTGGTTTTCCATTTACCGGTAACCAAAACATTTTATTGAAGTTTGTGTAGAGGTGGCACTGCTAATTGCTAAGAATTGAGATGGATCTGAAATTACATTCTTATAAATTTACACAACTTCAATCGATAATCCATGCATGTTCATGTTAATTCAGCCGGAGTCAACAAAAAAACCTTTTAGGATTTGGGTCTCCGAGGATTCCAACGGATGGGTAGGGAATATTAAAAGGGGCTCTTTCAACATTCATTTCATTTTTCTCTAGAAGTGTTGAAGCTAGATAAAGAAAAGTATTAATTTTAGGCTTCTAAGAGTAAGTTCTTGGAGAAGCCCAAAGGACCGACAGATGACGTGGACGTGACAATATAGGCATTGTCTACAACGGGCGATAGCCGCTGGCGGGCTAAGCATAAGGCAGGGACATAATGTCACAATCACTTGATGCCGCATGGTACGTGGAGGGGTGAGGATGGACCCGAGATGTGAGCAGGTTGGCAAGTGTGCATCGGCAAAGAAGCACAAGCTATATGCTTGTCAAGTGGACGAAGAAAACTCGGCTACTCTCTGATTTCCATTCAATAGTTCGTGTGTTGAATAATAGAAACACTCATTATAGTCACTTAGAAATAGGGCAAATATTCTTCAAATTGAACGAAATGTTGCCTCTTATGCCCACCGACTTTTTCGTTCTATGACGAGCTTGGGACCAGATGATATCAAGCACAAAGAGTTGCATATGCTTGACGTGTCATTACACTCGTCGGAGGCCTAGCCGTGGAGCTCATGCGCACCCGCCAATTGAGGTTTTCTATTCTCTAGGCGTAGTAAACCAAAGTTCTAGCTTGCTGGATTGGGCAATAGGCGTGGATCTTGGCGTCACCTGGAGTTGGAGGTGTTGTCTTGTTTGTCCATTAATATCTTTTGGGGTGGCAGTGTTGACACCTTGTGGTTTGATCGTGGTTTCAGAATCTCATCGGTCATGATCTCTATAGGATCCAATACAACAACGACTGGTGGGGTGAATAGGTATGTTCGAAATGTAACTTGTACATGATAAAAATAAATATAGAAAATAAAACAACTAATCAAGAGCAATTAAATAATACCATATTTTTTCAAGTCAAGTACAATAAATTAATCTCTCTAGTAGCATACAATAAAATAATCTCTTTGGTAAAGTAAATAGCACAATATGATATAAAAGAAAGACAAAAAAAAATTTATATTGTGGTCCTAGTGACTTGTTTATCACTTCTGTATCATGTATGTACTTCAACAAAGACAGGCCCTTAATCAGCCAAGCACTGAATTTTTACACCTTTTCATGTCAAGCTCCTTTTTCAACATGGAATTTTTTTGTGGTTAGTATCAAAGTATTTTGAGCAAAGTGGCAACTATAGTACATATTTAATTAGGAGATACTCTCTCCATTCTTTTTTACTTGTCACCATTGACTTTGACAAAAAATTTTAACAGTTCGTCTTATTCAAAACATTAGTTCACATGTGTAGAATTAAAAGTTAAGGTTACAAAACCTTTAATAATGAATCAAATCCTAACAAAATATTTAATATTTTTTTATACTTTTTGAATAAGACGAATGATCAAAGTCAACAGCGATAAAAAAAAAAACGAAAAGAGTATATATGATGCATGAGTATACCTTGATATATCTGAATGGCCATCTGCATTGCATCTGAAGAGCTTTGAACGGGACAGGTATAAGATAGACACAAATTTTTTAAAGGGTCTGCAATACAATGGTTGTTTCTTATCAACATCATCACTGCAACCAAAAACATGTACTACACCTCGATGGACTATATTAAAATATATGGGTCATAGCCAAACAGTTTGTACAATAAAATCATAGCTGACACCAAATCATTTTTTAGCCTTGATGAATGAAGGATGTCGTTCCAGCCATGCCCTGATACAAAGAAGACAATGAATCAAAGCTAAGACTACTGTTACAACTTACAACAAACCATACACAATACATGGACCTACATAGCGGAGAGCCAAGAGCCTTCTTATGACTCATGATGAAACCGTACACAATAAACAGACCTTCAAAACAGAATTTCCTTTTAAGCCAACCTATTATGGGTTCCTTTTGCCACATATAAAAGGAATTCCTATATAAAACTGAATAATATAGTATCCTCCTAATATGGACGATCCTTCCTTCACGCATGAACCATATGATATTTCAATTCAAAGAAATTTAATTGGAATATAATTAACCAACCTCATATTGCCATTATGTTTATGATACGTAATTATAAAAACTATATACCACTATAATGACATGGTGTAGACAAGATTACAGGTACAAACGTTCACAATAAGGATCAGGTCCTTGGTTGACAACATCTTAGCTGAGTGTTTAGTGTGTCGCTCAAGTCTCTGTCTATTTGTGTGTTTTATTAGTCTGTCTTTGTTTGTTTCGTTCAACCCATCGTCCTATCATGGCTCAGTTCAAACTGAGGTGCTGGTGCTTGTAAAGAACCGTTATTTCTCCTTTATTAATATGAAGATAAACTCAGTTGTGTATGCAAGAAAAAAAATTATAATAAGTAATAATAATACTATTTACAAAAAACTGTGAGTGCTTGTATCAGCTATAAATGATAAATACATCTTAAATCAAACGGCCACTAAAAAAATTATACAAAGTGAAGCCTTTAGTTCTAAACATAACTTACCCATTCCAATCAAACAAGTCAAACTAACATAATACTAAGAGCAACGACTGGACTTTAAGAACGTTATTTATGTAGGTTATTTTAAATCAAAGCCACAAGATAAAGTTTTGTATCACAGGATGACACACAGACTTACATTTCCCCAACATCTTGAACAAAGGTAAGTCATGTTTAACATGAATGAGTTCTTCCAAATGAACTATTTGCAACTGATGAACATAAAGTGGATTGAAACTAATATTCACTTGAGAAACATTAATACACTCCAACGACACGGTATTCTCTTAATCTAGCTCATTTTTACAGTTTTATGAGGTCAATACAATGGTTACACACTAAAGGGGTGGTTCCTAGTATATTATCACCACAATACAATATTGCCACAGTTTAGAACACAGTTATAAAAGTTGAGCTGTTGAGCATCAGAAAAGTTGTGTGACAATAAGGCAAAGAGAAGGGCATACCACCTCAGATAGTCGGTGATGACAATGAGGGTGGAAAGTTGGTATATATGTTTGCGCGTACCATATGATACTTCAGCTTCAGGCCACACAACTTCTGAAGCTGCAATGTCTTGACGTCCATCGAAAGCATTCCAAATCTATCCCCTCCCCCTCGGATGAGCTTGCATGCACCCCTGACGAGCTAAGGTGTTCGCGATACCTTAGCAGGAGAAAGTACATCTCCGTTGCTCCCCTGAAGTAATGCTGGAACCCAGGATCCAATGGGATAGTCTTCTCCATCTGCCAATGACTGGAGCCGTCTTGCTTAACCCTGTAATGGAGGCTAGCCTCGCCATCTATAATGCGATCGTGGATGTTGAACATCCCGACCCTACCTTCCCCTGCCTCCACAATGGAAATCAGTCGCCTGTGGCAGGCGGGAGGGAGATCAGAAACGGAGAACTCCATCGTCCTGGTATCGAGCACGAGCAAGGCCTCGCACATAAACATTACCCAGTAGAAGCAGCCGCCGGCGTACTGGTCTGTCGCTGACAGGGGTTCATGACACATAGCTGGGGCCGCCAGACATCAGATCTCTCCACGGCAGGGATGCGATGGCTCGCCATTGCCCCGTGGTCGAGGAGAAGGTGAAGGCGACGAGCTTGGCTTTGCAGTAAGCCATCAAAATAACCTCGAACAAAGTCTCTCCTGCGTCATCGCTGCGGGGGAGGAGGAAGGCCTCGCACGTGCGTTCATACTCTACGATGACCGGGTGCTCCACCGAGGCGGCCAAGTCGTCAGGGATCGGAGGTAGCACGACGCACCGCCGGTGCAAGGGGTCGCAGACTGCGACATCCGTGAAGACGGGAAGTCCCTCGCTCCTGTCCTTGGGCACGTGGTCGAGGAGGACGCGGCCGCCACGCACGTCGCGGACGAACCACGACCGGCCCTCCCCCGGAATCGGTAGGAAGGAGAAGGAGAAGTCCG
Organism: Oropetium thomaeum; assembly: GCA_001182835.1. NCBI lineage: Eukaryota > Viridiplantae > Streptophyta > Magnoliopsida > Poales > Poaceae > Oropetium > Oropetium thomaeum. Next base: position 3,499,664 of record LFJQ01000015.1, on the reverse strand, counting down.
CAGCGAGGGAGACGGCGCTGGGAGCAGGCGCGGAGGTGTGGGGAGGGACAGCCGGGTGGAAGCCGCTCTTGTCAAGGAAGCCCAGGAGCGGCGCGGGATGGAGTGCGCGGAAGCGGCGGAGGAAGGCCCGGTCAGTGACGAGGCAGCGGTAGGGGACTCAGGCGGCGGAGGCGCGGACGGGGTCGGGCTGGCTCCGGCAGGCAGAGTCAACAACGGCAGCTGTATATTGGTAACCAAACATCGGAAACATGGAGTCGACCAGGCTGCTTAGACTCGTGGAATCTTGTTGGGGTCCCTTCTGTTGGATGACCAAAGCCGACGGGCTACTTCGAGAAAGGTTTATGGGCTGTATTGATTTAGCCCATTTGTTCCCCACTTGACATTGCAGATTCAAGGAAGATCCAAAAGCAGCAGATTTGAGCACTTTGTGGCCCAGTTTCGGTTTCGTTTTTTTTTTTATCCTGAAAGGAAGATGCTCGTTCGTCGCTGATTAGCGAGAAGAGACGCAACGGGATTCTGATATCTTGCACACCGCAAATGATTGGCTTAAACGGCTTACTACGTGATTGTCCCGCAACCGATGGGAACCGTAATAATGTGCAGGCCCAGGACAGCACAACGGATGGTCGACGGCGGCGCACGGCGCGGACCGCCTTCGCTTTCCGGTTCCGCATCTCCGTGTGGCGGCACGACACCCCTTGCTTGGTCCAGTACTACTATTATTGTATAAGTTGCCTGCCGACCATCTCACTGTGTGGAAGTGTAAGCAAACAGCACTGCACTTGGGTTGGGTGCGGCTAGGCCTAGGCGTGCGCGTTAAAAAATTGAGGCGGCAGCGCCAGCGCGCAGGCTTTGTTTATTTCTCTTTTATTACTAAGAACGATCGCTAATTGACTATGTGCACACTTAATTGTACATCTTGCAGCGCCCATCATTGGCCGATCGAGTACAATTTGGCTCTTCAAGGAAGACGTCACTAGATTGTTTCTGTTGGTGCATTTTAAGCACCTTGTCGATGGTCGTCAAGCAGCAGCGACATGCCGTCGGAGAGTCAGTGTTGTCCAAGGTCCGTAAAGAAGAGTGAAAACTATTAAGTTATTAAGTTCAACACTTCTCTACAACCAAACGAGAACAACAACTATGTTATACTGTATATAAGATACGCCCAAAATGATTTCATGTTATTTTGAGCATAACAGATTATGGCTTTTCAAAAGGATTGAATGGGCGCGAATTAAGGCAGCGTCACCTAAAACTGAACGTGCGCAAAAATGACGCAAATCTTCAGGTAACGTTTTGGTGTGCCCGAAACGGCGGCTGATCCGCCCGCAGGAGATAGACACGCCACGGGGACCACCAGGCCACCTGCTCTCTCTGACATGGAGGCCCGCGCGTCCACCACCAGTCTGGCAGCCCAACCCAACCCAACTACCACTAAACTACTCCCATCGAGGGCGCCATTATTTTAGCGTCTCCACGTTTAACTGCCCGTTTTAACCAGGGCACCCCGTCATATCTATGCCCACACGTTCTCCAACCAGTACAATGGCACGTGGGCCATATGAAGGATCTGGGCCTACGTGTCGGTGAGGTAGACCGACAAAGGAGGGTGTTAGATGGTGTTAAAAGCGACGCCCCACAGGATTTACCAATCGAATGTGCTCTTCCTTCCCTCCATTACTTCTGCTAATCGAAGGCCATCTAGACGTTAAAACCCGTCGCGATACGGAACCCAGCAGCGAGAGAGAGAGAGAGAGAGAGAGAGAGAGAGAGAGGGAGAGATGGCTGGGCGGGAGGAGGAGTTGTCGACGGCGCCGGCGGCTGGACAGAAGGAGGAGGAGCAGCGGCGGGGAGACAGCGAGAGCGAGGGGGAGGAAGGGGTGGCGACGATGCTGGACTTCGACATGCTGTGCGCGTCTGTGGCGCTGGCGGCGGAGAGGCGGAAGGGCGCCGCGGCGAGGGAGGCGGGCGGCGACGGCGGCGGAGGAGGAGGGGGTGGCGGGGTGCAGAGGATGTGGGAGGGAGACGTGGTGCTGGATTGCCTGGAGGACCGCCGGATCGCGCTCGAGGCCGCCTGGTAGGTGGAACCAACTTGTCTTTCTCCTCTTTCATAATTAGCAGCGTTGGGTTGATTTTTTTTCTCAGAAAGCCGAAGGGCTTTGGCGTTCGGATGAACGCGGATTCCGTTTAGTTACGGACGGATTGATTTTGTACCGATGTCGAACCAAAGGGGATTGTTCTTTGTACAGAGCTTTCCAAAAGGAAGAATACTGTTCGAAATGACAGACATGTTCGGTAATTCGGGCGATACATCTGTTCGTTCAGAGTAGGATGTTTTTGAGGGAGAAAAAATCAGTCTGGGCTCAAATTAGTAAGCTTTCTCCTAAAATGGTGACCGCCTGCCTGAAGAACTCTGAATTGAAATGTGGAATTTTCCTTGCTGCAACAGGGAACTCTGAAAATTGGGTATAGTTAAAGCTGAATGACAGGGAATATCCCAAAACGGTGTCTCTCCTCTGCTTTAGTTTTATTAGTTAACTAGCTATTCTCTTGTTTATTCAAAGGATAGGCTTTCCTCTGTTGCGCTACATCTGTTTTGGTCTAACTTTGTTGAGCCTGGTCTAAAGGTCTTGTTTGCTTGCAACTGTTTGCAGCTGCCCGTGCTATCGATTTGGCCAGAACATGCGGAGAGCCAATCTCGGATCTTGCTTTCTTCAGGTACAGATAATCCACTTGCCAGATTACAACCATATTACAGCCATTCTTGCTTGTTATGATCACAACACTGTGTAGTTAATCATATGGGCCGTATGTAACTGTAGTTTCCTGTGATGTTCTGATAAATTTTGAATCACTACCATGCTCACTATTTGGACAAAAATAGAAATGCTGTTTTTTTTAATCAGCCTTGTGCTTATACAGTATTGTGGCTGATGGGTAACTCGTTTGACTTGGCAATGCGAACAGCATTTGCTTAGATAATCCTGTATTACTCTGGCATATCTTAGACCTGGTCAACCTAGATAGCCTCCTACGTTTTTATTTCTAGCACCCCTAGGGGATAACGCTCCAGTAAAACATCCTGTATTACATTATAGTAGTAATATTTAACGTTTGTGGGAATCTTTCTGCGTGTCGGACTGGCTAGACAGTAATACTCTACTAAGATATGTTACTCATTTTGACCACTTTGTGAGTCTTAAAAGACCATCTTAATTATATTTTTAACTTGATCAGGTTGTTTCTGTAATCATGTTACTTTGATTAATTTCTTATCTGTCAGTGTCAAATATTTCTGTTTCTAGTCATTATCCTTATATACATTCATGGAACAAGATCATACCCTTTTAACATATCTCAGCTACGTGCACTAAAGATAGCTCTGCCTATTCTGAACTGGATGGCTTTGTCCTCAGTATCTGCAAAAATTTGACATGCTTGCCACATTTGTGGTTGTGCTGTTGTTCAACACTCTAATTTTTGTAGTATTCCATGTTTATTCACCCTGCTGATGCTTGAGAAATTTACTCTTAATTGTAATAATATTTCTTTTATGCTCCCTGCTGATGGTTGATGAAATGCTTTCAGGGAATGGTTTACTTCATTCTGTTAGTAGCTGTTTTGATCAGCCTAATTGCCTTTTCGGTAACAAGGCATCATATATACTTATACATGGGGCTTGGCTCTGTCCTCTTGGTAGCAATCTATACTGGTTACTTCCGAAGGAGAATCAGGAATCAATTCAACATCCGAGTAAGTTGGGCTAGCCATTTTTGAAATAAAGTAATCAGAATGTTTTCTTGTCTGCTAGAGTCTACTGGTGGCACCTACTGCAACCGATTGTAACACTGAAACTTGCTACACCATTTGTGATGCTAAACCAAAAATAGCTGGACTCTGGATGTGTAGTGATAGGTGGTGCAGTTTTACCTATATCATAACGTTGTAGTCAAAATGTGAGTATCTATTGGTACATGTACTTAAAATTGGGGGTTATATATAAAATGTTAGAGATGCCATTCATCATATTGGTTGGTATATTCATTCGAATCAAGCTGACTGTTGATCCTTTTGCGGTTTCAGGGTACTGAGAGCAGTCTGGACGATTGTATTCTCCATCTCATTTGTCCTTGCTGTACACTGTGCCAGGTTATATCTGCTTGAACACCGATTTTACTCTACTTTCTATTTGGCTATTGGTGCCTGAAGCTCACATTTGACAAGGCTTTAAATTGGCAGGAGGCTAGAACATTGGAGATGAATAATGTCCAGTGCGGTGTCTGGCATGGACGGGGTGACACCATTTGTTTAGGGAGCAATGGTGAAGGGAACAGGGCTTTTACTGCCTTGCACAAGCCTTCATTTGTTCCTATAAAGTCCCCAGGGTTGTGCGGCATGGACAGAACATCAAATGGAGCTGAAGAGCATGAGCCACTCGTCCCATCAGCACAACCAGAGCAGGTGTAGGGAGTAATAGCAGTCGCCTTCAACTCTGCTCACTACAGAGAGGGTATGCACTGACTGCATCGATGCTGCAATTCGTCGACTGCTTGTTGCTTGCTCAGCTCACTTCCAGTTTCAGCAATCATGATGGCGGGAGCCTCCTGTTGTAAAATTCAGTGAATTTTTATCACAGAATTGATTTGCTTAGGTTCACGGCCAAATCAGCATAACGTCGTGATGCATACCTGGCCTTTGCTGAATCCAACTGTAAATTTCGGATGTAAGTTAGGAATCGCAACGGTATATTTACATGAGTGAAATGGAGATGTTCTTTGCACCGGTTCTGTTTATATCTTCTCTTACCGATGCTGTTTCTTGTCATTTATCAAATTTGCTTCCAAGACCTTGGTTAACATCATTTTCTGTTCCAAAATTCTAAAGAACTATCAGTATTGACTGTCAAGTACACAAGGAGAATATTGTAGAGAAGCATCCCTGCATAAAATTGAAACAACATCTCAACTTACTTAAACTTAACCTGTCACAAAAATCTGCTTTGTCGCTGGGAGAGCACAAGCAACAATCTGAAGATTTTATTCCCATTCACCACTGCATGTGGTGGAGATTTTCAGAGAACCTGTGTGTTCTTTTCTAGGCAAGCTGCACTGTCAGTACAATCATCCAAAAAGATCCAGTCACATAAAGCCTTTCAAAGTTGCAATAATGCGGTGGTGTTTCTTTCTGCTTTTTTTTTTTTTTTGCCGCCATGTGTGATGGCCCCTTTGGAGTTCTTAATTGTGTGGGATAACGAAGGACACCTCAGTACGACGACGGGCTCCCGAGTTGAGAGTTGGGCACACCTTTCACTCACCCGAAGCTTGCTGCAGCTATCTCGCACGCACTAGAACGCGTGTGCCCACGGCCGGATTGATATCTTATACTAGTGGAAAGGCGATTAATTTGCCTTTTTTTTTTTTGGCCCTGCACTATTTCTAAGTATCCACCATATATCTTGCTCGTCCTGCAGCTGCTTTCAATCGATCAACCTTTCCTTCAATCACGCTTTTCCATTCACTGATACGCTGATAGTAGCACTTCGGAATAACTATACTGACCTAAAGCTATACATATGTTTCAGTATTTGTTTCAAAGATTGATGACATTTTATTTCTTTTGCACAACCTGTTCGCATCTTTATTACACAGTCATGAGAGACCAGACTAAATTCAAAACTGACTTGTAGGCTTTCGTTTAATTATTACTATTCCTTTGATCTTGGATACACACAAGACTAAACATTGCCCCTGTGATGTTTGGTATATATAGAAGAACCTCAGTAGAGTATATTATTTGAGAAATGAGAGAACTGTGTATCCCAAATCACAAAGGCACAGACTAGCACATTGTCGTTACAACCCAAAGCTATCCAAGCCAGATTGTAGTAAATGCGTCCTCAAATATATGCCGTAATAATATACCTGTTGACTTTTGAGAGAGCACGCATGTGAATGTTACGCGCTGAAGCTCTCAAGCAAATAACAATCACGTGCTCCTAATGAAGCTGTGTCAACCGCGTCCCGTGTGCACACGTAGGCGCATGCGCTCCACGAGCTCCCGTTATCAATAAACCATGTTGATTAAATATATGATCAATCATGCATTCCCGGCCGGGCATACGTGCCAGTTTAGGTAAACTCTAAGCGCTTTACTTTACGTATAATACTAATGATAGTATATATTTAGTGGAGGATGGTAGAAGTAAAGAAGGAAAAGGATGAGCCTGAAGTTGGATTTATTTTAGTCGTCGATGGATATCATGGTGGACCACCGGAGGACGGAGGACCCCAGGGGTACCTCCCGACCGGGCTCAGTTTCTTAGTAACGAAGCTATATGGGTTAGAGGCTTTGGTGTAGGCTCTTGGCACCATATGATTACGGGTCCCTAATAAAGTGGAAGAAAGTGCAGTAGTGTGGATGAGGACGATGCTAGCTCTCACTGTCTGAATCCCGTAGGTCACATACTCCTGTAGTAGTATCATCATTTCAGCAAGGAGGCAGGCCTGCCTTTTGTAGACTGATGAAACTTTCTTTGAGCTACAGCTACGCCCATGAGCGTAAAGCATTCGTGTTGCACTAGGACTACTAGCTAGGAGAAGATCGATCAACCCCTTTGGATGCTGTGTTGTCCATTAATTGGTCCGTTCAGTCTAATGGATCAAAAAGGGCCCTTACTATACACACACTGTACAGGACATGTGTGAGGACACGGAATGATTCTAGCGTTTTTGCACACACGTTGTGCAGATATAGGATCCATATGCCCTGGTACTCGTCGTACGTCTAGTGCAGAAACTGACTGACACGTGATGATGGCAAATCATGTTATTTTTTTTTCTTTTTCTAATTAACACATCGCATCAGGATGCATCAGGGCAGTGGAGTGCCCGTTACCATTACCGCCGCAACGATTTTTATTATTATTAATACTTCCTTCATAAAAAATATAAGTATTTATTGACTTTTAGACGTCGCCTTTGAGCATTCGTTTTATTTAATAAGTAGTGTATAAAATATATGTAATTTTTATAAATTTTTTAAATAAAATATATGTAATCATTGTTGACTTTTTTCAAAAGTCAACAATATTTTTGGACGGAGAAAATAATAAGTTTCTAATGAGTTGTTTTACTTGCGGTCACATCAGAGCTTTATCAGCTGATGAATGGTCGTTTCGCTTTCCTTTAACCTCTCGCTGGCCCTTCCTTTCAGTTGCTACAGTATGCACAATAATAGCTGAGCACTTTGTAAAATCACTACTGATTGGTGATACAATACAAGTGGCACAACAATAGTCGTTTCATAGTCGAAGGTGCGTTTCAAAAGATCGTCCAAGGTGCATGCGTTTCGACGACGTACTACGCCCTTCAGATTTTGAACTCACGGAGAAAGAAAACTAGTGCTCCCTCCGATCTTTTTTTTTTTACCTGTTGCTTTTAACTAAAAATTTTAACCATTCGTCTTATATAAAAAATATTAAATATTTTATTAGAATTTAATTTATTATAAAATATTTTTAAATTTTAATTTTTAGTTTTATATATTTAAACTAACTTTTAAATAAGACAAGCAGTCAAAATTAATAATAACAAGTAAGAAAAAACGAAGTGAGTACATCGTCAAATGAGAGCTTCGTCCCCACCCCATGTAGTGTCCACATTTTGACAGGCCACGAAACTGCCATATATCAACCTTACACAAAAAGGGGCTTCGGTTTGCTTTTCGGACAACTTTCGTATAACGCCATGAGCTAGCCAGTCATTTCCGATCGAGCTCGTATTAAAAATTTGTTATTATTACCACTGACTTTTGAAACTTCCATATCATTGTAAATCTCACCAAAGTTACACTTGTTCCACAGTTCCACTAGCTTGCTCGATCATATATGGCGACCGTAACAACTTGATGAAACTTATATACTCATCCGTTTTCTTTTATGCGTCGTTAGGATACATTCCACTAGTATATTTCTAGTTACTTTTATTTGTTTGTAAAAGATAAGTAAAAAAAATCAGAGGAGTACTAGTTAGCATACATGAGGTTTCTTGACCTTTCAATTTCTTTATTTTTTTCAGCAAAAATATATACAAGCTAGCTCGGCATCTCGCTATAAGTCTTGGTTATCAAGTCGATGATTTTTTTTACTTACAAACTGCCTGTATATCAAGAGAAAAAAAATATTGTAGGCGCAAAACTCTTACTTTGATAGGACAAAGGAAGAGGGGAAAAGAAACAGCATCATCACTACTTGCGGTTGTTCCTCCTCCACAGGAACCCTGCCGCCTCCCTAACGGCCACCTTCCGCTTCGCCGTGTCCTCCTCCTCCTCCGACTCGGTCGCCGACGACAAGGACGCGGCGTCGCGCTCCACCACGTCGCGGCGCGTCTTCCGCACCGGCGCCGCCGGCCACCGTCGTCGTTGCCGGGGCCAAAAGTAGAGCGCCGTGGACGTGAGCAGCGTCGCCCCTACCCGGCCGCAGAGCACCACCGCCAGCAGGCAGAGCACGACGACGGCCGCGGCGCCCGCGGCAGCGGATGTTGACGACGACGACGGCGGCGGCGCCCGAGCTCGACGAGGGGAAGCAGGAAGGAGCGAGGACGCGGACGACACAGACGAGGAGCGGGAGGACGACGACAGCGACGAAGTTGAGTCCGCGACCGAGCTCAGCGGCGCCGAGGACGGCACAGACGACGACGACGACGACGTAGGCGTCGGCGCGCCGTAGAGGTAGTAGTAGTCCGCGTCGTCGCCCCGCGTCTTCTTCTTGCCGCTGACGACGGACACGAACAACTTTTTCCAGAACGACGACTCCAGGCTCCGGTGCCGGCTCCGGGGCTGGCGCTGGCGAGATGACTTGGTCGTCGCCGCCACGGCAGCTGCCTCGGCGTCGTCGTTCGCGACGCCGCCGAAGCACATGAGTAACTTCATTTTTTTTCTTCTTGGAGCGAAGCACGATCGATCGGGATACCCAAAAGTCTTGGACCGACCGGTGGGTACCGATGGAGGATCAAACCGATATATTGATTGATCGAGATCGACCAACGGAGGATCGGTCTCGCGGCGTCGCGCGTCTCTTCAGTTCAGAGCTATCGATCGATCGATTGATCGACCGACGGCCTTGTGAGTATTGTATCTGCCTGGCGGAGTGGAGGAGTAGCGCAAGAAGTTAGTTATATCCTACTACAGTAGGTGGTGGTGGTGGATTGATTGCGCGCGAAGAAGTGGTGGTGTGAGAAACGGAAAAGGAAACCGAGCCGTCGTGACTCGTGATGAGGCGGAGAGGGACGACGGTTCGGTTGCCTTTATACCCCGTCCGGTCGTTCGTTTGGGCGGGTTGACTCAGTTGGACTCGGCTGCCTCCCTCTATCTCTTTTCTCTACTCGTCCGTGTCCGTCTGGTGGTGCGCCCTACTCGTCTCTCCCTCCCTTACTTGCTCGGCAACTGCTGCGCTTTTCTTCGTTTACTCCGTTCGGTTCTATTGCGTTCCAAAAATAATTAAAGAAATAAATAAATCAGACGCATTGCGTTTTGGTGGAGAATTTGCGGCCCAATAACTTTTGAAAAATATGCATATTATGCACTTTAATAATATGCATCATTATAAGTTGCTTTTGGTGGAACTCGTGGCCGGACTTTGAAGTACAATTAAAGTGTTTGGTTCCAAGGCAAATTTTTCGCCCCTGCCACATGGAATGTTTAAAAATAATTTGAAATATTAAACATTGACTATTTATGAAACTAACTTGATAGATTGAGGCTAATGAACTAGACGGATTTTTTAAACCTAAATAATCCATGATTTGAGAATATTATGCTATAATAAACACGTGTTAATCATAAATTAATTAGACTTAAAAATATCATCATATGGATTATCATACTTCTTGTAATTAGTTTTATAAATAATTAATATTTAGTCCTCTTAATTAACATCCGAACATATGATGTGACACCAGCTAAAATTTTGCCCATCAATCCAAACACCCCAAATGTAGTGATCGGTTCTGTTGTTTCCTTTTCTCTGAACATTTGTGCGTGCTACTAGTATTTTAATAAATATCGTTGTTATTACTGCTAGAACATATTAACAGGTTCGGTGAATAAATGAGGCAAGGAGCAGGTACACGCACTCGAGAGCTGTTCTCTGCAAACTAATACTAACTTTGTAAGTATTTAACAGATATCGTCGACGCTGGTCTGGTCGTCCCAAGTATCTGCATGCCTTTTTTTTGTTTCCTCACCAGCTACAACGCGCGCCTCACCCTTCTAGACCGACTATATTCTGCGACCATCGATCGCTAGCTCGACCTTCTTTTTTTATATACCCTACGAAGCGCCTATATACAAGCATAATAAGCCCCTGTCTGCTGTGGAAAGCGTGGACGAACGGCATCGGCTGTCTGTGCCGTGCTCTCCATGCACGACGGATAATGACAACGGACGTGGTACGTCGACACACGAATTATTACTTCGACCAGATTAATTAATTAATTAATTATAGGTCGCGGGAACGAATTTTGCTGCAAAGCTGAATGATAGAGTGGGGAGAGATGAGATGTATGGGCAGTCATCGATCGATAAGAAATGGCGAGAAACGGGACGTGTCCGTGGAGCTGGAGCCAGAGCCAGCGCGCAGCGTTCCCGGTCCCGGCCGCGGGGACCGGTGGAAGCGAGGCCGGGCGTCGCGACCACCGCAACGCACACGCGCCCCTTCGCGCACCTGTGCTGGGCGGGGTCGATCGGGGGTGCGCAGCGCAGTCCACTCCAGCAGGCAACGCGGCGACCACGCACGCCATCGATCGATCGACCGCTGCATGTCGTCGTCGCCAGCGCTGCCACTGGAACGGGGCATAGGAACGGGATCGCAGGGACCCAGCCCAGGCAAGTCAAAAGTTCACGCGCTGGGGCAGTGGGGCGCATATATTCCCCCGTCTTCGCCCGCCAAGCTAACTAAGCTCGTCGCTTTTACCTCCACCTCACTGGGAACAACGGAAAAGCAAACGAGCTCAACGGCAGCAGCGTGTGCCGCGGCCATGCGTTTCCCTCGTGTTTGTTTGTTGGCCGCTCGACGTACACGTAAACACGGTGTGTCGCTATCTACCGCACGCCGGCAATCGGCGTACTCACTCCTTCTGTGTGCCTTCCTCGCGTTCTGGGTCTGGTTGCCTTTATTTTGCCTGATGATTGATGAAGCTCTGCTCTGCGTCGGAGGCAGGGGAAGGAACGAAGATCTTCTTCAGACAAGCTCTCGAACAACGCTTCTCCCGTGACCGTCCCGCTTTCACCGGACAAAGAATCACACACTATATTCGCCTCACGCGTTTCCCTAACGCATGTATTACTACTACTGAACTGACGGAGGGAGCAGCACCGCCGAGATGACATCCAGTTTCCCAGAAACGCGACCGATCGGTAGCAGATCTATTATAGCAGGGTTCTTCTGCTTCCACATCTCAACTGCATCATCTCGACAACACATCTGCGCCACCACATCTAAGCTTCCTTTCACTTTTGGTTCTACAAGGAAAAGGATACACAGTACTACTATTACTACTAGTATAGTGCCCTTTTCTTTCCTGGTAGTAGCCCCGTATGCGGCTGCTCACGAGCCTTCAACAACTACAACTCACATGAACGGACTGACCAAGCCCATCGAATGGAATGGCACCCGCGCAACGCTACCTTAAATAAAAGCCGATTAAATGAATAGTGGAAAAACTGGCAAGTTATGTTTGGTCAGAAAGCTAGTAAGATGCTGCTACATTGTCCTTGTCCAGCAAAATGTCTCGCATCTGCATTGTAATAACAAATCGGTAGCTTGTGCTTCACTATAATAACGAATAGATTCCGGTTGAAAACACTGACCCTTCGCAAAATGTGGAGTTACCAACAGTAAATTTCTTTGATGGAGTACCAGCATTAAATTGACTGAATATCAATCAGTAAACCAAACAAAGACTTCTTTCATGTACTTTTGGCATTGGTCTGCTCCTGAGAACAGAAGGAAAAAAAAAAAAACAGAAGGGAAAGTAAACTGGCAGCACAAACGGTTTCCTGTCTTGCATCTGGATCAGCCGAGACGTGCCTACAACCCAGAATGAATCGAGACTGCCTGCCATCAATGTTTAGCTCTCTTGTGCATCCGACTGTTCTTGTCTGCCATAATCATCCTTCGAGCGATGCTGCGGCCTCCTTTTCATCAGAAAAGTAGTCTTGTCTGCAAAGGCAATCAACATAGCGGTGACTACCTTCCTACACTTATTATGCGTCAGTACTAAATGTGGGCACGTTTGGTTTTGTAACAGACCTTATTTTACGAGAAAGTTGATACAGGCCTGTCCCAGCCATTGCAACATTCACGCTGAAAAGATTCCAATTTTTCTGCGATACCAAGTAACAAGATGAGCGAGGGAATCGATAAGGATAGTTATTTCAAGGTCCAGCTACTTTAAAGCACAACCTCAGCTTATTTCAAATCATCATCATCAGGCGTATAGTTATTATATGAGGTAGTGTGAGACTAAGAACACTGATCATTATGGTCACAATTTTAAAGCTACTATTGTTTTTTCTGAAATGAAGACTACGGAATATATGGCAAAAATAGATTCCACAAGCAACTTCATCTCGACAGTACAGTCAACAGAACTATTTTATAAAAGTACATAGATTATACACTACTCAAAGATGAACTCGGTAATTTTAATACAATTGTAGCACAAAACATCGAAGTTAAAAGGGTATAAACTTCAAAAGAAAAATAATAAACAATGAATCATAAATTCAGTGCAAGATAGTGACAAAGGATTGTGCAATTAGAAAAGAGAGCTTACTGGAGTGATAACCGTACTGTAACGAGACCAAACGATTCCAGTGCAAGCCACAGCTATATACAATATAATAGCATAATCATATCAAAATTGCAAGCAACACCATATGCCTAAATTCAGAAATAGTTTGAATTAATAGGACAAATCAAACATACCAAATTGCTGAGGATAGGATAGATTTTCAGGTGGTTTAGCAAAATCAGCAATGTTGGCGATGCTGATGCCCCATTTAAACGTTGGAGCCCAGAAATGAACTGCAACAGAGAAGCTTTGATTAAAGTTTCAGGTACAATAGCTGGTCAAATGCAGGATCTGATATAGGTCATACGACATATCCCATTTTCCTATGGATGAAGCACACAATACAGGCCACCTGAATCATTCCAATGATCCAATATCAACAATAATCAATCAGATTATACCTCACACTGTCCAGACTTGGGTGAAGACTAAGATTTAAAATGATAGTAGCTCAGGCATTTCAAACCATCAAGAAATATGCGCAAGCGCATGCATTCTTCAAGGACCACTATATAGCGTCTAGGTTCATTCAATAAGAAAAGGATGACTATTACGAGCAGGAATGTTATACGGAAGATAAAGGTAAACAGCATCAAGAAGAATACTCAACTGGTTTTGGGGCCAGCAGGATGGTTCCAGAAGGCTTGGAGCTTTGAAGCCATTTAAACAAACACAAGGTTTTCTGACATGAACGAAACAAACGAACACCGTCAATTTCTAAAGTATCCATTTATGTATACAACTTATAGAAATAGCAAACACAAGAGCTCAAGTACCATACAATCGCATAGATACAGAATTTGCAAAAGGAGACGAAACTGATGCAATACAGTACGCGTAAGCAGTCTAGTGACAAATGTCAAGATTCCATGATGAGCTCGTAATGTATAGTCACATGTACACAGGATTTTCTTTTTTTTCGAAAGACACAGGATATATAATAAGTAAGCACCATAATCATAAACTGGCGTGAAAATCAGGGCATTCCGGTTGCACATAACTGAAAACTTGTTGGATTGTTTGCCGCTGAATCCTCGTGATATAAGGTTATAATAATAAAGTCAATAGCTGAAAGGCCCTGTTTCTGTTTGGGAGAGCTTCGCGCCTTGACGGTCGATTACCGAGCCTTTGCCTTCGCCCGTCATCTCCTGCCCGCGCTGACTGACTCCCCGTTTCCGCCCTCCAACTCCAGCTCCCATCCCCGATTCGTCGCGTCTGGGAAAACAACGAGCTCTAGGACCCGTTCCCGATCTACCCGAGCCGTATCCCGCTACCGCGCGCCGCCGTCCCGAGCTTGGAATCGAGTCGACGAGGAAGAAGGGCTCGAGCGCGAGGCCCGCGACCAGGCCAATGAGGTAAGGGAGGGGAGGAAAGGGAGGCTGACGCTTACCTATCACAGCAGATACGACGAGCAGACGCCGGGTGAGAGACGACCGAGCAGTGGAAGGTGGGAGGGAGGAGGACGACGACCGGGGGAGGAGGAGGAGGCGGCAGGTAGAGCAGCAGGTTGGATGATGCCCCGGATCTCGATATAAAAAAATGAGAGAATGACGAGGAGCAAAAGGGAAACGGGCCGATGAAGAGCCGGTGTATCCGCGCTAACGACTATCGTACTGGGCCGTTCTCGTCGAAGATCCCATCCTGAAATGGTACGGGAGAGTCGCCATCGATCCACTGAAAATGGTTCCAAAATACGAATCGGCCCACCCAAACAATAGCTTCAGATAATAAGAATCCCAAGTTCCCAACACGGTGAAGATGTACTGAAAGTTCACGGTCACGGCGGCCTCGTGCTCCTGCATGCCTGACCAAATCAGAGGGAGAGGGGGGGACCGGGTCACCCAATCATATGGCCAATTCGGCATGAGTTGACCCAGTCACCCACCCAGGTCGCTAGTCTTCACAATAGCAGCGCGCGGTAGTGGACCGCGCAGGCGGAGGTGCACGACGAAGGTGGGAGGTGGACGGCGCGCCGTAGCGCAGCAGCCGGACCGCGGCGCTCGACAGGGTTGACTGACTGACAAGCAAGGCAAACACCAATGGCGCTAAGCGAGGACAACATGCACGCCCTGGCGCTGAGCGGGCGATCGTTTGTTTCATTTTGGAATCGACATGAGCGCAGTGCCCGCTGCCGTGCCGTCGTCGATCAGATCCCGATCCATTCACCGGTCGTCCTTGTGCGATGCACCTAGTCACCACCACCGCACAGCGATCCATGAATGCTTGACGTCAACAGGTCAGGCGTCCGGCCAGAACCGTCATCGCGCCTTCGCTTTTCTGGAATTCACTGCGCCGGATGGATGTCTCTCTCCCTCGTGTTGATGGTGAATTGATGCTGGGTCTCCACACAAATTAAAGCTCTTGATGCATGAACAGATGAATCCCGGAACATGCTTTGACAGGAGAATTAACTACTGCATGACTGACGAGACTTCAATCCTCTGTTCCCCAGCAAGTCCTTCCCTTGGCATGTGACCTGGCCAGCTGATCTGCCTCATCCCTGTTTTCTCCAATCATAGAGGGTTCAAGCCTTCGATTCAAGGAACAGGTGGTATACTCCAACTTCAACCACTAAAATACAGTATCTCTCTTTTCTCGGTTAACAAAAAAAAGAAATCACGGAAAAAAAAATAGTACACACATTCTAAAAAAAAATTATACACACCGCAGAGTTCTCTAATAGATGAAAATTAAAAAATTCACAAATCTGAAGCAAGAAACTCTGCATGTCATAAATGTCACCGCTCTAGTACTGAAAACTCGGCCCTGGGGGTGTCACCGCTCTAGTACTAGCATCGAACAGAGACGAGACAAGTGGATGCTCGTCCTCATCACATCCACTTGCACTCATCACCATGTGATCTGACTAGGGAGTCCCCTTCTTTTTTATTTTTATCTTCTTGTTTCCCCGTTCGCCATGACGCCATCTAGAAAGCAAAGAATGTTCAGAGCAGGTGATCAGTTCCAGATTACAGATTGAATAATAATAATAATCTACATCAGAGTTCCCGCTTCAATATCTTAACAAAATACTAGTATTAGTACTAGTACTAGGACGACGACAAGTCTTAAGTCTTAACAAAGTAGCGGTATTTCCCGTGAACGACCGCTCTCGTTAAACTAGTCCAAGTCAAACGCTGCCCTCTGGTGGAGCATTTGCCGGTCGCAGCACGTCAGCAAGCTCCTTCCTTGGCTTCACACGGAAGTCCGTCTATTTATTTTATTCCATGATAGATGCTGCCATTTCTTTTTGAAAACATAGGAATTATTAGGAAAATAAAGTTTGGCATCCGCAGCTGTGTGGAATCAGTTGGATATGGATATGCTAGCTGCAGATAATATTCAGCATGAAAAATCATTGTTTTATTTTTCAGATAAATGTTTTCAATCAGCAGAAAGATGCTGCAGAATACATCTTTCGGACTATTCGGAGGTTCATTGAGCCAAAACAAAAGCAGGTTTCAATTATGCTAATTGCGTTATCATCCCACAACAGAAGGACGTTGTGAACGTACCTGTCAAAGAGCACGCCGCAAAATGACAGGTCAAACACGGCTCCTTTTGTTGATTAGTCCATAAAATGGATCACTGCAGGTCCATCAAAACCTGTCTCCAGCAAGTCCAACCACCACCAATTACTCCCGAAAAGTAGTACAAGCTTCCCCTCCGCCGATTCCTGGCTGCTCTTCCAGGCCAGGCTCCCATCCATGGCTCCTTTCTTCCTCCTCCAGCTCCTCCTCCTGAGCCAAATCCTCCTCTGCACAGCCGTGGACACCATCAACTCCTCCAGACCGCTGTCTGGGGCACAGAGGATTGTATCCAAGAGCAACAAGTTCACTTTGGGCTTCTACACCCCACCCCAAGGTAACACCACCGCTTCCAGCTCTAGTCCCAGCAAGTACTACATAGCTATATGGTATAGCAACATACCGCAGATTACCACCGTGTGGACGGCAAATTCCAACGTCTCGGTGTTGGACCCGACAACTGCAGCCTTAACCATCGGCAGCGATGGCAACCTTGTCCTCCTTGATCAATCCAAGAACCGGCAGCTATGGTCAACCAATGTAAGAACAGCCTCCAGTTCCACCATGGCTGTCCTTCAGGACACTGGTAGCCTCGATCTCATTGATGCCACCAATTCATCCCTAGTTTATTGGAGGAGCATAGACCATCCTACAAACACATGGCTTCCTGGGGGCAAGCTCGGGTTGAGCAAGGTCACTAATGTCACCCAGCGGCTTGTTCCATGGAGGAACGCCGGTGATCCATCTCCCGGGCTATTCTCTCTGGAGCTGGACCCTAAAGGCACAAAAACGTACTTCATTCAGTGGAATGAATCCATAACTTACTGGTCGAGTGGCCCATGGAATGATAAAATCTTTAGCCTTGTGCCAGAGATGACGGCTAATTACAATTACGACTTCAATTTCTCCGACACCGCCACAGAAAGCTACTTCACGTACACGATGAAGGACAACTCCATCATCTCACGATTGTTCATTGACGTGAATGGGCAGATCAAGCAGCTGACATGGTTGGACTCCTCACAGTCGTGGACCTTGTTCTGGTCTCAGCCACGGACTCAGTGTGAGGTCTATGCAGTCTGTGGTGCGTATGGAAGTTGCAACCTCAATTCCCTGCCATTCTGCAGCTGCCCCAAGGGGTTCAGTCAGAAAATTCAGAGTGATTGGGATCTCCAGGATTATAGTGGTGGATGCAAGCGGAACATACCATTGCCGTGTCAGACCAATTCGAGCTCTGCAGGTTCGCAACAAGACAAGTTCTATGTGATGCCAGGTGTGAGGCTACCAGATAATGCTCAGAGTACTTTGGCTGCAAGCTCTCAAAACTGTCAGGTGGATTGTCTGAGCAACTGCTCTTGTAATGCTTACACCTACAATAGTAGTGGCTGCTTTGTTTGGCATGGGGACCTGATTAATCTTCAGGAAAATTACGGTGGAAATGGAGCAGGCACACTCTTCCTCAGGCTTGAAGCATCTGAGTTGCAAGACTCTAAAAAGAAAAAGAACGTGATCATTGGTGCCGTTGTTGGTGGATTTTCTGCAGCTTTGATTATCATTGGCACTGTGCTGTTCATTCTATTCCAGAAACGCCGCCGAGAGAGGACTCTTCGGATATCCAAGACTACTGGGGGCGCACTGATTCCCTATAGGTACAGTGATCTGCAGCATGTCACAAATAATTTCTCAGACAGGTTAGGCGGAGGTGCCTTTGGCTCCGTGTTCAAAGGAAAACTCCCAGATGCAACTGCCATTGCAGTGAAGAGACTTGATGGTGTTCACCAGGGTGAGAAGCAATTTCGTGCTGAGGTGAGCACCATTGGCACAATCCAGCATGTCAATTTGGTCCGTCTACTAGGATTCTGTTCTGAAGGATCAAGCAGGTTGCTTGTGTATGAGTTCATGCCAAAGGGCTCCCTGGAACTGCAGCTATTCCCAGGGGAGACAACAGCACTGAGCTGGGCAATTAGGTATCAAATAGCACTTGGAACCGCAAGAGGTCTGAATTACCTGCATGAAAAATGTAGGGACTGCATCATACACTGTGATGTCAAGCCAGAGAACATACTATTAGATGATTCTTTTGTGCCAAAAGTCGCTGATTTTGGACTAGCAAAGCTCTTAGGCCGGGACTTCAGCCGTGTATTGACAACCATGAGAGGAACAAGGGGCTATCTCGCACCAGAATGGATCAGTGGTGTGCCAATAACAGCAAAGGCAGATGTCTTCAGTTATGGCATGATGCTCTTCGAACTCATATCAGGTAGGAGAAATGCTGATCGTGGAGAAGATGGCAAATCCTCTTTCTTCCCGACCTTGGCTGCAAGCAAGCTTCATGAGGGGGATGTGAAGAGCTTGTTGGACCCCAGGCTGAATGGAGATGCAAATGCTGATGAACTGACAAGAGCTTGTAAGGTCGCCTGTTGGTGCATCCAAGATGACGAAACTATTAGACCCACAACTGGACAAGTCGTTCAAATCCTTGAGGGATTCCTTGATGTTAATATGCCTCCTGTTCCAAGGGCATTGCAAGTTCTTGGTGAAAGCCCTGATGCCATAAACTTCTTCTCAGATATATCTTCAAGTCAGGTTTCTCAGACACAGAACAGCACGACAACATCACAGACACACAGCTCTACATCAGGCGGCCTGTAATTTGAAGCACATAATTCAGATGGTGCTGCAATTTATAAGGGCAAGGTGATTAATAGACTGAAGAATAGTACTATGAGGCACTGAAGACTTTCTAAAGGGAATAGGACTTACTGAAGTCGTACATACATTTAGAAGCAAATATGCTTGTGTTGTTCTATATTTCAGTATTGTAGGACTGTAGCAGCATGGAACAATAAGCAATATATAAAAGAAATAAGATCGCTGCTATGTTACCATTTACATTTAGGACTCCAGATTTTATAGATTCTTGTCAATCTGTGCACGAATCTTATGTTAAAAACCTTACAATTCCTGCACAAACCTTATGTTCAAAGCATCATTGAACAAGAGCTACTGGGATCATCACAGGTTCATCACGGGATTTAAATTTTGTTTAGTCCAGAGTTACTCACATTTGTGCGCTGCGCAAGAAAGAGCAAGGCACATTTCTGCTATAACTTACAGTTGCAGATTTCTAAGATTTCTCCCAAAAAGAAAAAAAAGATGAAGAATATCTTTGGAAAATCAATAGCACGACCGGACTGAGATGAAGTGAAAATGTAGCTGCAGCTACAAACATACACACATCGGCAAAGGGCAATCAGCGAGTGAACATACACAGTGAGAAATTACAACTGCCCCCCAACCATGGAAGCTGGGTCAACCTTGCGCATTGAGGCAACGGGCAATCTACAAAATAAGAAATCCATGCCCTGGCAAATTCCGTGATCTAAGCATACGTGGGGCAATCAAATCTCTTTGACACGGGACCTACTGCTGCAGCCGGCGACGGCGCGCCAGGTAGTAGAGACAAGGAACTCAGACGGACCAGAAGACAGCACCGAGAGCGGGCAGAGGAGAGGCAGAATGCCTTGAAAGGTGGTGAGGAAGGAAACGAACCGTGCGCGCTGGGAACGGGGACGGCGGCGCCGGCGGGAGGCGAGACGGAGGAAGGTTCCGGCGAGCGCGAGCAACGAAAACGTCCCCCGTGGCTCGGCCCATGTTACGGGGTGCCCGTGTTCCGGCTTCCGTCTCCCGTGGCACCACCCATTTGGCTCGGACAAAACATCAAACGAGATCCTGTCATGGGGAAGATCAGTCGTGGGAGACGATAACTACACACGTTGTACTATCTGAAATCTAGTATCCAGTAACGAGGAAGCTTTCGTGCTAGTTTTTAAAGACTCATAGGATCCTCTAGTATTTGGCTGTGGATGAGAAAATCACATCACAGGAACCCGTAGCCTCACGGAAAACTGGAACTGACATTCTGACATACTATATCACGCTACGAACACAATCATTTATACTTCATAGAAAACAAGAAGCAACAACCAGATGCGGAGATTTGGATGGTCAAGTTCGCGACTCTTCAAGGATGTACATGACAGGGCAAAAAACGGGCGAATGATACAGATACAGGCCAAAAGCATGGAGCTCACCGAAAGGTACTCATCCAAGTCAATCATCGAAAGTCGGAACAAAGAACACATTTAACAGCAAAAATGCCCTCATCTCTGGTAATGAGTAATTCTATTTGACTAGCCTGATGATACATATACTTCAAATGTTTCAACAGAACAAACGACCAATTCAGACTATTGCAGTGGTAGTCCCATTCCCAGGCATTAGTTCATTGCCCACTGCCCATGGCAAACGGGTGACGAAATCACAGTGTTCCTTCATCAAGGATTTATATTACTGCAGTGATGGTGGCTAGCAGCATAAGAACTTCCTCAAATCGAACTAATGTGCTATTGCTTCGACCTATTATCATCTGAACCGTCATCATCATCAGACGATTCTGCTCTGTTAGGTTCTTCACCACCACTTCCAGTCTTAGTTTGCTTCAATTTCTTCCGCTGCTTCTTCTTTTGGCGTTTCAAGCGTTTTTTGGCTGTCCGCTCCTCTGCTGCTTTCAACCTTTCCTCCCTCCGCAGTTCAAACTCAGCCATCTCTTTTCTCTTTTGGTAATCAGCTTCCATTCGTGCTATCCTATCCTGCTCTCTCCTCCTCATTTGTCGATACTGTAAAAAGGTTAATATTTCTTATCATATCCATTTCACACAAGTTCATAAATCTCATCACAGATTGCATGATTTATTAAATTAAATAAATCTGAGCAACATACATAATTCAAGAAAGAAGATGGCTAATTTAAAATAAAAGAGAATAAAGTTAGAACTCCAAGGTTTCAATATACATCATTCTCACGTCTCACTGAAATATCCGGAAACTCAAGTTATGGGAGTAATGTAACTTAAAAATTTCCATTGAAGGCAAAAAAGCTTCCATTCGGGTCTAATAAACGCTAGAACAAGATGCTCCAGATAAGCCATGAATTTCAGAAAGATGTCAGAAGCACCATTTTGATGAATAACAGAAGCAACAAAATAGGTCTTGGATCAATGTGACTTCTAGAAAAAGAGTTATAAGTGTCGTCTCAGCTGTTACTTAGATACCACAGGAGCAACGCAGAGAAATATAAGTCCTCTTGACCATTGTTAGTCGTGTAGAGATAAGAGGCAACAGGCTACAGTTCAATGGATAGACCATAATATCCCACCCTATGCTACAAAAATCAAGATAATATCGATACAACAGAGCCACAGACATGGTTGCTGAAACACTTTAGTTTTATAAGTAGTTTTTGCATCATGTAAGGTTTTTGTTCAAGAGCCAGTATACCTTTCTTCTGAGAAACATGGAAGGTTACAAAAACGAGTAAGTACTATTGTAGCCACTAAAACATGCAGCTCATCCATAATATCATTTCCCTGACACACTTTAGCTTTTCATAATATAATGGCAGCACTGGGCAACAGTATAAACTCACAATTACTCCCTCCGTATTTAAATTGTTGTCGTTAGGACAACATTTCTAGTTCAAAAATGAACTAAAATTGTAGTTCTAACGTCAACAATTTAAAAAAACAGAGGTCGTAGAAGAGACACAGTCATACAAAAACATCAGTATTTTCCACCTTGCCAACAGCATACAGAAATATTAACAAACTAGTACCAATACTTTCTGCTAAATTGTTTTCAAAGCTCATAAGCCCTACCTAAAATTTTTTTATCCAAGTGGTAGCATTATGGTAGTTCTATAGCCTAAGTTTATAACCAAGGTTTAATTGGTTACTTCATGACTTCATGTTCAGATATCACAAGAAAATAAATAAACTACTTGCATTTCAAGTTTCAACAAGTCATAAAATTCTTCTTTAACATGCTAGCTAATAGGTTGCTGCAGAGTTAAAGGAGTTTTCTTGTAATCTTCAAAGTCACATAAAACATTTGAATTAGATCAATGTGAAACTCATTTCACTGTGTATCTATGAGAAATAGTACCTGATGAAAATCGCCAGAGCCGGATCCAGCAGAAGATCCAGACGTGTTGCTGACACGGACAGGGACGTTCTCCATAATACGCCTGAGCTTCACCTCCAGGTCTTCCTCATCCTCACGCAGCTTGACGCCTCCTGAGCTCTTGCCCGGAGCCTCCACCACAACCAGCTCCTTCCCACCGTCACCACCAGAGGCCTTTCCTAGTGGTGCTATAGGGACTAGCTGATGCATGTTGCTATCTCTTTTGGGAGATGACATTGCTGACCCAACTTGTATGTTAAGCTGCACCAATAACGATATATGTAAGCACTGGTTGGTACATTTAGTCTGTACATCTTAAGAAACTTAAAGCTTACAGTATGCAGATTGAAATTCACACAACAGACATTTAAGCAGCACCATAATGATTTGCCAGGAGGCCATGCAGTTAAAAGTCTCAGAGCATAGAAAACTTGACATTTGGAAACGTAAGTAGAAGGGACAACAGTGTGATTGTCACAGTGCATTTCAATATATCCAATATAAGAAATACAATTCAACTTTGAATCTATACTGCAATACTAGTAGTACATATAAAATGGCTTAAACATCGTCCGCCCCTCCTGCAGTGTTTCGTCTGTCATTCAGTAGTTTTCTGTTTCCGCCTGCAGCAAGAGACAGAGGTCTGAAGGATGAACTTTACCAGAGTTAGGGCAGCCGGAGTTCACCTGGAGCAACAAAACGGCGGCGCCAGCCTTCCCCGCACCAGGATCTAACGTGGCGGCGGCGACGGAGGCCAGGCGGGAGAGCGAGTGGTCGCCTCGGCCTGCCCCTGCCTCGACCTCAAGCTTCGGAGCTGGTCTCTCCCGGTGCCGGTGCCGGTGTTGCGGATCGAGGAAGGGAAGGGGCACACGACCAAGAGAGAGAAGGGGAAGAGAGACGCACTTGACCAGCTTCAAAAGTCTTGTGGCCCGTGGGTGGCCGCCTGGCCGGTGACGGTGGCCGCGACGGCGTAGATGGGGTGGGGACGTAGGGAAGCGGCGTACTGGCGTAGGGCCTCGCCCGTGACCGTGACCTTGTGTGGCCTGCCTGACTGCCGGACTATGTTTTGAGACTTCGGGTGAAGAAGACAACAGTCGACTGGGCCGAAAGCCGAAGGGCCCTATCTTCTTTTTTCATTTTTTCGATCTATTCAGGTGCCGTGCCGTGTCGTGCCTCTGCTGTAAAGCCCGTGCCGTGTCGCCCAACCTGAGCCGGCGACCGGCGAGCCGGCGTCCGGCGAGCACGCGCACGCGGCAGGCGAGCAAGCGATGCCGCGAACGCGCCGATGGGAGCGGAGGAGGCGGAGGCGCGGAGGAGGCGGAGGCGCTGACTCAACCGAGGTCCGGCCGTCCGGGAGGCGAGTCGGCGGGCGACGGTCGGCGGGCGGCAGACGGCTAGGGTTAGGGTTAGGGAGGGAGGACCGGAGGAGCCGAACTGGGGACTGGGGAGAGAGTCGACTGGCGTGCGTGAGTGCGTCTGGCGAGTGCGGGGTGGCCCGGTGGGCGCCTGGGCGGGGGACAGAGACCGACTCACCGCTTTTGGTTGGGAGGGGCGAAGCGGGCTACCGGGCCGTGCCTAAACCGTGCCGGGCCACATTTAGGCCCACCGGACACATCGGGCCTTATACAAACGAGCCGTGCCGTGCCAGCCCAACGGGCTACAATGTCGGCCCAAGCACGGCACGATCACCGGGCCGTGCCGGCACGGGCCCACTTATGCTTGGGCCGTGCCGAATCCGTACCGGGCCAAAATGACCGGGCTTCGTGCCGGCCCATTTATCCCGGCCCAGATGGTCGAATATAGTGTCGCCTACGCTTCGCTTCGCTGCTCCGCCGAGTGTGGGATCCCCGAGTGTGTCGCCGCCGCCTCGCCGCGCGCCAAGGTCACGCGGGAGCTCCTCGACGCCCTCACGGCACACCTTTCCCTCTACCACGCCGCGAACCCTAGCCCCGCCACGTGCTCATTCCCCTTGACGTCGCTCCGTGCCGCGGCCACCACCGCCCTCCTCTCCCCTACAACTGCCGCCGCACTCATCTCCATGCTCCGTCGCCTTCGATTTCGAGGTCACTCCTCGCACGACGTCCACCCTGCGGCGAGCCGGTAGCAGCAACTGCGCGCGGACGAGATGGGCGGCTCCGGCGCGTGAACGGCATAGGCTGTCTGGCTGTGCACCTACGGGGTGGCTCCGCCGTGTACACCACGGCGGCTGCTGCGCTCCTGGAGTGGTGTGCTCATCGGAGAAGAAGGGTATAAAAGTCCATTCCTTTGTCAATTTAGGCTTAAAAGAAAAAAACAAATTAAGAAATAGTATTTGGATGAGGAGGGGCAGCCTTAGCAATTGTATTCTCCGGAGTCCGGATGTCACTCTTACTAGTGGTGTTTTGTGGATAACTTCTTTTATTACTGGTACCAGCCGAATTCCCCCTGTGGCAATGGCGGCGGCTGACGACGGGAGGGGCGGAGGAGAAGCCAGCACAACAGGCTACGATCCCAAACGCTGCCATGAAGCAACCAACCACGGGGTCAGGAGCATTCCTCTCTATTTCTCTGTCCTAGCCTGAAACAGACTGAATCCATACGAGATGATATGTGCAGGAGATGGCTCAACCTCAGCCTTCTGTTCAGGCTCGGTGGTCCAATGGGATGGACCTACTCAGGGATGTCACTGAAAACAAGAGCTTCCTCCCTGTTGGCCTTGAAGGGTACTTCTCAATCTTGACGCCACCATGCCTTCTGTTTCAGACGTTTTCTTTTCTTGATCCATTGGTTCTGATCAGTAGATGTTAGTATAAACCCTTTATCATATGATCCTTGAACTGCCAGCATCGACAAGCTTCTTGGAGGTGGCCTGCGTCAAGGTCAGTTGACAGAGATTACTGGGCCATCATCTTCTGGTAAAACACAGGTGAAAATTCACATCCGTTACATGGTTGGCTCAGAACAAGTATGCAGTAAATCGTGTTAATACCATCTGCATCGAGTGCAGCTCTGCCTACGTGCATCCTCAAATGTTGCAGCCAGGCATATGGGTGTGGTTATGTACTTAGATACTAGTAACTCCTTCTCTCCAGGCCGCATTGCTAGCATAGTTGTTGATGAATTCCCCGTTCCTTCAGTCAGAGAGGTAGGCGATTATCTTTCCGTATATACTTCAGAGAATTTCTGTTACTATTTCACTTCTTACAGTGTCATGTTGGCACATTTACAATTACAGTTAATTCACCCTGGCAACATTAACATTTGTTGTATTATCAATAGTCTACAATCTATATAGTTATTAGGTTTTGACTTGCAGCTAAAGGATGTGAGGCTCGAGAGGGTCATGAGAAACATCATCTGTCAGTCTGTTTTTGATATATTTGCTTTGTTTGAAGTACTACATCGACTTGAGCTCTCTCTACAAAATGACAAGGCAAGTGAGAAGGAAGTCATCCGTGTGCTTTGATTTCATCTTGAATACTTATCTTATATGGAACTTATAATAGGTAAAAGCTGATGGTAGCAAGATATGCATGCTTATCATTGACTCTGTATCATCTCTGCTAGCTCCCGTAATTGGAGGGAAGTATCCACAAGGTAATTGACTCTGTATCTTGTGGAGGGAAGTATCCACAAGATATGCATGCTTATCCCCTTCTAGAGCTCCCCTTGTATGCAACAATTGAATCTGGCTTTAAAAAATTGTATAAGATTCCAGATAAATTAATCATTCATAAAAAAGTTCAAATCTGACATCAAATAGGTATTGAGATGAGTGTGCCATGCATTGCTACAGGTATTGAAGAATTTGAAAATACAAAACACACTAACACAAAATATTGTATGATGACTGTAATTGTGAAAAGAGTATACATAAACTGTTAAAACATATGAAATGACATTACAAGAGTACTACTATAAAAGTAAAACTATGGGACATGCTAAGAGTACCTGTTTGTCAGCATTTGCAGCTCATAAAACATTTCATGACGCCCCTCGAAATGTTCACAAGAATTGCTTCCACTCTATCATATGAATGTTTGTTCCTCCCTTGTTGATTTAAGGTCCAAAACAGCACTTATTTGCATTTCCAGAACAGTACTTGATTGCTTCATAGTATGAACTCTTGAAATGTAGTTTTTGGAGTTTTCTATGCCACTCTGAACATGTTTTGATGAACCAACAGGGCGGTCAATGATGATGTCAGTGGCAATGATTCTAAAGAAGTTAGCAGACAAGCATAATATATCTGTTCTGGTAATTTTATTGAACTATAGTTTTTGGTGAATGTTCATAGACTGCTAATTGTATGTTTTGAATGTGATATTTTGAACTATCTCTAGATTATCATATTGAGATCCTGACCCTAGCTCATTTGGTGTTCAACCCAAGGTCTCCTTCATCTTGAAAACTGAGTGCCTTCTTATTTCTTTGCAAAAGATATGTATTCCTCTTGGGGAAATATGAGGTGCACATGACGTATTTGATGCAAATTTGCACAACTTACTGGCAGACATTACATCTCATCTCAATGGCCTAAAATAATAAAGTTTGGGAACTCCCACTGATGATTGTAATAACAATGAATCTAGAGGGTGTTTCGAAAAACATTTGCTTTATCAATAGAAACTTCTGTCCATGATTTTAGGTGTGCAGATGCAATTCATCCTCTCCAATGAGTTCTAGCATATGTGCACAGAACACTTCATGCACCTGATATTTCCCCATTCCCTTTAGGTATCTTATTTTATCATGGAGCTACTGTGCGCATTCAAAAATCTTTTATCGAATTTGCTGTACAACTTACAACAGTTTCACTCTCTAGTCGTATTCATGCTTAGAGAAAATCAGGAACTGAAAATGATACTGAGTAATCTTATTTAATTAACGACTTTCCACATTGGTTTCATGAGCTTTAAGATTTTATGAACTAAAATAAGTAAATATAATTTGAAATGTGAGTCCTATAATACTTTTATCAAACACAAACCAAATCTTATAATTTACTATTTCTCATTAAGTCCAGGTAACCAATCATATGGTTTCTGCTGGCAATGGAGTTCTAAAGCCTGCTCTTGGCCAGAGCTGGATAACTGTTCCACATGTCCGCTTGATGTTATCTTATGACCGGGGAAGGCATATTTGCACAGCAACTGTGCTGAAGCACACACTACTGGTACGTTCCATTATATTTTTGGCATTTATCTTCACAACAGCTTTGCTTGTTGTCAATGCAGAAATAGTGTTACTATCTGTTAGCAGAGAAGCTATCATGATGTGAATTTAAGCAGCATAATTTTGTAATACATCATAGTTGCATGCCTTGTCAAGTGTAATATCTCTGTGCATAATGCAGTTTTTCTTTGTCTTTGGGAGCATCCAGCTAATGCATGCTCAGTTTCTAATTTATGCTGCTACAGAAATAGCAGTAGGCAGATGCCAGATGCATTTGACGTAAGCAAAGCAATAATATGCATCACTAATATTTATTTGCTGAATACAAAAAAAAAGGCGAAGAAAGAGTAAGGACAATTCTTCTTTTCCTTGCTGAGCTGTCAAGTTATACTATTGCCTCCAATTTGCTATACCAAAGAGAATTGCATGACGTTTGCAAGCAAAGTTGTCGCACTGTTGGTTCATGCAATTTTTTCTATGCCCATGCTCATTTCATGTTATTTGTTTCCTGTCCATGTTACTTGCAGGCTTCTGGCCGAACTATGAAATTCGTAGTACCGAGTTGATCTCAATAACATGGCTTTCCAGAGAAGACATTCGGTGGGTACTGAAGGACCTCTAGTAAATATTTATATATATTGTGGGAACGTGTATACACCTTTTTCCTGCACTCTAGTCTATTCTGAAGCTGCTGGACGTATGGAACCGAATTGTATGATTGGCTGAATGAAGCGGCTGCAGCAAAATTATAACCTGACCCGACTTTTGCAGCACATTATGTCCGGTGTGTTACATTATATGATTGCTGGGTGCTTTTCCCGAAAGACAACATTGTCAATATAGGTAAAAATGAATGCAGCTATTGTACAATAGAGCATATAGATTTTCATAGGAATTCCGTTTGTAGGGTGACATTTGATTGGCTATTGAATGGTAAAGATGAGCATACATCCAAGTGATGAATCAACAAGCTTTACAGGTAAAAGAAATCACAATAAGCTTTACAATGCAAGAAGAATCGCAGGATCCTGACATTTCTTGTCTAATTATATGTGCGTCATATGAGGTGCAATTGGTCGTAAGCAAAACTTCAGCTCCCGTTACAGGTAAATGCATAGAATTATTATTGATTGCGAACACGTCTGCCCCTGAATGTACGATAGAGCATACAGATTTTTGTGGGTTTAAACTTGAGCATAAACCAGCTCTAAACATCATTACATTTTCAAGACGCCACTTCCACATAAGAGGTCAGTCCAGGATGGCGAGCCATCCCAGCAACATGATGGAACATATGAGTATATGACAAGCCCTCCGACAACCAAAGACTTCATTCAGACAATAACAGCAGTTTAACTCTGTCACCACTACTACATTGTCAATCTGAATGAAACTGACAGCTTTCCTGGTACCATCACTACTGGAAAATGACCGTGTTAATCATCTATTGCAACACCATCTCAGGGAGCAGAGAGCATGGCAACTGAACTGTTTGATTCAAAAACATACATCCTTGTTAATATTAAACCACACTTGTACAGTATTCCATAGCATAGACAGACACGCAGCAGCATGCCAGGAGAGCAATCATATAAGATAGGTATGCTTCAAATAAGAATAATCAAACAAGATACGTAAACGACCAGCTGCTAAAAGAAATGCATTGTCTACGAGAGCAAATTACCAATTCAGGACTCCTCTTTAGCTTCTGTTCTTCTCCCCAGATTGTTTTGCCCCTCGATGACCATGTCGCTCATCTGGTTCTGAGACACTGCTTTCTGACCTACGATGCCTCCGCCGCCTCCTAGATCGTTTCTTGTCATCTGCTGACTTGCTGCTATCACTGTCAGATTCACCCCTGCGGTGGTGACGCCTGCGGTGGCGGCGGTGGCGCTTCCTTTCTTCACCTCCAGACCCATCCTGGTCCTCTGATGAATAATCACTCCTGCGGTGGCTCCTACGCCTCTTCCTGTCCTTCCTGCTCTTCCTGTGCCTCTTCCTATCAGAGTCACTGTCGCTGCTCTCATCTGATACTTCACGTCGCTTCGATTTACTGTGCCTCTTCTTCTTGTCCATGCCTCTTCTGTCTTCCTCATCTTCATCCTCACTATCACTCCTGCTTTTCTTTGACTTTCTCCTGCTGCTGCTCCTATGGCGGCTTGTTTTCTTGTCTTCGTCCCTGGAACGCCTTCCCCCATTCCTAGCACGCTCCCGCTCAGCAATTATCCTCTCGAGCTCAGGGTCAACATCCGAATCGGAGGAATCACTGTCCTCTTCCTCCTCCTCCTCCTCGGAATCCTCATCGGCGTTACCAGCAGCTTTCTTCTTGATCTCGTCGAACTTGGCCTGCGCAGCAGCCTGGGCAGCCGCATGGGCGTCGGCATCATCGAGATCGAGGTCCTTGACCGATAGGAAGTTGCGGCACTGGAAGGTCAGATGGCCCACGCGGCCACACTTCTTGCAGGCACCGCGTGTCTCGTCGGAGTTGGAGCCGGTGATGCGGGCAAGCGCGAGGAGGCCCTGGAAGCTGGTGTAGGCGTTGCCGTCGGCAGAGGCGGAGGAGGGCGGCGGGGCGCTGCCGACGTCCGCGGCAGCGGCGGCGTTGGCGGAGACGGAGGAGGAGGGACGCTGCTGTTTGTTGTTCTCGGGGGCGTACGGGTCGTAGCCGATGGCGCTCTGCCAGATGCCGTGCGTCTGCAGCGCCGCGCTGCTGTGCACCCGGTTGTTCGCCGGCATGCGAACGCGCCCCGCTGTCGCCGGCATCTTCGCTGACCGGTGGTCGCGCTCGCCGGGGTAGGGATAGGGTTAGGGTTTGGTGACGGAGGCGGAGGATTGGGGATTCGGCTCTGAAGATTGGGGAACGAGTCAAACGGGAAAGGAGCCGAAATGCACCAGAGGTGCTCTCTGGAAGTCTCCTGGAGCCGAATATACGTGTGGCAGCCTGGCAGGGCAGGGTGGAAAGGAGAGAGCCGAATGTGAACGTTTATTTTTTGAAAAAAGAAATCCAAAATGAAATCGGTACTAGTTTTTACTCCGTTAAATTGAACCATACAACCACTGCAGCTTGGCCCGCATCGTCAATGTTTTGAGTTAAATGGTCAAAACAGGAATGGCGGTGGAGTTTTTGAAGTAAAAAATTAAAATAAATAAATTTACATAATTATTAGGTAAGAGTATAAATATTTATATAATGATTGAGAATACGAGGAAAAGAAGATGTTTACAAGATAATTATGAGGATTGGACCAATATAAACATATAAAATTAGTTGGTAGTGTTTGAAACTCAGTACTCCTCCGTATTTTTATTTTTATCGCTCCGATAGATTGTGGTTGTTTTTTTTTTTGACTTGCAGCTGTTGTTTGAATGATAATAATTTGTGAGCGGAGGAGTATGATATCAAAATCAACGGTCTATCGAAAATTCACTGTCTTATGAAAAAAACTAACTAAAACTCTATGTTTGCTGTATTTGTCAACAATAAATAATCTTGGTTCCTACATGGTCGACGCAATCTCTGGTGCCATGTCCTAAAATTTTCTATTCATTTTAAAGTGTATTTCTTGTAAAATACATATTGGTTATTAATAAACTTAAATTCTTTATACTTTATTAAAAAATATAGAATTACTATTTTAATTATTTGCAAACTTAAAAAGTTGTTTTAGTGATAATAATTAAAAAAGCCAAGATGTTGAAAAATGACACATAGGGGTAAAATTATGAAAAGAATTTTGAAGCCCGACAACTAGTGCCCAACTTGATTTGAAATTTTATTTTTGAACTAAACATGGTTCTAATGATAATAATCCTAAGAACCGAATGTGATATTTTGATATAGCACTATAAAGATGAAGTTATGGGGCCTAATCAGAATCAGTTGTTTGTGGCCATGGCTAGCTGTTCCTGCTGTTTAACGTTTTTATTTATTACTTTTCTTTTCATTTCTTTTTTCTTTGTTTTCTTCTTAGCTCTAATCTAACAGCCACGGCTGCAGAGCTGCTTTCCGATCAGGCCCATAAAAATTATTCCCTCCATTTATTTTTAAGTTGTCGTTGTTGATTTTGATAAATTTTTTGTCTTATTAAAATATTAATTTAAATTGTAAAATTAAATATTAGGATTAAAAATTTTTAGTAATAAATTAAATTATAATAAAATATTTAATATTTTTTGTATTTTTTAATAAGATAAATAATTAAAGTTATTAATTAAAGTTAATAGTGATAAAAAAAATTAAACGGAGGGAGTATTTTTTTAAAAAAAATGAAAAAAAAAGTCTTGGCTTTGTCCGTTCGAGACCAGCCGACTGCGAAGGGCGCGCCACTCGAGTCGGAATTTGGGCGCCCCAATCTGATCCCCAGTCCCCACACCCACTCAGCCGCCACCGGTCTTGGTCGCCGCCGTGGATGCGTGTCGCGGGCGCGGGAGCGGAGGATGGCGAACCGCACGGACCCGCTCGCGAAGAGCATCCACGGGATCAACCCGCAAAACCTGATCGAGAAGATCGTACGCTCCAAAATCTACCAGAGCATCTACTGGAAGGAGCAGTGCTTTGGGCTCACCGCGGAGACGCTGGTCGACATGGCCATGGAGCTAGACCATACCGGCAGCACCTACGGAGGGAACCGCAAGCCCACCCCGTTCCTTTGCCTAGCACTCAAGATGCTGCAGATCCAGCCAGACAAGGACATCGTCGTCGAGTTCATCAAGAACGAGGACTACAAGTAAGCAGTAATATTTCTATTCCTTCCTATCGATTTCTAATTGGTTTCCTTCTTTTGTTCCATCCCCCCCCCCCCCCCCTTTTTCTTTTTGTTTCCTTCCAATTGCTTAGCAATTCCATGGCTCTTTAACTGTCGCGGCATTGATGCTGTTCCTTTCTCTGTGCTTGCAGGTATGTGCGGGTGCTTGGGGCATTCTACCTGCGCCTCACCGGTACAGTCGCTGATGTCTACCAGTACATCGAGCCGCTTTATAACGATTACCGCAAGATCAGACACAAGCTTAGCGATGGAAGTATGCACTTAATGGCCAAATCTACAACTAATTTTCTTGTCCTCTGGAAATGAAGATTTGTACTAGGAATTATATCCGAGATTGTGATTTTTGCCTCAACTTATACGGGTATGGGTTTTCATTTCAGAGTTCACATGCACCTATGTTGATGAGTTCATCGATGAGCTTCTAACTAAGGACTACTCTTATGACACAGCCCTGCCGCGCATCCAGAAAAGGTTTGTTTCTTGTTGCCTCATTGCCATTGGCATTGTGGTATGAGCCTCTGCCATGCACTTGATATCCGTCTGTTGTGACATTCTTAATTGTTGTAGTGGTGTCGGCTACTCGGCTCAAGTTGTGTTGTATAGAATATTTGAGATGAGGTCCAATCCTCCTAGCTGTAGCAAACGTTTTAAAAATTGTTATAATGGTCAGTAGGGGTTTCCCCCACTGTAATTGTTGTAAAAAAGTATTATAATGATCCCAGAATCACTATGGGATAGGACTTGCTAAACTTTTGTGTATTGTTTTGGCTTTGGCAGATGGGTTCTTGAAGCTTCTGGAAATCTAGAACCAAGGAGAAGTGTACTCGAGGACGATTTTGAGGAGGAAGATAAGGGGGAACAATGTGTGGAGATTGATGAACCTAGTGGCCGGGAAAATGTGAGTGCACTCTACTGTTAATCTCCTGAGAATCGTGAAATTCATCTAGAATTGGTATACATTGTTTGTTACTACAGTATGGTGACTGATATTCTTCATATTTATCAGGATAAGTATCGTGGAACAAGTCCTGCCAAAGAACGTGATAGAAACAGGGGTAGAGACAGGAAGCACGAGAGGCATCACAGGATGTGCCTCTTCTTGAACTGTGACTTTATTGTTTGGTTTGTTGCTCTTTTTGAATGATGTTTGTATGGTTTGTTTATTGTGTCTTGTCTCCTGAACTACTACAATGGCTTTTTTACTTTTTCAAAACCATAAATTCTGCATTACTTACATTATGTTGATTTATATTCTTATTTTATGAGAATCTGATGTAAAATAAATCATTTCAAACGAGTCTATTTGAGATAATATATTTAGATTCCTTTGGACGGTTATCATACTGAAATATTGACCTTAGTTTTGCTTGATATATATGGCTCTTTTCCTTTTCCAAACTGGCAGTTTAGTTGCTTCACTTGTTGACTGAGTATCTTTCAAGAGATTATTAATTCAAATGTAGAATTATGTTAGGTTAATATAGGTAATGTAAATAAGTACTTTCTGTACTGCGTAGATTACTCTATGCATCATATATATAAAGATATTTCCATAACGGTTTAGGGAGGGCCAACACAAAAGCTTTGGGTATTGTAGACATAAAAAGGCATACCAGAAAGCTTCACACATTGTGGGTTCCGGGAAAGGGTTATTTCTACAACTGCTTTTGCAAACCAAGCAAAATTGCTTCAACATCGATAATTGATTGTGTTGTTTTATGTTGTAAGCTATTGTGTGGTCTCCAGGAACTTTCATTTCTGCCGGCATAATAATTCTAGCATACTAAGTAGAGAAATAATGGTCTTTACCATTCTATACTAATTAATATTACAGACCATATTAATCTTTTACCTTGTACTATATCCTTATTGTCTGAAAACCAGAATCGCATTGTACTTTTGATGAAATATCCTTAGTTTTCTTTTTGCATTACCGACACTTTTGTATTGTTTGAAGGACTTGACTCGACATAATGTACAAGTTATCAAATAGTTTTAGCCACAATCAGTGCTCCAGATCTGTGCTCCCATGGGCATCTTTGGGTGTTATATTTGCTACATGCAGCATGCCGATCAGTACAATTCTGTTATTGGCAACAATGTTACTAGCATTATTGCCTGAAGTTTGAAATTTTTCTAGTAAAGTATATATCAGTTTATATTATAGGCACTAGGCTGCCCAGAGTTAGATACTTGTTAAACATAAATATTTATTTGATTCAAAATGTTATATAGGCTGTGGACAAGTTGTGGAGCATTGAAATGGGGCACATTATTGTCATGTTCTGAGCTATTTTTGCTTGCATCATGCTTTGTATTTTGCTGATCTATGATGGCACTAGCTCTTTTTGTTTCTCATTAATTGATGGGATCATTTGACCCTATTTAGATCAAGTGTAGCGACATACTTGAACAGTTGCCGGTGCTCATATGATCTTGTTCTTTATCAGTTTTGTTGTCATCAGAATCAGATAATAAATGACTATATTTTACTTCTGTTGTTTCAGGGACCAAGATTACAAAAGAGATTGGGACTATGGAAGGGGACGGGATAGAGACCATGATAGAGATCGTGAAAGAGATAGAAATAGAGATAGGGTTCGAGACCATCATCGCTTGAGAGATGATGACTACAGTCGAGATAGGGACAGAGAAAGGGAGCGCCGAGAGAGAGGCCGGGGCAGGCACAGGAGCCGTTCAAGGAGTAGGGATCGGCGAGAAAGAAACTTTGAAGATGGAGAGGACCGTAGGAGGCGTGATCATGGTAGTGCTAGTCATCGGGGACGTGGTGAGGATGATGGACAAAGAGAGGAATCTAAGCGGAAGAAAGGAAAGAGAAGAAGCCTGAAAGTAAAAATGTTCTAGATCCGAACGATCCAGAAATTATAGAAATGAACATACTCCGGGCCAAACTAGGATTGAAACCACTGAAGTAGTGATCTTGTTGTGTAATGTATTTTTGAAACTGGGTGGTTCAAACAAGAAAGGATATGTGTCAAACAATTTTACTTTTGAATATTTTGGACATGGTACTGAACATTGATGGAGCTGAAGGAGATAAAAAGTGAATGTGAATAGTTGGCACACTGTTGGAGATCATGGTCTGCGTATAGTAGACACACTATTGGAGTTCATGAGTCATGACTACCAATGGATGAAAATGTACAATAGACTTGGTTTCTCTTTGTTGAGCTTTATTCCTTTTTAATTTTCACTAGCAATATAGCTGAGAATCGGTAATAAGAACTAGGTTGTGTAAGGAAACGTAGAGGCTGGGAACGTTATTCTCGTTTTGTAAAAAAAAAGAAAAAAAATTCCCTTCGTAATAGACAAGTTATGAAGTTTCCTTAAGAATGAAAGTATATAAAATATCCAAAAATAAAGCATCATATCGACTAGTAACATTTTGCCACAAACCCTATGATATAAAGAAATGATATACTAGCAAAACAGGGATCATCTGCAGCCATTTGAAGTTGAAACGCTGGATTTTATGTGCTATTTTGTCAGTTCCAGAAAAGTATCTGTGATTATATATGTTGCAGGGTCCTTGCCAAATAAAGGGACAAATCAAGCTGTTCTCTTTTCAAAGATTTTCTAGTACTAGTAGTAGCACTTTGCCTGAGCTGTGAAGCCGTAATTCTGCTTATTGCGAACTAGTACAGTATATCTAGTGACATTCATGTACATCTTGTAGTTCTCAACTTCATTCGAAGCTTTGATTTGACCTGCAGTGCATAGCACGAACTAATAATCCAAAAAACATGTAGCTTCGAATCTTGCGCTCCCAATCGTGCTCCACGCCAGTGCTTGTCCTCAGCGCGCGGAGCCAATCGAGCGGGCACTACCATACCACTGCTGGCCGCCGGCGTCGACAGCGGCCGGCCGGGCCCGGGATCGTGACACTGTCGTCCGTAGCTAGAGCTGACGCTGTCGTCTTCGTCCAAGGATGAGTTGTCCCTTCATGCGACCGCTGGTAGCTCCCCACCGAGGCACCACCAATAGTGCCCTACATTCCAAGACACAAACATGTGAAAGGCATGTTCTGAAATAGCAGAGGTCTTAGAGAATTAGCTAAGTATAGATATTTGGAGACATGGTTAAGGAGGAGCAAATTAATTTTATTGCTCTTATGAAAATAAGTCGGGATGAATTCTCAGATGAGACCTTAAAAAAACTTTATGGCGGTCGAGATTTTATTTAGCACTACATGGCACCACAAGGAAGGTCAGGGGGTATCCTTTTAGGTGCTGACCGTTCTGTCTATGATATTGGATCCATCTTCGAGGGAGATTTTTATGTAAAATTTACCTTAGGAATAAATGTGATGGATTCAAGTGGGTTGCATATGTAGTATATGGACCGGCACAACATGATCATAAACAAAATTTTCCTAACTGAACTGGCTAGTTCATGCTCTCGTGAAACCTTACCTTACGTAATTAGGGGGGATTTCAACATAATGAGACATCCAGATGAGAAAAGCACAGGTAATTTTGATACTAAATGGCCAAACATTTTTAATAAGGTCATTGAGGTGCTTGATCTGAAGGAATTTGAAATGTCGGGTCGCCAATATACTTGGGCGGGTCCTGGCGATGATCCTACCTTTGAGAAACTTGATCGTGTTGTTGTTAGCATAGAACGGGAGGAAAAATCCACCCCCCCCCACCCTCTTCGGTAGAAGCACGAGATAGGAGTCAATCAGATCACACTCCACTATTTTTCAATACAGGCGCTTCTACTCATGGGAATAATCAACCCCTATTTAAATTTGAACGCGGCTGGTTCTTTAGAGATGGCTCCTTTACCATGGTGGCTAACATTTGACAGTCTGAAGTCACTGGGAAAACTCCAATGGAGAGATGGCAACAAAAAGTCAGACTGTTGCGAAAACATCTCCGAGGCTGGGCAAAACATACCGCGGGCCAATATAAAAAGGAGAAAAAGAAACTCATCTCAATGATAGACACACTTGACAAAAAGGTTGAAACATACCAACTTTCCGATAATGAGATAATATGAAACATTATCTTAAGAAAATGTTAGTTTTCTTGCTACGGGAAGAAGAGATCAAGTGGTATGAGCAGTCCAAAGTTAAAACCTTGTTAGAAGGTGATAATAACACCAGATTTTTCCACTTGGTTGCAAACGGTAGACACCGCAAGCAGCACATGTTCAAATTAGAACAAGAAGATGGGGTAATAGTGGGCGACGAACAGCTTAAGTCATATATAACAAACTATTATAAAAGTTTGTTCGGTCCCCCAGAACAAAACCACTGCTAGATGTTGGAAAATCTAATCTAAGACATTCCACAGGTGGATGAAGTGGAAAATGAAATCCTGACAACCCCTTTTACTGAGTTAGAAGTTAAGGAGGCCATTTTCCAAATGGAGCATAATAAATCTCCAGGACCAGACGGATTTCCCGCTGAATTCTATCAAGTGTTCTGGGAAGTAATAAAAAAGGATTTATTGGCGTTGTTTAGAGCCTTCCATGAGGAACAGCTCCCACTTTTTAGTCTGAATTTTGGGATAGTAACTTTGCTGCCCAAGACTAATGATGCAACGCAAATCCAACAATACCGACCCATTTGTGTGCTATTAGCTTTAAAATTTTTACTAAAGTTGGCACTGACAGAGTAAATGCAGTGGCAGGATCGATAGTTCAGCCCTCTCAAACAACCTTCATGCCTGGAAGGAATATTATGGAAGGGGTCGTGATTGTTCATGAAACTATCCATGAACTTCACACTAAAAAGCTTAACGGGGTTATTTTCAAAATAGATTTTGAAAAGGCCTACGATGAAGTTAAGTGGTCGTTCCTCCAACAAACGTTAGGCATGAAACGTTTCTTACCCAAGTGATGTAGGCGGTTGAACAATATATTACAGGAGGGAGTATGGGTATCAAAGTCAATGATGATATTGGTCACTACTTCCAAAGAGAAAAGGGATTGCGCCAAGGGGACCCAATGTCTCCGGTCCTGTTTAATATAGTCGTTGATATGTTAGCAATTCTAATTAAAAGAGCTAAAGACGATGGACAGGTCAATGGCATAATCCCTCACCCTATGGACGGAGGACTATCTATTCTCCAGTATGCTGATGATACTATAATTTTCGTGGATCATGATATAGAACAAGCTAAAAATATGAAGCTTTTTCCTAATTATTTTTGAGCAATTATCTGGCCTGAAAATAAACTACCACAAGAGTGAGATTTTTTGCTATGGGGCAGCTAGATTGCCAGGATCAATATTCTGAAGTATTTGGATGCAACATGGGGGAATATTCGTTCAGATGTCTGGGAATTCCTATGCACCATAAAAACTTTGGAATAGTGATTGGAAGCCCATCGAGGAAAGATTTGAGAAAAAATTAAACTGTTGGAAGTCTAAACTCCTTTCTTCTGGGGGAGACTGATTCTTATTAACTCAGTTCTCAGAAGCCTTCAAATATTTATGATATCTTTCTTTGAAATACCGAAGAAGTATTGAAAAAATTAGACTTCTATAGGTCCAGATTCTATTGGCAAGGCGATATAAATAAAAAGAAGTATCGTCTCACTAAATGGGACTTAATCTGTCGTCCTAAGGACCAGGGAGGACTTGGTATTGTTCATTTGGAAACCCAAAATATGTTTGTTGAGTAAATGGTTATTCAAACTTCTCAACGAAGATGGATCGTGGCAATCTATACTCAGAAACAAATATCTGGGAGATAAGCCACTATCACAAGCAGAACATAAACAAAGCGACTCCCAATTCTGGAGAGGTTGTTTAAAAATGAAGTATCAGTTCCTATCTCGTGGATCCTTCCATAATAAGAATGGTACTCAAGTATCGTTCTGGGAGGACAAGTGGATGGGTAGCGAGAAGCTTTGCGATATATATCCAAACTTGTATCATGTGGCACGTAACCGCTTCGTTTTGGTAGCTAAAGTTATGTCCAGTGTACATTGGAACTTATCTTTCAGGTGAAATTTGGTAGGAGTAAAACTAGTAGAATGTGAGAATCTAATTAATAGGCTATCTCAAGTCAATCTAGTTGATAAGAGAAATGTATTTATATGGAATTTACATAAGATTGGACATTTTTCAGTCCACTCTATGTACCAACTTCTGATAAACTATAATGTCCCTCATCATCATAAGCTGATATGGAAATTAAAAATTCTCCTCAAAATTAAGATTTTCCTTTGGTACCTCAATAAAGGGGTTATATTAACGAAGGATAACTAGCAAAAAAAATTAGAAGGGTAGTCAAAAGTGTTGTTTCTGTAATTGTAATAAAACAATTCAACATTTTTTGTTTGACTGCTATCAGGCTAAGAATATTTGGAGGGTTGTGTCTGTGGCTACTAGACTAAATCCGCCTGCCTCTGTACTCACATGCTTGGAGATTGGCTCTCATGGGCAAATCTACGCGAAAAGAAAAGTATTCTTGTGGGAGCGGCAGCGTTACGTTGGACCATTTGGCGATGCAGGAATGATATTTGTTTTAATAAAATAAACTACACATCATTTTGCAGACTATTTTCAGGGGTGCATACTGGCTGCGATATTGGGCGTTGCTACAACCGAAAGAATCACGAATGAAATTCAAGCTAGCGAGCAATTCTTTAGAGATGCAATTGATGCGGTTGTTTGCTAGCTGTGGATGGAGATTCAATAATAGGTCGCCGGCGCCGTAGCTTTTTATTATATGCTCCTTCTGTTTTTTTCAGTCGAACAACTGAGAACAATGTAATAACATTAAACCAGGCTGTATGCTTAAATGCAGAGGCCGAAAACATTTATTTTCTTTATCTAAAAAAAATATGAATCACCTGTGGGTACCATGGTTTTAAAAACCGTTCCAAACCGGACTGGTTAGTGCGGTTTTCCGTGAAACCGCTCCGGTCTGCTTTCCATGTACAATTAGCTTATTGATTTTAATTTTTAAAAATTTGAAAAAAATTAAAAGGTTACAAATCGCTAAAATCGAATGATAAACCGTGAAAATCATTCGATAAACCATTTCAAAAAACTGTAAAAAGCAATACAGACAATGAAAATCGTAAAAACCAAACGGTACACCATAAAATTGAGCTATAAATCATAAAAACCGAGTTATAAACTAGAAAACCGCTTGCATTTATTTCAAATTCGTTTTATACGGTTCTCACGGTTTCAACGGTTTACCATAAAACCGGTCCGATCCGGTTTCTACTGTTCAAACAGTTTTGTTAACCTTGGTTTTTACTAGCAGTGTTCCTTTGTATCGTGTCAGAGCAGATCAGTCAGAAAGGATGCTTTCTATATGGACCCCGTGTAAGCTTACCTGCGGCCTTGTATCGTTGATTTGATCTGTATACAAAGCACAGTTTGTTTGCAATGAATGAATCAGGAGCACGCGGACCTCTGGGCTCTGGCTGTTCCTATTACTATATCACAACGAACGGGAGGAACTTGACAAGTAAGGCATGTACGCCAATGTATACCAACGCGAAGACCATGAACGCAGCCGGCAGCAAGACGAAGAGGGTGGCTGGTCTCCTGCTCCACCTCCCCATGACCGCCAGCGCGAACGGGTAGAGCAACACCATCATCCACACGTTGAACAGCAGGCCGAGCGCCGCGTGCGCCCGTCGCGCCAACGTCCACGTCCCGGCGTACGCGGCCGCCTTGCCCAGCGCCACGCCAATCGCCATGACATTGGAGGCGAGCACTACCGCGGCCGGGATCAGCATCGGCACCCACCGCATCTCGTACATCTCGGCGTACCTATCGTCGTCCTCCTCCGCCACCGCCGTCTGCTGCTGCTGCGCCTTCGAGGTGACCCGGAAGCGGATGCCCTTCCCGGTCAGGGGCTTCACTACCATGTGCAGCAGCGCGGTCGGGTACGCGCTGAGCGACGCGATCATGAAGAACTGCTCGTTGCGCCACCAGTCGCGCCACGCGATCCCCGCCCACCGGATCTCCAGCGCCCCGACGGCGTGGACCAGCCCGACGACGGCGACGAGGTACGCCACGTACCTCGTGAACGGCTTCTGGATGAGGATCTCCTCCGGGACGAGCCACATCGCCGGGCAGAACGCGTAGAGCAGGATGAAGAGCGACGTGACGGGGTAGATGGTGAAGTTGAGGTACACTGCCCGCTGGATGGGGTGGAGCCGCCGGCCCGAGCAGAGAGGGTTGTAGGGGGAGAAGAACACCTCCAGAGACCCGCCGGACCACCGCACGATCTGGTAGAGACGCTCCGTAAGGTTGATCGGCGCGGTGCCCCGGAACGCGTCGACGTTCTCTTCCATGGTGCAGTACGCGGAGCGCCACCCCTGCCCGTGGATGCGGTACCCGGTCACGATGTCTTCGGTCGCGATACCGTACACGTACCCGGTACCTCTGCCCCAGTCCGTGCCTTGGTCGTACGAGGACGACACGACCCTCGCCACCTCGGCGAGCAACGACGGCTGCTCGTCCAGCGACTCCAGCGGCGGCACGACGCGCCGGCGTTCCTGTTTCAGGGCTGCAGACACCGAGCGAACGAAGGCCACCGAGTCGCCGAACCTGTTCCTGTTGGCTCCTTCTTCTTCTTCATCAGGCCGTGTCCGCCAGCGCGGCGGGTCGACGCCGTAGAGCGCGACGCGGCGGAACATGCACCCCGTGCCGAGGTACGTCGGGCCCTGGAGCCCGTCGAGCGCGTACATGGCCCCGTCGAAGAAGACCCGGTTGTGGTTGCCGTACCGGTCCGTGGGGTCCACGTTCTCAAACCGCTGCGGGGCCTGCACGAACGCCGTGTCGTCGCCGCCTTGCCTCGCGTCCAGGAAGAAGCACATGGCCGCGCGGAAGGCCTGCGAGCTGTTGACGTAGTGGTCGCAGTCCAGGTTGATGACGAAGGGCGCGTTCGACAGCAGCGCCGACACGCGGAGCTGCGCGTTCAGGGCGCCCGCTTTCTTGTTGTGCTCGTGGATCGGGCTCTTCTCGCGGGACACGTACACAACCATCGGGAGGCGCGCGTCGACCTGCACTTGATGAGGCTTAATAAGGCTGGGATGTTCTTGGCCTTGCACGATCTGCTGGAGGGAGGAATTTCATTAGTTAGCAGTAGCACGCCGCCGTTAAACCATTAGCACACAATGATGCACAATCTGTTATA
Source organism: Oropetium thomaeum (assembly GCA_001182835.1). Classification (NCBI taxonomy): domain Eukaryota; kingdom Viridiplantae; phylum Streptophyta; class Magnoliopsida; order Poales; family Poaceae; genus Oropetium; species Oropetium thomaeum. The sequence goes on along the minus strand of LFJQ01000015.1, from coordinate 3,457,204 downwards.
ATAGGCTTAAGGCTACCAAATTAAAACTACTCCATTGAGCAAGGAAGATGAATACTGTACCTGAACAATTCCAGCATGATGTCCTTTCCTATGGTCCTCCGCCGGCTCAACCCATGCCCCTGGCCATTGCGTCCCGTTTGCCATCCAAGTAGCTTTTTCTACACGCCCTTCCTCCTTAGCAGTCATACTGTTGTACACGTCTGACCGCTCCCGAATGGTGTCAGGCAGCGTCTCCAACCTCGCCTTCAACTTCTCGTACTCACTCCGAACGTGCTTGTATTCGGTGACGAACTGTTGTGGATCACTCGCCCGCGACGGCGACGACCTTCCGTTGGTAGTGGAGACGACCATATTCTCCATCTTCTGCGGGCGGAAGAAATAGCTATCCGGCGCCCTCGGCTCGACGGAGTGCTTCCGGCAGAACGGTGTCCACAGCGCGGCGAACCGCACCGTTTCCACGAGCGCCTCGTACAGCACGAGCGCGCCGCTGTCGTCCGCGAGGTAGCAGGCGCACCTGTCGGCGGGGTAGTCGACGGCGAGCACGGAGAGCACGCAGTTCATCGTGTACAGCACCGGCTCGCTGACGGGGTCGGCGGTGGTGACGTAGACGTCGACGCCGGGCAGGTCGCCGTCGTCGGAGCCGTCGTCGGCGAAGTGCCGCCGGAGCGCGGCGAGGTCCGGGCACCGCTTGACGGGCCTGTACTTTGGCAGCTGGTACAGTGCCCACGAGAAGGCGAACCAGACGTCGCCGGCCACGGAGACCGCCCAGAACCACATCACGTCGGAGGAGTTATGCTTGATGCGCCACCCGATGAACAGGACGACGGCGACAAGGCGTACCAGAATTAGTATCCTGTGAGTTGCTTCCAATTAATTCCAACCAATGCGGGTATCAGAAATTGTCACATGGATTTGCTCTGCTGCGCCGTCGTTTAATTTGTGCACGCACCTGTACGGGTACAAAAGGGAAACCCGGACCTTCTTGGTCGAGAACAGCAGTGGCCGCCCGCCGCCGCTCTCGAGGTCTGCCGCCGTGGCGTCCGGCTGCTGGACGTCGTCCTCCTCCCAGTACCTATCCTTCCCGGCACCCTTCGCCCTGACGCCTCTGCCGCCACCGTGCGCATTATTGCCCACATCGACGACGGTGGCAAGCAGCGCGCTGCCGTCGCCCTTTGCGAGCAGTGGCTCCCTGATGAGGTTGCCACCGTCCTCGCGAGCAGCGCCTCTGCCGGCGAGCACCCGTGAAGACATGGGGCCTGCCAGGTGCAAGCATGCACACCAATGACATGTGCTTTAAGAGTCTTTGTTTGTTACGGAGAGTAACAAAGGGAGCCATGGTTACCTGGTTCGTGAAAAGATGCCGCACGTACGGAGCCAACCAGAGAGAGCAGTGATTTCCTATAGTGCGCTACACTACAGTAGGATGCCACGGGACCGGGTACATAGTACATATACATTGTGTCCTGTTCCCGTCAAAAATACTTACTACAGTTCTAGGTATAGGTTCTTATCTTTTCTTTCTTTCATTTTTTTTTGTTTGCAAGGGTATAGGTCCTTATCAAACAGCTTTATTCCATTCGGTGACTCATGCTTATTCCAAAGCTTTATTCTTATTGGGACGTTTCCTGGCCGATTGATTGGCTGAGGGCTTTAACATGAAAGAGTACCATTAATTCTTGGAAAAGGGACATATCTCGTCATCATCTATGACAAGACATAATATATTTTATTAGTAAAAGAATTTGAAATATAATTTATAATCTTACGTATTTTTAAAAATGATCAGAAGAATAATCAAAGATATGATAGAAATCAATGGTACTGAATCAATATATATGTGTGAGAGGAGAAAAAAATACACGACTCACGTCATATATCGCCATGTCGTGTTTCATTAAGAGGAAGAGACTTTCTCTAGCTCACAGGTCGTGAAAAAAACCCTTGAACCCCTACCAGATCTTTACACAACAATATTGTAGCCCTCTATAGAGATAATAACCACTTGGACCGACCTTAGACTTATACTTTGAACGAGACAAACGCGAGGATTTTTTTTTACTGAGCTTCAAATACAGATGGGTGTGAGATGAGTTGACAGTATAAATTAGCTAAAATTTATAACACTCCACCCTCATACCCTTTGTTTCCCCAATTCCCGTTAACAGATCCTTACGGCAGCAGGCCAGCAGCTGGCGGGCGAGCACCACTTCCCCCTTCCCTGTTTGATCTATTGCGAGCTGAATAAGGTTCTTACGCCATCCAGAACCAGATGTGTTTGTTTTTATTTGTTTGAGGCCGGGTCAATAAGGATGAGTTGAGATCGGCGCTATAGGAGGAATATTTCCTGTAGGTGTCAAACAAATTCGGGGTGGACGGAGTTGAGATGGACGGAGTCATCGTGACTCTCGTGAGTCGTGCCTCACGCGGCCATTCCGCTCCTCACCTCTCCACTCGTTCCCGCCCGCAGGCCGCACCTCTCCACCTGATCCTGATGTGATTACGACCTGTACTCTGGCGACCACGTACTTGAGGACCGCCTGCGATTTTCTCCCATGGCGATGTCGGCGTTTGCAAGCACGTAGGCGAGGCGGCATCGCAGCAAGCTACCTACACGGCAGCGCCCCTTCCGCCGCTTATTACTGGCTGCCGCCATCGCCAAGCCCAACTGTCCAGCCAGCAAGTCTCAAGCACACGACGTATGAGGTGAGAGTGAGGCTCAATGACCCGTTTAGAAAGAGCAGAACATGGGTCAAGTTGGAGGAAAATCCAGCAGCCCATCATCTTCAAGTAAAAAATACGGCCCAATGCGACCTTCTCAGCATATATACTACAGTATACATGACATATTAACGACTACTCGTTTGTTCTTGTTCCGCCAGTGGCTGTACTAACTGCCAGATCCATGTGTGTTTGTCTTTGTTAAGCTAGTACTACGTACAGTGCAAACACGCGAGCAGATCTACAGTAAGTCTGAACGGTTACTACTGTAGATTTGTGCTGAAGCAGGCCCGTTCAGAAAATCAGAAGCGGTCTCTCTCTCTCTCTCTCTCTCTATGGTTGGGCAGCACTGTTTTGTTTTTTTTCTTATCAAGAGAGCTATTACGTGTAAAGCAGACAGGTTATTTATTTATTTGTTTCATTTGTTATTTGTTGGAAAGAACAGAAGGGTTAAAGCCCTACTGATCATCATATATTAATGAAAAAACTATCTATATTGATTTTGATGCTAAAAATCATCGATCATCTTGAAGAGGGACAATTATCATGCAGGCTATCAACTACTCTCGCGAGAGATGTAATAGTTGTCGGTCATATGTTTTGGTGCCCACCCCTGAGAAAGGTGTCTGCACTCTCTGCAGTCTTCGGGTCTAGAATTGTCATCTTTCAGGCACAAATTCCATACCCTCAGGCACCAATTCCAAAAGCGAAACATCCCTTAATTTATTACCAAATTTGAATGAGGTTGTTTATTCAACTGGGTACTACCGTTTTACATAGCACTTGAACAGTTGAAGCAGCAAATTTTGACTGCCACCTACGACCAGTTTTTACCATCAGAATCCGGCCCTGATAGCTAGCCCGTATATATTCAAGATCTCTGTTTTAGTTTGTACCATCTCCAAGTGGGTTCGCCGCCTGTAAAATGACAGACTGCCAGTGTTATTATTCCCTCATTTATGAGAGCAAACTGTAACAAGAAAGAACTACTATAGTATATACTACAGCTTGCAGCTTGATACCTTCAGATCGGCCAATAATAATGCGTCTGAGCTAACGGCGGTAGCATCTTGTTTACATATTTCAGATCAAGCATCCGAGGAGCAGCACCAGCGTTAATCATCTCGACGTCCATAACCACATATAGCTAGCTGCGCCCTAGTTTAGAATAATAGGACAGGAACCCTCAAATGCAGGCGCGTTCAAATTAAAATCGATCTCATGCATCTTTTGTTTATCCTGAATCCAAAGCACACGCGACGCTCAATGCCTCTCTCATTGTTTGGCACATGCATGCATGGAGAGGACAGTGCCGTTACTTGCTCGATCACACTTCTCACTGTCGTCAGACGAGAGACTCTCTCCTGTCTTCTTTGATACTAGTAGTAGTAAAATTTGCACGGCGTCGCGATCCAGCATCGATCTTTGCGCCTCCATAGGGAACGCTGACTTGACGAACACGTGCCTGTTGTTCTTGTTTAGTCTCCACACCGGCGCATGTATCGGCAGATCGATCACGGATTACACGCGGATCTAGAAAAAACTAGTCCCTGTTGGCGCTTCTTTACCAAATCTTCAGCATCCTATTGAACTCTCTGTAGCTAATACGTAACTAGTTATCTACAGCCTGCTCAGCCACAGCAGCCTCGACGTCCTCCTATATATCGAGACTCGAGAGGAAAAGCCTTTTCCGGGCACATTTGAGTGCCTCTCTCTCTCTCTAGTCTAGCTGACTAGTTGGCGCCACTCTCTCAACGCACGCACGCACGTAGCCATATAGTATATGTGCAAGATTACAGGCGGCGCCATGTCGTCATCTTCGCCGGCGCCCGGCGGCGATGCCAGTGGCCTCAGCGAACCGCTGCTCGCGAACGGAAACGGCGACGGTGGTGGCTTGCATGAGGTGCCGCAGGCCATGGTGTTGGTCGACGGCGACGGTGGCCTGCACGACGTGCCGCAGGCCATGGTGGTGGTCGAGGCCACGGCGCTCGGCGGCGACGCCAAAGCCAAGGGTGCCGCCGCGAAGGTCAAGGCCAGGGACAGGTTCTGGGTGGACATGCCCGAGCGCAAAGCTGTCGCGGCAGACGTGGAGAGCGGCGGCGGTAAACGTCCGGTGCTCTTCACCAAGAAGAAGGTCAAGGCGGCCATCCTGTTCCCGTACAGGTGCGTGTGGCACACTGAACCACTGATTGTTTCATGTTCACTTAGCTTACCTTCGTACTACCTCCGAATTTATTTTGTTCACGTTCTGACAGCAGCAAGCCAGTTTTGAACTCGGTCTGTTGTCCGAGTGACATCAAAAGAAATTTGGAGGGAGTATTTTTTATTTTTGTTGACACTTTTAACTAATTGAATTACTAGAATGCACCTTGACTAAGTACACTGTTTGGCAAAGCTTCGGCTCTAAAGTTTCTTATTATCCACAAAACAGGTAGTAGTTTGCAAGCCCTTGGGAACTGACTGATCGAATAGATCCTCTGACGCAATATATTGCCAAGGATGTCACCATAACTGACATATGGGCCCTTATGGCTACTTGGGCTTACCTGTCTGTCCTCATTCTAAACTGGCAGTACCTGCTGTGATGAACAGGATGCTGATTCTGATACGCCTGGTGGCGGTGATCTTATTCATCGGCTGGCGAATCAAGCACCATAAATCCGACGTGATGTGGTTCTGGGTCACCTCGGTGGCGGCGGACATCTGGTTCACCTTCTCATGGCTGCTCTACCAGCTCCCTAAGTTCAACCCCATCAAGATGATCCCCGACCTGGCTGCGCTCGGCGCGCACTGCTGCCACGACGACCTCCCGAGCATCGACGTGTTCGTGACGACGGCGGACCCCGTCGACGAGCCGGTGCTGTACACGATGAACTGCGTGCTGTCCATCCTGGCGACCGACTACCCGGTCGACAAGTTCAGCTGCTACCTGTCCGACGACAGCGGCGCGCTGGTCCAGTACGAGGCGCTGGCGGAGGTGGCGAGCTTCGCGGCGCTGTGGGTGCCGTTCTGCCGGAAGCACTCCATCGAGCCGAGGGCGCCGGAGAGGTACTTCCAGCTGGAGCAGACGAACTACGCCGGGCGGACCCCGAGGGAGTTCATCAACGACTACAGGCACGTGCAGAGGATGTACGAGGAGCTCAAGGCCAGGCTGGAGGCGATCCCCGATAAGATCAAGGAGAGGTCCGAGTTTTACAATAAAATGGACGAGGCGACGAATCAGGGGCGGCGTGCCAAGGCCACCTGGATGGCGAACGGGACGCAGTGGGCTGGGACCTGGGTTGAGCCCGCGGCGAACCACAGCAAAGGACACCATGAAGGCATTGTTCAGGTAAAGAATTCTAGCACATTATAGGAGTTTCGACGTTTTAAGATCTTATCAATGGATGACTCATCAGATATCTTGGTGTGTGTGTGTGTGTGTGACAGATTGTGCGAGGGCATCCCGGTTCGGAGCCCCGGCACGGCTCACGGGCGAGCGACCTCCACCCGGTCAACTTCTCCGACGTGGACGCGCGGCTCCCGATGCTGGTCTACGTGGCCCGCGGGAAGGATCCGCGCAGCGACCACAACAAGAAGGCTGGCAACCTGAACGCGCAGCTCCGCGTGTCGGCGCTGCTGACGAACGCGCCGTTCGTGATCAACTTCGACTGCGACCACTACGTGAACAACTCGCGTGCGCTGCGCGCGGCCATGTGCTTTTTCCTGGACGCGCGGGAGGGCGGCAACACGGCGTTCGTACAGTTCCCGCAGCGGTTCGAGAACGTGGACCCGACGGACCGGTACGGCAACCACAACCGGGTCTTCTTCGACGGCGCCATGTACGCGCTCAACGGGCTGCAGGGGCCCTCGTACCTCGGCACGGGCTGCATGTTCCGCCGCCTCGCGCTGTACGGCGTCGAGCCGCCGCGGTGGAGGCCCGACGAGATCCCCATCGACAGCACCAAGTACGGCGACTCGTTGCCGTTTCTGAAGTCGTTGCTGGCGGCGCTGAAGCAGCAGGGCCGGACGGCACTGCCTCAGCTCGATGAGTCGTTCCTCGCCGAGATGACCAAGGTGGTGTCGTCCTCGTACGACCACGGGACGGACTGGGGCAGGGGCGTCGGGTACGTGTACAAGATCGCCACCGAAGACATGGTCACCGGGTTCCGCATCCACCGGCACGGGTGGCGGTCCATGTACTGCACGATGCCGGCGGGCGAGGAGGAGGCGTTCCGCGGCACGGCGCCGATCAACCTGACGGAGCGCCTGTTCCAGATCATCCGGTGGGCCGGCGGGTCCCTGGAGATGTTCTTCTCGCACAACAACCCGCTGCTGTCCGGGTGGCGCCGGCTGCACCCGATGCAGCGTACCGTGTACCTCAACTACAACATCTACCCGTACACGTCCATCTTCGTCCTGCTCTACGCCTTCTGCCCCGTCATGTGGCTCGTCCCCGACGAGATCCTCATCCAGCGGCCCTTCACCAGGTACGTGCTCTACCTCGTCGGCATCATCGCGCTCATCCACGTCATCGGCGCCTTCGAGATCAGGTGGGCGGGGACCACGTGGCTCGACTGGTGGCGGAACGACCAGTTCTTCATGGTCGCCTCGCTCAGCGCCTACCCCGTTGTTGTGCTGCACATGATCGTCAAGCTGCTCACCGGCGGCAAGGGCATCCACTTCCGGGTCACCTCCAAGCAGACGGCGGCGGCCAAGGACGACGACCAGGACAGGTTCGCCGACCTCTACGAGGTCAGGTGGGTGCCCATGATGATCCCGGCGGCCGCCGTGCTCTTCTCCAACACCATGGCCATCGGCGTTGCCATCGGTAAGGCCGTCGTGTACGGCGGGCAGTGGTCCGTGAAGCGGGACACGCACGCGGCGCTGGGCCTGCTATTCAACTTTTGGATCCTCATCCTCCTCCAACCGTTTGCTCTGGCGATCATCGGGCGGTGGAGCAAGAGGCCCAATATACTCTTCCTTTTGTTCCCGGTGGCATTTCTGCTCTTTGCGCTGCTGTACGTCGGTGTACATTATTTGACTGTCAATTACTTTCCGTTCATGGTGATCTAGCAAAAAATATAAATGAATTCATGTACTTTTTTGTTAGTAATTCTTCTGAACTTTCTTCTTCAGTTGGTCAAATTGTAAACAGAAGGCAGGGTATAGCTATATATTGATGGGAACTAAGTGCAATTATTAATTGATATTTACTCCTTTGAGTTATCTCTTTGGTGTTTGGTCTCAAAACATAATGGACCATTGCATTAGTCCCAAATAATGACGATCCATGTATTGGTATAATAATCAAAGGAGGAGGAATATAAATTGGCCTCACAAGTGGCAAGAAAAATATTCTGATTTGCACACATGAGGGAGTAGCTGCTGACAAATATATACAGTATCTCTGGAATATAGATTCATAGCCGAGAGATCAGTATAGCCGAGATGCGAGATACCTTCAGATCGGTCTGTACAAAAATACACGCTCTCGTGTTTGTATAGAATTAGATCTCAGCATCTGAAGTACAGGACTTTTGTATATTTTGCACGCACATGGGAAGTCCTAGTACTTATTCACTTCTAATTAAGTTTCCGTTAAGATGAATCGTAGCGTAGCTTTTGTACGAAACAGATCTAGTATGTCCATCTCGTGCTTTCATGAGCATGTTGACACGATAATGTAAATACATGATAAGAAAGAATCAAGTTGATTGAAGTCTAAAGAAGCACTGTGTATGCTGCTGACCACAATTCTTGATCAATAAATATCTTAAGAGTTGCCCTATGTTTCGATCGTAAAACTAGTTTAGTGGATAAAAAGCAGAATCGTATCAATCGTTCCGAAAGGAATTCAATGATGTGAAAAAAAAGCTTCATATGCAAACCTGTACATGTATACTGAATTCCAGCAATCTTGTCAATGGACGATACATTCTTTTCTTTTTTTTGGATTTGTGCGCATCATCCTTGCACAGGGTTCATGCTAATCTTCCCTCTGTAAATGGACGATACATCTAATAACATGCTAATTGTAAATTTCCAACCAGGTTGTCAGAATGCCAGATGGATACCATCGTTGATTAGGGAGACTCGACTTTACACAACATGTATAATAATAGTTTCATATATACCTTAGGAAGAAACTTTTCTAAAACAAAAAGTTCATATGATGATTCACACCAGTTGGAATCAGACACCTGCTGTTTGGACATTGTTTGTCCAGCTGTTTTAGGGTTTAATTAGGGAAAAATGTAGTAGTTTTCAATGATCAAACCAGAGCAGTATAAATCCATAGAAATAGGAAACCAATATACAAGCACTTACTAATTGTAAATGAGCCTACATGGGTCCATGCATGACCCCTGTTCTCGAAGATACTATTGGAGGCACAGGCTCCTTTAAGCAACTGAAACACCTCAACATGGAAGGGTGGCGCTGTGGAGGAACAGTAAAAGAATACTTTAAATGGCCAGAAACAGAACAGATCTGAGAAGGAAAGGTCTGACGAATGTTATATTGTTTCAAACTTTGTCTATTTTTTTTTAAAAAAAAAGCTATAGGGTGTCCAGATTTGTTTTATCAATCGAAACTGGGGCATCATTCTTGATGTCTTGTTGTATTGGTCTTGAAAATAAAAAACTAGCAGCAGCAACCATTAAAGTATACTACCAGATACTATATCTCAATGCAAGTGGCATAATTAATTTCACATTCGCAAACACTTGACGATTGAATACGGTTTTCTTCCACCATTATTATTGAACCGGAGGACGATCTCAGCTCGTGCTGCTCACGCCTCACTCCACCTACCCCTCATTTGTGATTTGTGTTAATAATAACTTAGATCCTAATTTTGTTCTTTTTTTTTAAAGAAAAACTTAATTAGATTCCGAATCTATGCCTCTTTAATCATAAGTCTTCATCATATATGTACTTAGTATATCTTAACAACAGTCAGACGTTGGATGCTCCTAGTTAATCAGCATATATAGATGAGTTTATGCAGACTCTTTTCTGCAATCAATCAATCAATCAAACGAATTTCTCTGGAGCCTGTAAGCCTGGTACTTATTAATCGCTACAGCATCGACAAACGAGATCCGATCTCTAAACCACTGCGAGAGACCGCTGCCGTCTTTCTGAGATTATAAAATTCGCGAGGCAAGGTCCTCTCGCCCAGCCCAGGAAGGAAAACAGAGACGGCATAGAAGCACATGCTGACATGCAGCACGATCATATAGACGCAGTAAACTAATGCAGGGGCATGGATCAACTTGCAGTCTCACGGTCTCACCGGTTGCAAAAGAACATCTCCAGATCTGAAAGAGAAGGTAGAGAACAAATGCACAGCGGTGACGACTAGAGTATTACCATGTTCCTCGCGGTGATCTAAAAGATCTAGTTTAATCACCGCTTGTTCTCTAATACTGGCTGTGGCTTAGCTCAAGCCAGATCAGACATTTGAAAATACAAACCCCAACTTGCCTGGTTGCTCTAGATAAAAAGAATCTAGGTGAGACAAGATGGTGAATAGAAGCCAGAACCAGAAGAAGCTGACTTACAGTTCCACATGCCCAAGCAAGCAGCCACCAGAAGTTACTACTCGCTAATTTGCTGCAAGTTATTTTAACCCAGCTCAGCGGCTCGATCACGCAGGAACATGGCCGACTCCCTCTCTAGCGCACGATGTTGTGCCCGCCCGTGAATGCCGCCGCCGCACATGGACGGGCGCGTTTTTCCTCCCTGCCCAGCCCCAAATTTCTACATGCAAAAGTCTGCTGCGGGTTTAGTTGTTCTTGACCAATGACAAGGCCGGATTCTGACGATCGCATGCAATGCAGATCTGGGGGATGTGTTTACCCTGGTGTGTTCTGCTCGGCTGGGAGTGCACAGCCAGCACCAGCAGCAGCACTCTGCTCGATCGTACCTCAACCTAACCCAACCACCCTTTCGTGTCTCCTATATATATTCTCGACTCCTCGCCGGCTCTGGTCGTGTGCCACTGCACTCCTAAGTGTCAGTGCGTCCACCTTCCTCTAGTCTTCTAAAAGCTCCGAGAGGAATAACAAAGTTGCTATTTTGATCTAAAAAAAAAAGCCAAAGCTGCTACCAGCCAGGCATGGCTTCGCCAGCGCCGGCAGCTGGTGCGGCAGTCAATGTGGCCAATGGCGGCCTGCTGGACCCGCTTCTAGTGAACACCGACGGCCATGTTGGCGCCAGAAAGAAGGCCGGTCATGGCGCCAAGGGCAAGTACTGGGCAGCAGCCGACAGGGCGGAGAGGAAGGCCGCGAGGGAGTCCGGCGGTGAGGACGGCCGGGCCCTGCTGTTCAGGAGCTACAAGGTCAAGGGATCCCTCCTGCATCCGTATAGGTATTTCGGCTTAGCTTACATTCGCTTGAACACGCATATTCAGTAACCATTAACTTATATTTTTTTTTGATACGTTCTGTATGTAAATTTTAGTGGGAGTTTGTATTTACTTCAGAAATGTGCAATTTTCTCAGCTTGCTCGTTAGACTTTGCTTGAATAGATCCTATAATTTTGATACATTACTATTCAGCAATGTTTTTTTTCATTTAGTGAACAGCTGACATGATCACGTTCCAAACTCAACCATGGGTGCTAATGGCATTCAGATTGGATCCTGGAGTTTTAGTGTTCGGTTTCTCTTTTGTTTAGTGAGGTAGATGAGTTGCTTCGGATTCCTTGTTACCTTTTTTAATCTTTTGCTGCCCAACTAGTTGTTGGGACTGTTGTTCTATTAAGTTGTAACTCTACTATCTACCTTAATGAATGGCAGTGCTCCTGCCTTATTTTCAAAAAAAAAAAAAAAAGATTGGATCCTGGAGCAGTGTTCTTTCCTTTCTGGGTCCGGTCTCTGATCAAAAATTATCTCCTATATGTTCTTGCAGGGCACTGATCTGCATACGCGTGATCGCCGTCCTCCTCTTCTTCATATGGCGCATCAAGCACAACAACTCGGACGTCATGTGGTTTTGGACGCTATCAGTCGTCGGCGACGTTTGGTTCAGCTTCTCATGGCTCCTCAACCAGCTCCCAAAGTTCAACCCCGTCAAGACCATCCCCGACCTCGTTGCCCTCAAGCGGCACTATGACCTCCCCGACGGCACCTCCAGGCTCCCAGGCATCGACGTCTTCGTCACCACTGCAGACCCCATCGACGAGCCCATACTCTACACCATGAACTGCGTCCTCTCCATCCTCGCTGTCGATTACCCGGTGGACAGGCTATCCTGCTATCTTTCAGACGATAGCGGGGCGCTGGTGCTCTACGAGGCGCTGGTTGAGGTTGGAAAGTTTGCGCCTCTGTGGGTTCCATTCTGCCGCAAGTACAGAATTGAGCCAAGAGCACCGGAAAGCTATTTTGAGCATGTGGCGCCGCCACAGGCTGGAAGGGCAACACAGGACTTCTTGAATGATTACAGGAGGATGCAGTTGGAGTATGAAGAGTTCAAGGCGCGCTTGGACAAGCTCGCTGATACCATCCGCAAGAGGTCAGATGTGTACAACAGCATGAGAGCTCAAGAAGGGGATCAAAAAGCTACTTGGACGGCAAACGGGACGCAATGGCCAGGCACATGGATTGATCCAACAGAAAACCATAGAAAAGGACACCATGCTGGAATTGCTAAGGTACTAAACTTCAGATTACTGACCGCTAATGTTTAATTAATATATTTAACTGAGACTCGTGCTCGTGCATTCCATGTCCGTCGTCATTTAAAACTCTGTTCATGGAATGTTTTATCATTGTATATTAAGTGTCATTACAAGAACTTTGTGCGCTTATGGTTGGGTTCTTTCTTTAACAGGTTGTGTTGGACCATCCAAGCCGTGGGCACCATCATGGTTCAGAAATGAATCCTGAAAGCAGTCCCAGCAACATTGGTGCCACTGATGAGCGCCTCCCAATGCTTGTCTATGTCTCACGTGAGAAGAGCCCAAGCTATGACCACAACAAGAAGGCAGGCGCCTTGAACGCACAATTACGGGCCTCTGCTCTCATCTCAAATGGGCAACTCATCATCAACTTCGACTGTGACCACTACATCAACAATTCTCAAGCTCTGCGTGCAGCTGTCTGCTTCATGCTAGATCAACGGGATGGTGATAACACTGCCTTTGTTCAGTTCCCACAGCGTTTCGACAATGTTGATCCGACAGACCGATATGGCAACCACAATCGTGTCTTTTTTGACGGGACCATGCTTGCCCTCAATGGCTTGCAAGGGCCCTCATACCTCGGCACTGGTTGCATGTTCCGTCGCTTAGCACTCTATGGTATTAACCCACCCCGTTGTAGAGCAGATGACATCGCAGCCGAAGCAAGCAGGTTTGGTAACTCAACTCTCTTCCTAGACTCTGTGTCCAAAGCCCTAAAGCAAGAAAGGTCAACCACACCACCAGAGCTTGATGACTCATTTTTTGCTGAGTTAGAGAAGGTTGTGTCATGTGCTTTTGACAAAGGGACTGACTGGGGCAAGGGTGTAGGGTACATCTATGACATTGCCACAGAAGATATAGTTACAGGTTTTCGCATCCATGGACAGGGATGGCGCTCTATGTATTGCACAATGGAGCATGACGCGTTCTGCGGTACTGCACCAATCAACCTCACAGAGCGCCTCCATCAAATTGTTCGTTGGTCTGGTGGGTCTCTAGAGATGTTCTTCTCCCACAACAATCCACTCATGGGCGGCAAGAAGCTATGGCTTCTTCAGCGGGTCTCGTACCTCAACATGACAGTCTACCCAGTGACGTCAATATTCATCCTGATCTACGCTCTTAGCCCGGTAATGTGGCTTATACCTGATGAAGTATACATACAGAGACCATTTACTAGGTATATCGAGTACCTTCTTGTAGTCATCGCGATGATTCACACAATTGGTTGGCTTGAGCTAAAGTGGGCGGGGATCACATGGCTGGACTACTGGCGCAATGAACAGTTCTTCATGATTGGTTCCACAAGTGCATACCCTGCAGCAGTACTGCACATGGCTGTGAACCTCCTCACGAAGAAGGGCATCCACTTCAGGGTCACTTCCAAGCAAACAACTGCTGACGACAACGATAAGTATGCTGATTTGTATGATTTTAGATGGGTGCCAATGCTATTCCCATCAGTGGTGGTTCTGATTTTCAATGTCGGTGCCATTGGGGTAGCACTAGGAAAAACTGTGGTATACTTTGGAGCATGGACATCAGCGCAGAAGAAGCACGCAGCAATGGGTCTTCTTTTCAATGCATGGGTCATGTTTCTTCTCTACCCGTTTGCCCTAGCAATCATGGGACGGTGGGCGAAGAGGCCTATCATCCTTCTAGTGTTGTTGCCGGTTATCTTTGCACTAGTTGCTCTGTTGTATGTAGGTCTCCATATCTTACTCGATGGTACTATTCCGTTCTAGGTCCTATAGCAAAAAGAAAAACTTGGTAATTCTTGTGTAGTTGCCAAAGGAACCAATTATGTTCCATTTTATAAATACATACATTGTATTCTTATTTCATAATGATAAAAATGGTTCAAATTATGTTCAGACTGCTTGTTCAATAGTCCAGTTCAATAAAGCACGCCAACTATTCTCCACTCTACGTGTTAGGTGTTCTAATAAAATATTGACATACCAGGCAAATATATTCGAGGTTAGTATCAGCAGATTAGTGTATGTTTGACGGTATTTTGTACATGGTCCCCTCAATATTATTCTGCACAATACTATATGAATCAAGCTGTCATATTCAAAAGAGAAGATAAGAAGAGGCAAAGGAGCTTATATATGGACGTGCACATGTATACGTGCGTGACTTGGAGCTTTTTTAACCAGGTGCAAGCATGAGACTCATATACGTGTCTTTTGCACTGGAGAAACGAGTGGAAAATCTAGCAGTGCGCCGTGGGCTTAATATGCTAAGGCCCAAGAGCTCATTAGCCTGTACGCACCATATACGGCCTCCATCAAGTCAGACGTATATACAACCGTATCTCTCTACGTGGCAGCTGGACAAGCGCCGTGCGACTGGATCAAAGACTGATCACATCGGGTTTCTAGATTAATTTGATAACCATGGACACAACAACATTCGTTGGAGATAAAGAAAATCAAGGCTGGAATCACGGAAGAGAATTTCACGAAGCAAATAATACATGACGTATGCCGGTATGTCTCTTTTACTACTCCCATGCACTGTTTAGGCTGATCAGTAGACCAAAACAAGGCAGAAGCTGGCACCTGTTCGGCAAAGTGGCGATACTTATTCCATCTAACTCACAGCTCGAACGGCCGGGGAAGTCCAACTCAGCCGTTCCGCGTATCTTGGACGCGTCGAACAACTTAATGGCGGCGCACGCGGCGTCTCCTTGGTTATAAAGAGCCACGTATTCTGGAGGCTCAGGGAGGAAGAAAAAAAAAGAGACCGCCGCCATGCGCGCTCGTCATATACAACACGCAAACACGCCGCCAGGCTGTGCGAGTTCCTTACTGCCATCCCCGCCGACTTGAAGATCGCCGGAGAAGCCACCGGCAAGAGAACAACGACCACAACCACGACGTACCGTCCGAGCTGCAAGGAGCAAGCAAACAAGAAGATGGCCCGCGCTCGTCGTCTCCCATGGGTGAGGATTAGTGGATCGTTTCTTATCTTGTATTTTCAGGTCACACGCATGCGTGCACGTACACATCCATCGAGCCGACCTGCTGCAACCCACATGACGAGGCTGCAGTGATCAATGATGAACCACGGCAACTCGCGACAAGGCGCACCGGCGACACCAATGCCCACGACTGGCGCTCTGATCCGATGCCGTCCAGAGATGGCGCTGTGCACCGTCAGAGCCGAGAAGGCGGACTGACACGAAGACCGTCCGCAAGTCGTACAAGACGACGCCGAGATACACCAAGACGTCACTGTCGTAAGCACCGTCGGCGAGCCATGACCGACGCGGAGAAGCAGACGAACGCGAAGATACCGACGAAGCTGCACTCATCTCCGACGAAGCTGCAAGTCGCCGCATCGGACAAGCCGAGCATCGCCGTGCAAGTCCATCTACTACACCAACTACTTCAAGTCGTACGCGGACGAGGCCCGACGACGAGGCGAGCGTGACCAACATGAAGGAGACGCTACATCGGCACATAGACCGACGAGGCCGTGAACAACGCCGACGCCACACCTACACCATCATTGACACATGCATAGAGAACGCGAAGCAAAGATCAAAGACCGCGACCACATAGCTTAATCGGAGGTGCCTGTACGAGCTAGACTCGTTGGGGTAATTAACTAGGAGCTTTACGAGGCCCTAGGAACCATGAAGACCACATCGTCCAAGTGGAACCGAATCACCGCCAGCAAGCTACGGAACGCACACAACGAAAACTATATTTGTATTTATATTATCAAATATAAATAATAAATATGTGTTTCTGTCTCTCGTTTATTTGTGTATTTCAGTACACTGGCACGTCTGTGTTATTTTATTTTCCTCTTCTCACGTCCGTTCGCCATTTTTTCTATGCAAACAGTGTAGATCTAGGAGGGCTCTTCTAGACCATGCAGTTCATTTATCAAAGTTGGTTATGGCTACTAATGCCAAGAACGCAACGTCCACTACTACGGAAGGAATAGAGCCACATAGAGCAAGCTGGAGCAGGACATTGATCTCAAACCAAGAAAATTTTACAACACCAAAGATACGCCACTCAAAGGTCACTTAAATTCCTAGGGTGAACATTCTTAGGGTGAAGAAAACAAGCAAGTACTAGTTCGCACAGACATTCGATCGAACAGTTTGCGAGCACAATGGAACAACAGCAGAACATCAAAACAACTTGAAGCAGAGACAGAGACTTACATGGCCGCAAGGGAGACGGGATCCGCGAATACGAGGAATCCAGGAAAGCTGCCAGTCGACGGCGGTGGTGGTGGGGCGTTCCCGGAGACGAGAGAGACGCGGCAAGCCGCTTCTGCAGATAAGAAACTTCAAAACGCTCGGCCGCTTTTGGTCTCGGAGATTCACACTGCTTGAAGGGCCTAGGATATTGATAGGCCGAGTAGGATGTATGATGAACTACTTTGCTTAGTTATTGTAGTATTTTCTGAAGAAAGAAGTCTATTTTAGCTCTCCCAACTATTATCCAAAGTCTGATTTTCGTCCCTCCGACCTAAAACCAGATACGCGAGGTCCCTCAACTCCTAATAGGTTTTTGTCGTGACCGGTTCGGAGAGCAGTTTCCACTAGGGTGGCGTACGCGTGGCAATGGTCCCCAATTGACAGGATGCCACGTCATTGCCTCCAGCCTCCCTCTTATCTCTTCTTCTCCCTCCGTCATACCCGCCCATGGTACTTCGGCGTCTTCCACACTATATCCCTTATCTGTTCCCGCCTAACTCTCCGTCGAGTTGGCGGTAGCCGAGGCGTGTCCATTCGATGTGAGGCTCACAACGCCCTTCACCATCATGTCTTCACGCCTCGGACGTCGTGTCCAACATCACCGTGCTGGTGGTGCTTCAGAACGGCGCTGTCGGGTGGGGGGAGGCGCCCGTCCTCGACGTCATGTCCAACATTGCCGTGCGGGTGGAGCTACACCGCGGCGCTGTCGGGTGGCGTGAGGCGCCCGTACCGCCCTTTGTCATCGCCGAGGACCAGCCAGTCTGTGTTTGAAGCTTTCTCCATTTTTCCCCTTTTCCAAAACAGCGTCGCGGTTCACGCGCATGTCTCGTTGCTCGCCCGCCATGGCAACCACACACGACCTCTCCGGCAGGAGAAGTGGCAGCTCTGGAGGAAGAGCTCCCACCGCGCCATGTACTCCATGTACGTCCATGGCGTCATGCCCAGCGGCGGCCTCCCTATAGCCGCCACTTGCAAGTGGGCACGACGCATGTGAGCGCAGCTGCCGGGCGTTGGCCGCGGTGGCGTTGGTGCCGCGCGCACCGCATCGTGTGGGCAGGGCTGCGCCCGTCTCCATGGGAATCTCCTGTGCCTCTGCTTCGACTAGGCTATGCACCGCCGCTCGCACGGCAACTGCCACCACTGGCTTCTGGACGCCCCGCAGCTGTTCGATGAAAATAAGTATAAAAGGATAAAATGTGGATGGTGGAGAGGGACGAAAATCAAACTCACTCAATAGTTGAGGGACCTGTAATAGTCTTTTTCCTTTTCTAAAGAAAGATGTGTTGTGGCCGTCTGTGATAGAATTCTTGTATAACACAAGAACAAAAAAAAGATTATCAAACAATTATTTGAATGCTGATACGTTTTTGAGAAATTCTCTTGTACCTTACCGGGAAAACTTCTAATACCTGTTATGTCAGCTTGAGTTACTTCCTCCATTTCAAAATAAATGATGTTTTAGTTTTTGAGATCTTAACTTTAAAAAATTTGTCTTATTTAAAAACTTTATGTAACTATTAATTATAATATTATTATTAGGTAGAATATAAAGCATATTTTATAAGTGAATTAATTTTTTTATTATTTATATAAAATTTTTAAATAACACAAATAATTATAGATTATACATGGATAACGAAAACATAGTTTATTTTGGGACCCAATTCATGAGGCCTTTAAATTTAGGCTCCACAGCGACCCAGGATCGATGGTTCTCAAAACTGATATGACGCGGGTTGACCCTGACTCGTCGTCGGCAACAATCGGTTCACAGGTTCAGGATTTGAATCAAAATCGAACCGACCCGTTTTCAGGCGTAATGCCCATTACAGCTGTGAGCTTACCGATTTCAGCAGTCCCAAGCTCTCTCAACCTAGTAACCTACCAGTAATAGCAGTGTCAGTACGACTTTTTGGCAACTATCTTGCAGTTTATTACTAGAAATAACTTCATCAAATCAAGAGAATGGGAGAACAGCAGCCTGATAAATAGTTGGTGTTTGCAAACTGACTGGTTTCGATTCTCACAAAACCAGACTGTAGTACCATAAATGAAATCTGATGGTTTTGAGCTTAATCTTCTGCATTCCATGTGGGCCCTTTAATAGTCCTACCAGGTACTCATAACACTATTTTGGTGGACAGACGCACTGTTGAAAGAATTCCTTAAACCATTGACATGTTAGCAAGATAAGTTTTATTTCACAAAGATGATAAAATACATTTCCCTTGTCCCCTGAATTGAGCATCCACTGCAGTAGGATGCGCGTACCTTTTGAGCATAGGGATGTTGTCGAAGGCAATATTTGATATCCTTGTTGGGGCTATCATCTCAGATGATTGGTGCACGGTTTTCACCAGCCCGGTGCTCCAACACATACCTCTTGCACGCATTCCTCAAGTATGGTTCGAATCTGAAATGGCAAGAGGGGCAGTATGAGTGGCCACTTCCACAGTTCAACAGACTTGTAGACAAACAAATTAATGATGTCTTTCAATCAAAAGCAACTGAGCAACCAAATTCATTAAAATTAAAAAGGTAATTAAAGACATGAAATGAACTTCAGAGAATTCCTAACAAAAGAAAGTTTCAAGCCACACAACCAAGCATTTCAACGACGTGCAGCCTAAAAACAGTTAACCGTCCATGAATTCAGTAAATAGATACAATTTCAGGCCCAATTTCACTCTAAAATTCGAATACCGAAGATAAAGCTGCTGCATTTTCCATGCCCAGATCCAACGATAAACCATAATTTTCCCGGCCACACCAAAATGGAAAAAAATCTCCAATCTGACCTGAGATACTCCTCGGAGATGGCTTTCTGGAGGATGTCGTTGAAGCGTATGAGTCAACGTACATGGTGGTGGACTCTCGGGACCGCATCGCCTCCATCTCCATCTCGTAGAACCGCTCTGACGCATCCTCATCCTGTACCTATACATCCAATAGGAAAATAAATTCTATCGCGCATCAGACGCACAGAACCCAAAAGTAAAAGCCTCCACGTCTTGGCTATTACGGTGGCGGCGGCGGCATAGACGGACTCACTACTTGAGGAACTCAAGGAAGATGTTCTCAACCCGCGCCGCCTTCTTGTCAACGAAGAACACGCCAAACGCCTCCATCGGTGACGACCGCTTTCAAGATCTGATCGAGGGTTAGGAATTTAGGGGATTTGCTCTTGCGCCAGAGCGTGTCCGCTGTGTGGTCGCGTGAGGGTTTTACGGCTTCGAAAAATTGGGGGACGAGACAGGTAGGGTGCGTTTTGGAGAGAAGGAGGTGGCGGCTTGGCGCCAAATTTTCGCGCCAAAAAGACACCGAGACACGAGAGGTGGTGGGGAGTTCCAAAACCCGAAACTATTAGGCACTTAGCTTTAATATCATACAACTACTTTTTTTTCTCTAGTTCAAATTCAAATCCGTTTGAATCATGATATTTTTTCTAAAAGAAATTCTATAAAAATATGAGACATATATTTTTCAAAAAATGTTTTTTAAATCAACAATTTAAAAGTAATATTCAACATTATCAACACATTTATTCAACATATTGGATAAATTGTTTCAACATTTTTTAAACAACGTTCAATAAATTCTAAATATAATATGAATATTTTTAAATTTTAAATATTTAAATTTAATTGTTCAACAATTTGGATGTACTATTTCAACATTTATGATAAACTGTTTCAACATTTAATATAAACTATTTCAATAATGGTTTTTATTTCGAATAAAATGTTTTAATAATTTGTTCAACACCTGTAAAAATAATATGCATATTTTTAAAAAAATTTTACCTCCGCATCTAGGCTATTGCAGCGGCGGCGGTGGCGTAGACGGACTCACCGCTTGAGGAACTCGAGGAAGATGTTCTCCACCCGCACCGCCTTCTTGTCAACGAAGAACACGCCGAACGCCTCCATCGGTGACGGTCGCTTTCAGGATCTAATCAAGGATTTGCTCTTGCACCAGAGCGTGTCCGCTGTGTGGTCGCATGAGGGTTTTACAGCTTCGGAAGATTGGGGGACGAGACAGGTAGGGTGCGTTTTGGAGGGAAGGAGGCGAGGGCTTGGCGCCAAATTTTCGCGCCAAAAAGACACCGAGACCCGAGAGGTTGTGGGGAGTTCCAGAACCCGGAACTATCGGGCACTTAGCTTTAAAATCATACAATTAATTTTTCTTCTCTAATCCAAATTCAAATCCATTTGAATCATGATATATTTTCTAAACAAATTCTATAAAAATATTAGACATATATTTTTCAAAAAATGTTTTTAAATCAACAATTTAAATGTAGTATTTCAACATTATCAACACATTTATTCAACATATTGGATAAATTGTTTCAACATTTTTTTAAACCATGTTCAATAAATTCTAAATATAATATGAATTTTTTAAAATTTTAAATATTTGTATTTAATTGTTCAACAATTTGTATGTACTATTTCAACATTTATGATAAACTATTTCAACATTTAATATAAACTATTTCAATAATGGTTTTATTTCAAATAAAATGTTTCAATAATTTGTTCACCACCTGTAAAAATAATATTCATATTTTTAAAAATTTTTACCATTTAAATTTAGTGGTTCAACAATTTATATATACCATTTCAACATTCGTGATAAATTGGTTCAACATTTACTATAAACTGTTTCAACAACTACTTTCAACATTATTTCAAGTTCAACACCTATCAAAAATCTGATTCAACAATCGTTCAACATTTTTAACACATTATTTTAAATATTTATAACGTATTGTTTCATCATTTTTAACGATAATGGACCGAGTGTCAGTTAGTTACCTGACATCCCGGTGCGGAGTCCCATCCCTGTACACACCGCGCGCTACAGTTAGCCAACTGTAGTACAGCCCACTAGCGGCCCCTGACTGGCAATACAAGGTGAAAAGGCTGCATCGTGGATTTTTGTTTTTGCGTACGTTTTCTTTTGAATGGGAGTCTCTCAGGAAACGTATTTAAATTCAAATATTAAAACAATTAATTTTGAATATTGGAACAATTGATTTGACTATAGGAACAATTGATTTTAACTACTAGAACATTTGATTTCAACTTTTGAAACATTTGTATTCCACTATTGAAACAACTAATTTTCACATGTAGAACAATTAATTTTCATAAAAAAAATTCATAATCAAAAACATATATTCACATTGGAATGTTTGATTTTCATTAGTACAACAATTAAATTTCACTATCATAACAATAAGTTTTCTCTAATGGAACATTTGGATTTCATGAAACAATTTTAAAAATGAAAAAATTGAATTTGAAAAAATTCGTAAACATATAGTCATGTGATATATTATTTTATTGCATTAATTCTAAAAAACACAGTAAATCAAATGGATTTTAAACGGATTTATAGTTTGAGAGTAAAATGAATTCAAAAGTTACGTCTTCTGCTAACTCAACCTCTGCGAAATGCCGCGCTACATATAGAGATTCCGGGTGGTGGGTGGCGCGCACCGGGTCCGTTGGGCTGCTTCGTAGTCGCTGCTTCGTTCGGCCGGGAAGGGAATTAGAATGGGCTCAACCATAAAGGACAGCCCATGACGGCCCAACAGCACGAACATTCCCAGCTAACAAACTCGTAAAATTTGCTTCGGTGCCACGAACGCATCATCCAAATTTGACGCACTTCTTTCCGGGTATGCAGTTAACAAACTCGGTCGTCGTCTCTCTTCTCCTCACTCCTCTCCATCGAGCTGCAAAAAATCACAAGCTCCACCTCCAAAAATTTTAGTTGCTCTCGATCCAAATTTCCATAACCAATAACCAAGATGATCTTGTGGGGCGACGTGTACAAGGTGGCGGCGGCGATGGTGCCGCTGTACGTCCCCCTCCTCCTGGGCTTCTGGTCTGTCCGGCGGTGGAATCTCTTCACGGCGGAGCAGTGCGAGGCCGTGAACAGACTGGTCGCCTTCTTCGCGGTGCCCTTCTTCACATTCGGGTTCACGGTGCACACGGACCCATTCCGCGCCAACTACCGCGCGATCGCCGCCGACGTGATATCCAAGGTCGTCATCGTGGCCGGCATCGGCGCCTGGGTCTTCCTGACCGACCGGGGCCAGGACCACGACGCTGCCGTGAACTGGTCCATCACCAGCTTCTCCCTCTCGACGCTCACGAGCTCGCTCGTCGTCGGCGTGCCCATGGCGCAGGCCATGTACGGCGACTGGGCGCAACAGCTGGTGGTCCAGCTCTCGGTGTTCCAGGCCATCGTCTGGCTCACGCTCCTGCTCCTCGCGCTCGAGGTCCGCAAGGCCGCCATCGCCACGCGGGTACCAACTGCAGCTCGAGGTCGAGAACAACAGAGCGGTGACGACGTTGAGGCTATTAGCGCCCATAATGCCGGCGTGGAGGTTGACATCTCTGATGAGGCGTCATCCACGTTTGCGGAAACGCCGCACCAGGTAAGTGCCTCTGTCACCGTGCGGCCGATGGCTAGCGCCGCGCCGCCGTCGATCTGGGCTCTCTTGAAGGTTGTGTCGTGCAAGCTGGGGCGCAACCCCAACGCATACGCCAGCGTCGGTGGCATCATCGTGGCCGGCATTACCAATAGGTATGATACCTTCCCTTCTTTCTATCTGCAATCCAATGGATGATGCTGAATCCCTATTCTCTCCATCCATCAGTAGAAGAATTTTGATTTGTTCGCCACTAAACAACTAGCTAGATGATTAAGCCTTATTACCAACCTGATCTCACTCAGGTACACATTTTTCAGTGAAAACCAGAAGTAATAGTTGAGCTATACAAGCTGCGCCATCTAAGTGTTGGGAACATAATAAACACTCGATTTTTTTTTCCAGATTTCTGATTCAATACTCTTTCAGATTCATGTGATCGAGAGGGTAACCAACATTCAAATTTTGGTCCATTGTTTTTAGATTAAACGTCTAAGGTTAAATAAAGATAAAGGAGCATATTTTTCTAATTTAGAGCCAAATTGGTCGATGATGAGGAGAAAAAAATTCTGTTTAGGAGTCAAACGTGCTCAGAATTATGATAATAAAAATTATTTAAAAATTCAGGAGCTTCTGATGACAGGTGACATGACCAAAGTCATACTTTTAGTCATGATGATGGAGAGTCGTAAATACCTGTACTATCTAAAGCATAAGGTTTGCATGATGCACAACGTTTGCATGAAGAAAAAGTGATTCATTATCATTAGAAATAGAGGTTAACATATACAAATCAAATTTGGTACTTGTTACTTATTAGGGCTTTGTTGAGACTCCCTCATATTTGTGGAAATTTGATAATTTTAGAATAATGTTATCCTTACATAAGAATAAGTTAGCTTAGCTTTGGCAATTTATTATACAAATCAGTCAAGATTAGAAGCATAGTTTTTCAATTAGTGTTTAAAATGTTGAGCCTCTAGGCCAGAGAAACAATTGAAAGTATCCAGGTGTCCCTGTTGGGAACGACAATCTTGACGACCTCCTTCATGACGTCCAGATCAGATCCTCCAGGTTGGGAGCAAGTTGAGCTTTTTTTTTTTTTTTGCAAAGGAAAGTTGAGCGATGATGATAGTGTTATTTTGACTAGACACATGTCAGCTAGAAGTTAAGTGCATACAGTCAAGTGGCTGATATGTGCAAAGAAAACTTAAAGGTGTGGAATGTATCACAAAGGCTTAAATACATATGGGATGACTCTTTCAAACTTGTTTCAAAAGTTATGGGCTTTCTAAAATAAAGGACCATACTGTTGGTTGCGAAATTGACTTTATTACAATTGCACAACAGCTCTAGATAAATTGACTTTACTACAATTGCACAGCAGCCAAAGTAATAAATGCTGCTCCCTCCAGCATGTGAATTATAAATCTTCATTGTCTTTAATTCTAGCATATGATTAACCATTAATACTGTTAGCTTACACGAGTACATTGACGTATGAAACAGATTACAAATGTCTTTGCCCATCATCATCGAAAACTCCATTGCAATAATGGCCCAGTGTGGGAACGGCCTCGCCATGTTCAGCATGGGTAAACAAATGTGTTTATTTATGCATCCTTACTTGAGTTTTGTAATGAAATTCAGCTTCACTTTGAGTTCAGGTCTTTTCATGGCACAACAAGACAACCTGATCCCTTGTGGGGCAGAACTGACTCTACTTGGGTTGGTACTAAAATTTGTTATCGGACCCATAGCCATGACCATCGGTTCAATTGTTGTTGGACTTCGTGGTGATGTGGTCCGCGTCGCGATCATACAGGTGCACAATTTCGGCATTCCGAGAACAGTTGCTAACTTGTCACTACCTTGTTCTTATTTAAGATTTATCAGGGCTGGTAATCATATGCGGGTGGGCTGTAGATAGAGTGATAGACCTTCTTATGAGTACTTTGAAGAATGTTAATTAATTTTCGGAAATGATATCTCTACAAGCTGTCTTTTACAGATTATAAACCTCCGAATGTGAATGTTTTGACTGTCTGAATGATCTGAGAGTTTTTACTTTTCTTGTGTGATGGATAATTAGGAACTGGAGATGAGCCCTAAGCTTGTGTCAATAACTAACTATGCCATTGATTATATATATAGGCTGCAGTACCACAATCCATTACTTCCTTCATCTTTGCTAAGGAATATGCGTTGCATCCTGACGTTCTCAGCACGGCGTAAGAACCCTGTTTCAAGTGCATTTTGTTCATGTTGATATTAATTTATTACTAAGCCATCTTAATGCTTATTTGCAGGGTTATCGTTGGAATGTTAGTTTCCGTTCCTTTAATAATTCTAATTTATGTAGGCTTAGAAGGTCTTTAATTAGGCAGACCAACACATCTAAATTGGCCCACAACACACTGCGAGGATATAATATTCCTATCTACTCAAAAACTATAAACTAAAAGGTGTTTCCAAGTCCTGTTCGCAAGCAAATGCAAGTGCAATAGCAAAATGAAGGACGTGGAAGCCTCGTCATGAGGAAGAAGCCAAATTGATTTATTGTGGATTTTTCTTTTTCTCCATTAAACTGTATAATAGTGTGAAATTTCATGTGTTTCAGTTACATTATCTATTGTAATTTTTCTGAGAGCTTACTGCTCCCTGCGATTCGACCAGATATGAACTGTCACAAGACTTGTGCCTATCACTTAGTAACTAGATGATAACCACGTGCGATGCGTCGGAATTTTAATTTAGTTTATACTAACAAAAAGTGTGAATATGAAGTAGATTATTTAATTTGATCATAAAAAGAAACACCCTTAACCAATATTTATAATTTTTATTTAAACAAAAAGTGATAGTAACTTAGTTGTAAAGTGGTTGTCTTGGTTCTTTGAGGTCATGAGTTCAATTCTCCATTCTCACATAATTTTTATACTAATTATCAATAACTCATGAAGTGTATCATCTTTAGACTAATCGGATGGTTGTGATTTGTTGATGATGCTAACTAATGGTTGATGTGTGTTGATGATGTGGTGCGATGTGGTGCAAGAGAATTGGGGTAGTGGACCATGGTTATTATAAAAAGGTAGATTTGTTTCGGCCTTTAGCTCCTCCTTGCTGCTGAACTCTAGAAGCTGACCTATGATTTTACCTATTCTTTTTGCACTAGCATGTCTTAAAACTATCAAACTGGCCATTCTTTTTCCTACTTTACTCAGGTATGTGTGCTTGCTAAAGTTGTGGTATCATATTTGTATTAGAATCACACCATATT
Source organism: Oropetium thomaeum (assembly GCA_001182835.1). NCBI lineage: Eukaryota > Viridiplantae > Streptophyta > Magnoliopsida > Poales > Poaceae > Oropetium > Oropetium thomaeum. The sequence continues at coordinate 3,430,857 of LFJQ01000015.1, read as the reverse complement.
TTGTTTGTAAGAATTAATCAGCTTTTGTTGCACTTCAATTCAGTGCATTGTATACTGTAGCATCAAAAGTGTATGCATGGTTTCAATCAGCACGTCTGCACTAAAATTTCTTACCATGATCTAATGCATTTACCACAATACTCATGAAGATTAGCTATGATCGCTACTTTGTGAATTCCAGCAATATATAAAGATTCTTTGATTGTCTAATTTTTTGTTGACTGGCTGAGATTTTTACCCGTGGCCGTGTCCACCGGAGGATGTGGTGTGCAGATGCAAAAAGGGCTTTTCGGGGTTCAACCATTTCATAAAAACATATCCGTACTGAAAAAAAAAGCAATAATCACAAAGCAGCATGCAAGTTTAAAAAGCCTATAGGCCGGAGGTATTTTCTAGCAGCAGAGGCAGAGCTAGGAGAAACATCTATAATGGAATCTCACCTCGTATAATTGTGTCCACGACGTTTGCTGTAATTTTAATCTAACATAAAATATGGATAAAAAAGGTAAAGTTTGTTTTTACATGAGAAACAATTATTTAATTTTGATCATCAAGCAATACTGTTTAACTACTTTGTAGTTAGGATGTGTTTGTTATGGATTCTAAAGCTGTTTCTGCTTTATCTTCTCTGAAAAAATTATCAAATATTTTTAGAAGAATCACTTCTATACCTTTATCTTAAGAATCACTTCTCTAATTTATATTAGAAGCTAAAAACATTAAAAATGTACCTTCTCGTGACTTCTCCATTCACCTTTAGATTAGGAGCTAAAAGAGAAGTTGTTTTATCAAACATTTTTATAACGGAAACTGTATTTTTAAGATGACCTATTTTTTAAGAAGGAGCTATCCTCTAGTTTCTATACAAACACACCCTTAATACAATACAAACAGACCCAGTGGTCAACGCAGCTTAAAAGTTATTCGTCACACCTTGGGCACCGTGCCGAAAACAAAACTGGGGATCACCATGTCCGCGCCCACGACGTGCAGTGTGATCCCGCGGATCCCGTCCGCGGCATCGCGGCCAGTCCGGCGGCACATGTTGGCCTGTGCACTCTGCATCGAAGGGTGCTCTGCTCCCGTTCGACACGGCGGTAGTTTCGAGCGTCAGTGCGCCGTCGATGTTCGATCAACCGGCCAGCGGCAGGCCATTTGTCCGGTGACCTCCCATCCCATGGGTATGCGATGCTCCTGCCAGGTGTCCAGACTGTACCATTCCTGTTGGATGGCGACGACCTCGTATGGATGCTCCTTCGGTCGCGCGTATCTCCTTTCTTTATATGTGCTGCTTGCTCGCTCGCGTCGTAGTCACCACATGGACGGATGCACCAGTAGAGAGAAAAGGCTAGCCAGGACTTTCTTGTAGTCTCCACTGAACATGACTTCGCCAGTGCCGGACGGCAGTGCTCTCAGTGCCGGCGGCCTCACCAGTCCACTTCTAGTGAACGCCCATGGCCGCACCACGAAGAAGGCCGGTGGAACCGAGGACAAGTACTGGGTGGCAGCTGACGAGGCCGAGAGGCTGGCGGCGAGAGAGAGCTCCGGAGAGGACGGGCGGCCATTGCTGTTCCGGACGTACAAGCTCAAGCCCACCATCCTGCACCCATACAGGTAAGCGTAAGCATTATATAGAGCATGTAAGTAAAACTAAGTAAAGTTATTAGTTTAATATGAAACATCGTAAATGCTGCATCCTAAATGTATATATAGCAAATAACAATATTGTGCAGTTGTAGTATTTACTTGAAAAAGGTTTACATTACTTTCTTAATAAAGTTGCTAATGCAACTACTCCTAGAGACAGAAATTGATCTATATATGCATCTACACAAGGCCATGTTCCAAACTTGACAGTAGATTCTAATGGCGTCCGAAGATTCATAGACGAGTTCAATATTCACTTGTATTTCTCTATGAGAAAACTTGATTCCAGTTCTGACATTTAACAATATACTGAATTTCTATGACGACATCTGACAACAAATTTTGGTTTTTACAGGGCACTGATCTTGGTACGCCTAATAGCCGTTGTCCTATTCTTCGTCTGGCGCATCAGGCACAACAACTCCAATGTCATGTGGTTCTGGACAATATCCGTGGTCGGGGACGCCTGGTTCGGTTTCTCCTGGCTCCTCAACCAGCTCCCGAAATTCAACCCCATCAAGAGCATACCTGACCTCATTGCCCTTAAGCGCCATTATGACCTCCCTGACGGAACCTCAAAGCTTCCTGGCATCGATGTCTTCGTGACCACGGCTGACCCCATCAATGAGCCGATACTCTACACTATGAACTCAGTCCTTTCCATCCTCGCTGCTGACTACCCAGTTGACAGATACGCTTGTTATATCTCAGATGATAGCGGGTCGTTGATCCTTTATGAAGCGTTGGTTGAGGTTGCAAGCTTTGCAACCCTATGGGTTCCATTCTGTAGCAAACACTGCATTGAGCCGAGAGCACCAGAGAGCTATTTTGGGCTGGACGTGCAGCCACAGAACGGACAAAGACCTGAGGGGTTCATGAATGAGTACAAGAAGGTGTGGATGGAATATGATAATTTTAAGATGCGTTTGGATAGTCTCTCGGATACTATCCGCAAGCGGTCAGATCTGTACAACAGCATGAGAACTTCAGAAGGAGATGCAAAGGCGACATGGATGGCCAATGGGACGCAATGGCCAGGCACATGGATTCATCCAACTGAAAATCACCGAAAAGGACATCATGCTGGAATCGTTAAGGTATTAAAACTTCAGTTCATAGTAATTTATCTCTGATAAGCACACAGTGCATACTAATGCAACCCTCTGACAACCTTTTAAACGATTTTTAGCTTCACAATATTTAGCCTTGTAAATATAGTAGTGTCACTAGAACAACTTTTCTGACTGATACCTTAATTCCGTTAAACAGGTTGTGCTAGACCATCCAAGCCGCAGGCATAATAATTGTCCAGAAGTGGATGCCAAAAACAAGCATAGTATTGGCAGCACAGATGTTCGACTACCGATGCTTGTGTATGTCTCTCGCGAAAAGAATCCAAGCTACGATCACAATAAGAAGGCAGGTGCCCTGAATGCACAACTGAGAGTCTCTGCTCTACTCTCCAATGCACAATTCATCATCAACTTCGACTGTGACCACTACATCAAAAATTCTGAAGCTCTGCGTGCAGCTGTCTGCTTCATGCTAGACCAACGGGACGGTAATAATACTGCCTTTGTTCAGTTTCCCCAGCGCTTTGTCAATGTTGACCCCTCAGACAGATATGGCAACCACAACCGTGTCTTCTTTGATGGAACAATGCTTGCCCTCAATGGCTTGCAAGGGCCATCCTACCTTGGCACTGGATGCATGTTCCTTCGCATAGCACTCTATGGAATTGACCCACCTCATTACAGAGCAGACAGCATCAGAGTCAAATCTAACAAGTATGGAAAGTCCAGACCCTTCCTAGACTCGGTGTCACAAGCCATAAAGCAAGAAAGGTCAAGCACACCACCACCAATTGATGATACCTTTATCACCGAGATGGAGATGGTTGTGACAGCATCGTATGATAATGGGACTGACTGGGGCAAGGGTGTTGGGTACATCTATAACATAGCAACAGAAGACATAGTGACAGGATTTCGCATCCATGGGCAAGGATGGAGCTCCATGTACTGTACAATGGAGAATGAAGCATTCTCGGGCACCGCACCAATCAACTTAACTGAGCGCCTGCACCAAATTGTTCGTTGGTCCGGTGGGTCCTTAGAGATGTTCTTCTCCCACAACAACCCAGTCATCGGTGGCCAGCGGCTCCAACTCCTTCAGCGTGTTTCCTACCTCAACATGACGATCTACCCAGTCACATCAGTCTTCATTCTTCTCTATTCTCTCTGCCCAGTTATGTGGCTCATCCCTGCTGAAGTACACATTCAGAGACCATTCACCATATATGTGGGGTACCTTCTCATAATTATCATGATGATCCACATGATTGGCTGGCTCGAGATAAAGTGGGCTGGTGTCACATGGAGAGACTACTGGCGCAATGAACAGTTCTTCATGATCGGCTCAACAAGTGCATACCCAGTGGCAGTGCTGCACATGGCAAAGAAACTTCTCACCAAAAAGGGTATACACTTCAGGGTCACTTCCAAGCAAACAATCGCAGACATCGATGACAAGTTTGCTGACTTGTATCAAATGCGATGGGTACCGATGCTGATCCCAACATTGTTTGTTTTGGTTGCTAATGTTGGTGCGATTGGCGTGGCCATGGGCAAGGCAGTGGTGTACATGGGAGTATGGACGGTGGGACAGAAGACGCACGCAGTGCTAGGCCTTCTGTTCAATGTGTGGATCATGGTGCTCCTTCACCCATTTGCTCTGGCAGTCATGGGTCAGTGGGGAAAAAGACCAATCATCCTTGTGCTCTTGCTTCCGGTAGTCTTTGTTGTTATGGCCATGATTTATGTGGCTCTTCATTTCTTACTGGCTAACATTATTCCAATCTAGGTGACATGATACAAAAACTGTGGTTACTTCTAGCTTGTGCAGTAAACATGTAATCAATTATGTTCTATATGCCTATCGAAACAATGTATTCATATAAATAATATTATTAAGTTCATGCAATTTAAATTTTGGCCCTGTACAGTCAAGATCAATTTTCAGTTGGACAATAGTGCTGGCATACTGGGCAAGCAATTTGTTCATAGGAAATATGTTTGTTGGAAGGTATTCTAGATGCAATATTTGACTCATCACACATATGGGATAAGTGTTTACTTTGATTATATGAATATCTACTGGAATTCTAAAAAAAATCTTGTTCCCAAATCAAAATTTTTGTCTCCAATAAAACACAATTTATTCCCATTCCTATTGGTAGAACCAGATACATTGCAGCACAAGGCCATCCTCGTTGCATGGAATAAACACACAAGCAGCATCACTAGCATTTCATCGAACACTTGTAGAACATACCAATAACAGGAGCTCACGCTAGACAAACAAGTTCAAAATAGCTACTTACATGCGGGAAGGACATGTCTACAGAGGCGCGGAAGCCACAGAAGCTAATAGCGGCGGCTTTGCCGGAGAGGAAGCACACCTGGATCCCTCCGGCGTGCAAGAGACTTCGGACATTCGGAGGCTCCAGGACCCAATGCGACGCGAAAGGTCGCTTCACATTTTTCGTCCACGATTAACACTTGTGGGAGCTAGAACGAAATCGATGGAAAAGGGGAAGATGTGTCTGACCAGATAGTCGCCAATCCATCCCCTCTCTCTCTTTCGGGTCCCGGCTGCCACCGCCCACCGCACATCGCGGCAGCCAACCACAGTAATGCTGCGACAGAATCCACCGCGGCTCCGGCGTGCTCGACGCCTCGACGCCGGGCGTACGCCGCCAGCGACGACTTCGGTTGCCAGCCGCCGGATGGAACGCGGTCGCGGTCAAGCATTTTGCATATTAGCCCCTGACTGGATCGCTACTATCATCCAGGATCCTATTATTTTAAAAAGCGTCCCTAGTTTGGATCGCGGTCCAATATTTTATGTAAATATGTTGGTTATTAATCGCGATCCAATATTTATCTCAAATACCCTTCTACTATTCTTTTATTACATGTAGCCCACCAGTTTGGCTTATTGTCCCCCCGGTGACGCATTGGCCCTTTCACGTCCGCCAGCGCCAGCGTGGCCCCGCCGGTTGGCGCAATCAGAGCACACATGGCCCTCGGCACGGCTGTTCTCTTTCTCCACCTGTCCTCCTCCTCCTCTCCATCGGCTACTCCCGTGTCGTGCCATCCTCCCTCGTCCCTCAATCTGGCTCGAGGTAGGGCGGTTCCTAACTTTGTCTGGTGTCCGCCACAGAGGGGATTCGTTAGTATTTCATGGGCAAGCTCTACAAATTGAGCTTGGCTGCACCCTCACTTTGCACCCTTTGTTCGACCATCACGCCGCCGCACTGCCGAGCTTCCTAAGCCACTAATTTGTCGTGCTCTACCTCACCGTATGGGGTTAGTGCACCAGGCGATGGAATTGTTCCGAGAGCGGAGGTGAGGACAGTGCCATTTCCATTCAATTTGTCCGATTTGATTTGTTCCTTGTCTCCTTGACGTAACGAAAGTTGCTTGGCTTACCTTTTTCTCGCATTTCGCCACTTGAAAAATGAATGTAGTGACTACAAGCTCCAAATGAATTAGAACTGCGGAAAGATGCTTTGCAATGCTTACAACCATATATGCGGAGGAAAGGAGCATCTTCTTTGCAAGTGCTTTGCCATTTCCAAACCTGGAGATGATGTCGCATTGCTCAATTTGCTTCATTGTTGAATATATACCGAAATTGTTGCCTTATAAGGAAGATGATATTGCACATATAGCGTAGCCTTTTTCCTGCCAACATAATGGTAAATGGTTTTCTGATTTCATTATCAAAGATGTCCATATTCTTTGTTGGACTGCCCACAGTACAAGTATTTTTAACACTTTTTTCACGGACGCACCGTAGTGCGCTTTTCATTAAGAGGGAACAAGCAGTCGAAATGGTACAACCAAAACAGGCGTCCAAGGAGTAGGGCGCCGGAAAGAAAACACACGCGAGCTAAACCCTGCGAGTTGCAGGTTATGACTAAGATAAGTTACGAAATGAAAGGGGCTAGTTGCCTGAACCCCGCCATTGCCCACGTTCGACCTTCGTCTCTGATTTCGTCGACCAGGGCCAGAGGACATTTCTGTCGGTGATCAAAAACCCTCCGGTTTCTCTCCTTCCAGAGGGACCAGGAGACGAGAACGACAAAGGAATCGAAACCGCAGCGTTCTGCCTTGTGAACTCTCTTACGCGTCGACGTCCACCAGTTGGCCAGCTTGTCATCATGGTCAGGGATAAGGCCTTGGTAGTTCCTTCGTGCCAGGAGTCGGAGCCAAGTTTCACGACTGAAGACGCAGCCCAAAAGCAGGTGATGGACGGATTCCAGCTCTTGTGTACATAGGGCGCAGTTTTCACTAACTTGCATGCCATGGCGCTGCAGCCGCTCCGAGGTCCAGCACCGCTCCATCGACGCAAGCCAAAAGAACATTTTGCATTTCCCGAGGGTTCTTGTCTTGCTGAATTCTTTGGCGCCCAACAGTGCCGTTTGGCCATGGAAGAATGCCCTGTAGGCAGAGCTCGCCGTGTACGTCCCCGATGGCGACCATTTCCAAAGGAAGGTGTCAGGCACGTCCTGCTGGAGCGAGAAGGATTGAAGGTAGTGACGGAGGTAGAGGAACTCCAGGAGAGCCGAGTGGGGCAGTGCTCCAGTAATGTCAAGAATCCAACTTTCGTCGATCATGGCGTCTTTGACTGTCCGGGAACGCCGCACTCGACGTGGCACGGCCTGAAGGAGCTCGAGAGCAAGGTCCTCGATGCGGCGGCCTTCCAGCCACCTGTCTGACCAGAAAAGAATGCGCGCACCATCACCCAGAGTGATCACCAGGGACGCGTCAAACATGTCCGCGACCTGCTTCTCCGTGGACAAGGGAAGGCCCAGCCAAGATCGTGATTCATCAGTGCGGCGTAACCATTCCCACCGAAGCCGCAGAGCATAGACGAAGAAACCCCAAGCCCCCCATGTCCACCGGCCGGCATGCCTTATCCCAAGCCACCAGGCACTTTCCGGCCGCGACCGTGTGTGAGAGACCCGACCAATTTATATTCAAGTTTACCAAGTTGACTCGCGGCCCACGCAAGGTGTGCGAGAACTCAACCCGATAAAAGAGAATATAGACCCGGCAGTCCCCCGACATGCTTCTCAAGCAATGCCCAAGATCCGAGCACGTCGGCAACGTCACATGTGATTCATCACAAAGGTCACATTAATTAATAACATCAATTTAAAATATTCTTACATAACAAGGTTCAACATAAGTCTTGAAACTAACAAATCAAAGAGCGGAAGCGATTCTAAGGAAGACGATAGTCGCAGCGGTTGCAATGAGAAAACAGCAAAAGATTGCGACGCCCAGCCCACGAACATCGCACATCACGATCACTCGAAAGTCTTGACTATGCCTCGCCCTCGCCGGCATCGGCGGGGACAAAGTAGCCGAAGACCAACTCATCCTCACCTGCAAAAACTTAAACAACAAACGTTGAGTACGAAGGTACTCGCAAGTCTTACCCTGTTGTGGGAATTAGTTCCCGACTCCAAGGATAATGCAATGAGGGAGTAGCAAGGTATAAGGCATAGGAATGGACTCAATTGCTTAAAGCAGTAACCAAACATATGTGAATAAGCATAAAATTAAAAAGGACTCTTGCGGGCATGAACCTCTAATGAACCCAATTCCCTAAGTATCATGTAACCATGAATCATGTATGTGCCATCATCCATGTTCCATCCGAACCATGGATACCAATACCCATATTCCAATTCCATCAACAGTACTCCAATTCCCATCATGTTATGTGACAACTCTACGATATTATCCAAAGGACACTGAGCTTGATCATAACCGAGATCGCGGCGATTCGAACCGATTTTACACCCTGCAGGGGAGTCCAACTGTACCCACACGACTGAGGACCATACGGCTCATGTAACCCGCTAAAGTTACACAAGGGGATACTCATGTCAACCTTTTTCACACTCGTGCCCACACGGTTGGAAAATCCACACGGTGCCGAGTACCACGGCCTCGCAGGCACACGTGAGTCCCTCGTCGAGTGTCACGGCCTCGCAGGCACCCATGACTCCCTCGTTCCACACACCGTGCAGTCATCGGCCAAACGTTGGTACGCAGTGAGATACTCAGCTTATCTTACCATTATATCGGACATGTGGTATGAACGGAAAGTGCTCAGGCCAAGAATAACACGGCCGGTTCCTAGGTCAACCCAGACGGGGCCTACGGCACACAAGACCTCCATGTCTTGCTGCACTCCTATCCCACCGTCCAGATTTCAGCTTTTAACACTTTTCAACTTTTACCAACATATGAACTCGCCACAAGTCCATAAGTAAACAAAGTGGTTCCTATACGTGCGAGTGGGACTTACCACTCGACTTCTACCGTGTTATCTAAGCATGGCTAATCATTTCGCGACTCAAACCAAGACACTCTACCCAGGCGGACAAGGTGACGTATTCAATGCCAAGGAGGGGTACATGCAACAATAATAGGCTTTCCCGACTTTATCACTATGCCCGACTTTATGCATTCCTATACGTAAGCATTCATATTAATCATTAAGTAAATTACTTAGGGTAGCAATATGAGGTGCTTGCCTTCAACAGCAGCGGTGTTGACTTCCTCAGCAGCTGGATCAACCTCTGGTGCTTCTCCCGCAGCAGCACCCGCGTCACTCTCAGGCGGATCGTAAGCTATAAAGTAAAAACGCGACGGTATGAGATGCATGCCATGATGCCATGATGCTCAAATGATGCGATATGATGCAGAGAGGTGGCTACTGAGTTTATGAACACAATGCAAAAAGAACGAAGGCATTCGGAGTTCTACAGCTCAAGTTATGACCTAAACAGTTTTACCGATTCCGGTTACGGGTTTCCCGGTTCCCGGTTACGGTATCGGGTGGCACACGGATGTCATTTTCAGGAAAAATCCCAAGACGCATCACATGTACTGGCTTACTAAGTGGCTTGGGTTACTATGGGACTAAGTTTGAGTGGTTTTGACTCACGTTAACAGGAACACGAGCCCTCCGATGGTCGTTGCCTGTTTACGACATCGGGAATACCGTAACGGTGCCGTAAAAGTCGTAACGACTTTTCCGGTGAAATTCAAAGTTAAGTTACAGGCATGGGACCATTTTTAGTTTAAAGTAGGCTCTAAACTAAGACTTTTGGCTCTGGTCTGGGGTCAAGTTGAGCTTCTATGAATTTACTAAAAATCTAACAATGTTTTGTTTTCCAACCTTATAAAATCAGAAACATGTATTTAAACTTATGCAAAAATCATGAAACTTTACAGAGCTACTTCTGAGAATCTAGACTAAAGGTTTTGTTAAAGGTCTTGGGCTTTTGGGTGACTTTCCTAATGTACTTTAGACAGAGGTAATTAATCTAGGGTTTGGGGATATTATCAATGACATGCATGCACAATGTTCATGAAAAATTCTGGTAAAAAATACAGGAGATGCATCATGCCAAGATAAAATTATGGAACAAAAATCAGCCCTAGAAACCTTCTGGAACTTCAATTAAAAATCAACAACAGAAATAATACAATGAATTATTAAGGAAGAACCAGGGACAATTTTGAAAAAGTGCTTTAACAGAAAATTAACACATAAATCAAGGATTCAAATAAAATTAGGTTTGGCATTTTTAGACTTTTCCAGGATTTTCTACACACTATGCATCTTCTGGTTAAATAAAAGAAAATAAGAAATTCAATAGAACAGTGTTTCAGAACAGGGGAGCGGCTGATGCGGTGGCTCCGGTTGGAATCTCGCCGGAGGAGGGGGTTAGGAGGGGATTGAAAGGTCGTGGAGCATCACCTTGATCTAAGGAACTGATTTGATGAAGATTTGGGCCACGGGGAAAGGTGCAAGGTGGTTGGCGACGTGAGCCCTGAAGCTCTGTCAATGGCGGCCGACGGGTGGCGTGGAAGAATCTTCCTCACCGATGATGAACTGCGATGAATAGCTTATAAAACTGGTGTACCATGGTGAGAGGAACACGCTGGCTGAAGGAATCGAAAAGTTGAGCTACCTCGGTGACGGAATTTGAAAAATGGTGGCCGCCGGCGCTGTTGTCGGCCGAGGAGCAGTGCGGCGGCGTTCTGGTGAATTTAGGGCACGGCTGATGAATTCGGTGTTCGGAGAGGTTCAGTGGGTCATGGGGAGTATTCCGGGTACGGTGGTGTGACTTGGGAGCGATCGGGTCGAGCTGTCGACGGTGGAGGTGCTCGGGCGGCAATGGCGTGACGGCGCACAGGCTAGGGCAGAGCAGAGAAGAAGAAAGGAGAAGGGGAAAGCCTGAGCGTCGGTTTTGTACTCGAGGAGGAGGAGCCAAGGGAGGTAGAGAGAGAGCCGGGGTGATGTGCCGCGCCGTCGATTGGAGCAGAGGGGCGGCGAGCGGCTACTGGCGCTTGAGGCGGTGCTCGGCAGAGATGGCGTGCCGTGGATGAGAAACAGCGCGCCAGAGGGAGAAGGAGGGAGAGAGAGGAGGAATGGAGATGGAGCAGTGAAGGAGGTGAAGATCTTGGAGAGATTCACTGCCGATGGAGTGAAGTCGCGGCGCGGGGATTGGCCGGAGCGGCCGGTGCGGTGGTTGGCTGCGCGGCAAAGTGTCGGGCGGCACACTGTTCACCGTAAGACTGTTGTCGATTTCAATTGATTCAAATACCCTCCCTCTTGATAAAATAGAAAACCCTAGCTCCCGAGCTCAAAAATTTTTGAAACTTTTTGTGTGTGCTAAGTGAATTATTTGGAACAACTTTTATTAAAGGAAGGTCCACTGAAACAGCTTCTAAAGGTCTGGGAATTTTCAATTAGGTTCTAACTTGTTGGAATTTTAAAGGGGTTTAAACCTTTACCAAAAATTTTCATAAAATCTCCAAAATTCTATTTTAATGTGTAGTTAATTGTTATGCAAAAACATTGGGGTAGTTTTATTAAGAAACAAAAGGCCTCTTGAAAGTCGATTAGGGTTAAGCGAAAACGACGAAAACTCGAAACCCTGACCCAAGTTCAAAACAGGGAAAGGTTGAATTCAAATGATTGAATCAGTGAGCTCAATTCAAAAGAATAAAAGATTTGAACTTTTGGGATGTGACACCGTGTCGGTACCCGTCCAAACAAATGCGCGGCGTAATCTGTCAATCGCTTTGCACACCCATCTAGGCAACCGCAGCGCCATGGCCGTGTGCACCTGCATGGCCGTTAAGGTTACCTTCGCCAAGATGACGCGACCGGATTTATGAAGCAGGCCGGATTTCCATGTTGGGAGACGGTCTCCAATTGCATCAATCAGGGGTTGTAAGTCAGTTTTGTTGAGCTTGTAAATTGAGAGCGGCAGTCCTAGGTATTTGCAGGGAAACGACGTCAGTTGACAGGGGAAGCATGCGTGGATATCCTGCAATCGGAGCTCACTGCAACGGATTGGTGTGATGGAGCATTTTGCTATGTTGGTGTGAAGCCCAGTAGCTGTCGTGAAAATGTCCAGTATCGTGCGGATGGCCTGCAGGTCTCGGGGATTAGGGCTAAGGAAGATGATCACATCATCGGCATAGAGATGCGCCCTGTGTTTGATGGCCGAGCATCCAAGGGGTTGGAAAAGACCGACCTGATCAGCAACAACCAATAGACGATTGAGAACTTCCATTACTAGGACGAAAAGAAGTGGAGAGAGTGGATCACCCTGGCGAAGTCCTTGGTTGTGGTATATCCTTCTCCCCGGGTTGCCATTTAGGAGCACCTTTGTGCTGGCAGTGGACAGCATTGAGGTGATCCTATTGCACCAACGACGCGAAAAACCAAGGTGTCGGAGCAGTTGGAGGAGGAAAACCCAATTAACGGTGTCGAAGGCTTTGGCAATATCTAAGTTTAAGAAGGGCCGTGGGGCTCTTTCTGGCGTGCAAAAGTTTAGCCGTGGACTTGACCGCCTGGAAGTTGTCATGGATTTGACGACCCTTGATGAATGCGCTTTGATTTGGTTGCACTATGTGTGGGAGAGAAGGAGCGACCCGTCGTGCAAGACACTTGGTGAATAGCTTACTAAAACTGTGAATGAGACTTATGGGCCTGTAATCTTTAATTTCCTCCGCCTCCTGCTTTTTTCGGAGGAGTACCATATAGGCATCGTTTAGCAAGTAGATACTCCGGGAGTCCAGCGACCAAAGAGCAGCAAAGGCATTAAAAACATCTGTTTTGATGATCTTCCAAGCAACCTTATAGAAAAGCCCTGTGAAGCCATCCGGCCCCGGGGCCTTCTCTGATGGCATTTCCTTAATTGTGCTCCAAATTTCCTCCTCTGAGAAACAGGCATCCAGTGAGTGAAGGTCTGAAGTAGGCAAGTTCAGTGCAGTGAGATTTAGAACTGCTGTACGAGCATGGGGGGTACCAATGATCGCATCATAATACCCGTGTAAGGCATCAGCCTTTTCAGTGTCGGTTGTCAAGATGAGGCCGTCATGTTTGAGTGTATGTGCAGCATTCTTCCTATTTCGGTGACAGGCCTGAAGGTGGAAAAACTTTGTATTGTTGTCCCCCGCAGACAGAAAGGTGATTCTCGACCGTTGTCTCATAATTGTGCGGAGGAGGGAGGAAAGACCGAGCGACTTCATTTTAAACTCTCTCCTCAAGAGCTGTTCTTGGTCCGACAAAGCCCGGCCTTCCTATGCTGTTTCTAACCGCAGGACCACTTCCCGCGCTATCGCGAGCTGCAGCTTAATGTTCCCTATATGCTTGTGACTCCAGGCGGTGAGCGCCTTAGCAGTGTTGCGAAGCTTGAAATCAAGGATGCGGAAGGGGTCTGCATGCATCGGCGACTCCTGCCATGCTGCAGAGACGGTCTCATGGAAGCCCTGATATTGTGGCCAGATAGTTTCAAAATGGAAGCGCCGTTTCGACTTGGACGAGGCATTAGTGTGGAGGATCAGCGGCGCATGATCGGAAGCTTGCGTGGAAGATGCACGTAGGTAGTGATGACAAAAGCGATCTTCCCAATCGACCGAGACGAAGAGGCGATCAATGCGCTCAAGGGTCGGGTGGCTGCGCTCATTACTCCATGTGTATAGCCGGCCATGGAGGTTGAGCTCCTTCAACTCCCATCTGTTTAAAAACGCCCGGAATCTCCCCATCATTCGACGGTGTAAACGGCCACTATTTTTATCTTCAGATCGATAGATCATGTTGAAGTCACCACACAAAAGCCAGGGACCCAAGCGACCGGAGCGAATATCGCATAGCTCCTGCAAAAATGCGACCTTGGCCTCATCCGTTTGAGGGCCATATACAGACGTTAACCAGAACTGAAAACCATCGGGTTGCAAAGTAAGCTTTAACGTTAAAGCGTTATCGGAAACATGAAAATTGCCGGCCGACCAGACATGAGACTTCCAAGCGACCAAGATGCCACCACATGAGTGCGACGCCGGGGCATAAGCAAAAGCAAACTGGGTACCTGTCGGTGTTCGATATCACCAACGAGTGATTATTTTAGGGGAAGCGCGTTTTGGGCCCGGATGGTTCGCAAATGGACACAAGGATTTATACTGGTTCGGGCCGAATACCCTACGTCCAGTTTTGGTGGCTGCTCGTGTTATTTGCGACTGAGATTACAATGAGGGGGGGTTACCAACGGAGGAGGAAGAGAGAGAGTGTTTCCTGCCTCTAAAGGAGTTCGTGAGTGTTATTCGCGTGTCTGTGCGTAGAGAGCTTGGTGATCTTCGAGACTTTTGTTCGCCTTGTTGGCTTTCGAGAGTTTTTTTGGCCTTTCTTCTCCTTTGGTCTCCCTCCCCTTTTATGTGGTGGCGTGAGGAGGGCCGGTTCTGTGAGGCTGGTCGTGGCCGTACGCCGGTTAGGCCGAGCTGTAGTGGACGACGTCTTTGGATAATAGCGTTGCTTCTGTTCGACGGAGTGGCCCGAGCCGTCGTTCGATGGAGTCCCATCCGTATGGAGGAGCGCCACTGTAGGAGCCTGTATGATGACGCCGCGGTGATGGCCGTCGCTCCGGGGCGTCCTATCGCACAGGACGGTGAGTCTCTGACAAGGGACTGTTGGAGCGACGTCCATCCCGTGGACGGTGCACGTCGTGCGCATTTACTCTTCCGGGAGCGGTCATCGCCACCGTCCCATCCGGAGTTGGAGCTTATTAACGGCTCAACTGTCCCTGGACATCCGTCTCGTCCGGGGTGGTTGGATCGTACAGTCTCGTCCGTCCCCGGAGGTCGGGCGAGGCGGAACTTTCGTCCGGCCTCTCGAGGTCGAGGTCGGGCGAGGCGGAACTTTCGTCCGTCCTCTCGAGGTCAAGGTCGGGCGAGGCGGAACTCCCGTCTCGTCCGACCTCTCGAGGTCGAGGTCGGGCGAGGCGGAACTCTCGTCCGATCTCTCGAGGTCGGAGTCGGGCGAGGCGGAACCCTCGTCCGACCCCTCGAGGTCGGGGTCGGGCGAGGCGGAACTCTTGTCTGACCTTAGAGATCGGCGCTGCCTGTCCGACTCCCGAACGTCGGGGTCGGCCGAGACGGAGTGACCTCCCTCGTCCTCGGGCCTGGGTGTTATCAAAGCGAAGATGGTTTGGCTATACTGCGCGGTTTTATCCTTACGGGCTAATACGATTAATTAGCCCAGATACCAAACCTCAACAGTACCCAACATAGAAAGAACTAGACTGTCTGTTACAATATCTAGCTTAGTTTCCTGCAAACAAACAAGGGAGATACGTTCATCATCTACCAACGACCTAACCATGTCACGGCGAGCTCGAGAATTGAGTCCCCGAACATTCCAGACTAGAATGTTTTCAGCATCCATCACAAAAGTACAGAGAACACGACCAAAGATGACTAAGAAATTCTACTGAACTTCTACATCGACAACGGCCTCCGGCACTGCGTGGAGGAGCTCCCGTGCGCCATTTCTCAATGGCGTCGTGAGGGGCTGCTTGAAGACGTTGAAGTGGGCCGTGAGATCCTTCGCAGTAGGCGGCGCGTCTTGGGTAATACCCCATTTGCGCATTAGGGTGTTTTGCGCCTGGAGCGTTGGATTAGAAACCCGCTGCCTTGTTTTGCTTTGTGCTGCCACCCTTGCGCTACGGCGAGGGAGGTCGTCCTCGGCATGTAGAGAGAGGAGTGGCGTCTTTGGCCGGCGACGAGGCGGGGTTGATTCCAGCACTGGCGCGTCTGCTTGAGTCAGCACCAGTTCTGTAAAATGAGTTATAGCTGCAGCATCGACATCGTGATGCAAAGGTAGAGTGGGCAAACTCCCGCGGTGCATGTTTATGAGGGCGTTGGGCGGGGACATCACGACCGGTGACACCGTGGCGTCGGGAAAGGTGAGCGTTTCCAGGATTGGTTCTGTTTGTGCCCTCTGTGTATCTGGCGTCAACTCCCGGGCGTGGGTTGTGAACATGTTCTGCTCTTGAAGCTGCTGAGAGGCGGCAAGTTCCACTGCAATCGGAACGTCAACCCGGCTTGGGGTGACCAGGCGGTTAGAAACAGAAGGATCGTGAGCCTCCACGACTGTGAGACGCGACACGACCCTAGGATGTGTGATCGACCCGACAAGGTCCGCCTCCAGGAGCATTGGATCAGACCACTCCACGTCGTAATCCGATGACCGGGACAACAAGGGCGACAGATCCGCAGTCCCATCTACGTTTTGTTGTTCGTTCCCGGTGGTGCGGCTTGGGGCCGGCCCGTCAGACCTGGGCGGAGCGGCTGCAGGCGGAGGTTGCGGCCGGCTAACCCGAAGCCATGGCCGGAGATGGGTGGTGTGATTTCCCGGCCAATCATCGTCGTCGTCCGAATCGGTATACCAGTGATCGGGCACCATGTCCACATCGGAAGAAGTGTCGGATGGGGGGCGCCAGTCCTGGATTTCTGCAATACGGATTGCCACCCTATACTGCAACACTGGGCTGAGCTGTGAAGCATTTCCTGTTCCTTCAAAAACAGAGGCGGCCCGTCATTGTGCAGGGGCCGAGGCTCCGGGACGGTGAGCATCCTCTCCGCTGGGATGGCGTCCGGGTCGTGAGTCCAAGCAATCAACCTAAAAATCCTCATGTCAGATTTGACGACGGTGTCCGGGGTTGGACGAAGATCAGTACACGAGGTTCCCAGCAGGGCCGCCACCGTGTAT
Organism: Oropetium thomaeum; assembly: GCA_001182835.1. Lineage (NCBI taxonomy): Eukaryota > Viridiplantae > Streptophyta > Magnoliopsida > Poales > Poaceae > Oropetium > Oropetium thomaeum. The sequence goes on along the minus strand of LFJQ01000015.1, from coordinate 3,414,057 downwards.
ATATCCCAAACATGGGCAGGAATGTTAGAAAGCTCCAGCATCACTCTGAATTGTAAGGCGTTAGCAGTTGCACCGAGCTGGCGAGTCCACTTTTTGAACACGAGCCGGAAAGGAGCTTGACTTGGGTAGTCAGTACGAAGGACACGATCATAATCGACCCCATTTTGAAAAATCAGAATAAAGTCCTCAGGCTGATAGCGACGGACTTCAACATCAGAGGGGTTTACATCAAAAAAATCATGAAGAAGCGACCGAACTTCTAAGGTTGAGACAGCGTGTCTGTTCCCGCCAACTATGGCGACCAAAGTATGACGTAGTTCAAATTCCATGGCGTCGAGGTCTTCCGTCCTCTGGAGGAAGCAGTGGCCCGCAGTGGGGCGACGTTGGGTGACCCAGGGGCAGGGGCCGGCGAGAGGGACGTGCCTCCTGCACCGGGGATGGTCGACACACCAGCGGCGGGGAGTGAACTTCTGAGACGTAGGAGTCAGCAGCACTGGCAGTTGAGGGGGCGTGCTCTGAGGCTTCCGGCGAAGGCGGCGGTATTTCCGGGGAGGGGGGTGGCGTTGCAGCCCGCCGCACTTGCGTTTTGGAGGCTGGCGGTAATGGCAGGAGGGGAGCGAATGCCGCCGGACGAGGATCCGGATGGGTTCCAAGTCGTCGACGAACTGGAACACGCCCCAGGCCCACCAGCTCCGGTGGCGACCGTGGGCGTTTGCACGCACGAGCTACATGACCCTCCTCCTTGCATCGGAGGCAGCGGGAGGGGTTGGTGCAGGCGGCGGCTACGTGGTCTGTGCCCAAGCAGTTGAAACAGCGTCCAACCAAGTCGACGGGGACCGGGCGGGGGGTACGAATGCGACCTTGAGCCTTGACGGCAAGCTTTTTCTCCTTCCTGGAGACGACCTTCTGCCACCCCTCGTCCAGGACTGACTTCAGCTTGGCCGGAGGGAACCCCTCATCTGCGCGGCGACGGGACACCCCCTTTGAATGTGGCGGAAGAGCGTGCCGAGCGTCGGCCATGAAGCCGGAGCGCGGCCTAGCTAATGCCGTGGCGCGACGGGCGTCTGGCATGATTCCAGGGCCCTGGCTCGGGGGAGGTATCGTGGATCGGGGCGCTGGGTGAGGGCCGCGACCAGTTCTCGTGGCTCCGGTGCCATGCTCCATGGGTTGCTTCCCTTTTGCTGCATCCCGGTAGGAGCGCAGCGGCGACGTGTCCTTGGAGCCCGAGGAGGATGACGGCGAGTAGCTCAGCCATTCCGGCGTGCCCCCACCGGTACGGGAGGAGCTCCCCCCGGCAGATCCATGGCGGACGACCTCGGTGCGACCAGATCTAAACGGGGTGGCATGGGGGTTGAGGGAGCTCGAGGAGGAGCGATTGGAGGGGTTTGGGGTGGGAAGAGCTTGCGGCGCTTGTGTAGCAGGCTGCTGAGGGGCGGCGGAAGGCTGGGCGACGGCGTTGGTGGGGTTCGGGATGGTGGCGACGGCGTTCGCCGCGGGAGGGGGAGGGGGCGGAAGCTCGCTCATTTTTTTGTTGTGCTATCCCTACGATAGTATTTTTAACACTCATTTTCTTAAATTTCAGGTATGCTTGAAGGGGTGACATAGTTGACTTCAAGGTCCAATCAAAGTCCAATTTATTAGGTAACTTATAATTAGTGTTCAGATTACTTCACAAGCACATTAGCTACCCGTTATGTGAAACTAATGCCTTGTAGTGGCATTGGAGGTTAAAGTTAAAGCCAATCATATTTTGCATAACTAGTGCCTGTCTATTTATTCCTTGGTTTTTATTACAAAACTAATGCCTATGTTAGCTAAAAGATTACTGTTGCTACTCTGAAAATGGGTGCATCCATAACCATCACTCCAATTGTTAACAAGATTTTCTGCATTTCTTTGCATACCGTGCTGAAGGTACACAGGTGTCCTCCTGCTGTTAATGGTGGAGGCATCATTGTCACATATCAGGAGGAGCAGAGAACTGTTTTCGACGTAGAAGGCTGTGAAATAATTGGTGCTAGTGGACAGCTGATTGTCAGGGATGATGATGAAGATGTTATCCTCTTCATCATTCACAAGAAGTTGACTTCCTAAAGTTAACCTAAAAACTGATATTCAGTGTTATTTCTGAATGTTTGATGAAACTTTCCTGAATATCTATTTTCCTAGTGCAAGGTTCCATAACATCTTCAGTTTTTTTTTTCCCTAAACTTTTGATCAAACATTCTCTCACAGGAAGGTGTTGTTCAAGCATCTGTTAATAGTCCTAGTCTATTACATGAGGGAACCATGGACTAGGACTATTACATTTATAACATCAACAGCATCGAGCGTCAAAAACTAGCGGAGAGGGTATCTGACCGACTATGGTGAACCAAGCAAGCTGATTTTCAGCAATCAGCTGACAGCTTGCAGGATCCTAAACCTGTTCTTTGCATGAAGGGTGATGTTCGAGTTATCATTGAACCAACTGGAAGGAAGAGACACTGACTGAGGTAACTGGATCCTTTGTTCAAAGATCTTGTGCCATAAAGAGCCGAGCAGGCCATGTTGTAGCTCAGGTAACCGAAAGGTAATATTTTGTTTTCCCTTCAAAGGTTCGAGTGAAGGGAATGATGGCGGGCAAACCGTAGTGTAATGTACATTCTACTTTTCTGAGAGAGTATGGACAGTTCTCAATATGTGCAGGGCAAAGTTCAGTACGTACATTTTGCTGAATTTCAAGGAAACGCTGTTGCTCGTCCGACAAGGTAATGATGAACCAGGTACTAGAGGAAAGAGGAAAATCTGGATTCCAGGGCAGCATATCAATAGTTCCTACGTTGTTACTGACGAATCAACGTTGATGGTGCTTTTATTGATCTTGCAAGCCAAGCGGATTGTTGCTTGTGGCCATAATTAATGGAGTAGTATACTGTATGTTTTAAGGCCTGAAGAGCACTTTTCAGATGCGGTAACAACTGAATGGTCCACTGTCCAATAGTTTTGGATTCTAACAGCAATCAGATTGTAATTTTGTTGGAGACAGCTGTTTGGCTGAGAAAGGCTGTTGTGTGCGTCGCTGATCTAATGAACAATGATCGTGCTCCGTCTTGTTGTATTTAAGAAATAAAGCTCTCGTTTGTCCGCCATAAAAATTTGTACTGGAGTTATCTGACCACCTTAAAATTTCAACAGATATTGACTTAGCCAAAGGTATAGAAGTTTGGTAGACAGCAATTTGCAGCCAACACGGTTTGCACGAATCACTTCCTATGCAATTTCTGATTTTGTTAAAAGAAACGATGGGAAGTCAACTTACCACTTGGCTGCTGATCACTTACCAGAGGCAGAGTACGAGTAGGCTGCTGATCTCACGACTGCTAGTTCCACCGAGAGTTGGGCTGTCCGCCATTTTGATCACCATCCTTTGACTCTGTCTCTATCCATTCTTCAATTCTAGGAAAGTTCTTTACTTTTGCTCTATTCAATATCTAAGTTGAATTCCATAAAAAAATTATTCTTGCATTTTTGAACTGCGGGATCTCCATTCATTGAATAACCAGTCATTTCTAGTGGTCCAAATACTCCAACACATTAGCACAATAATTTTCATGTAGAAAGTTTGAATAGTTTGAATAGCCCCTATCAGCATTGTTGTCAGATGAATATAATATCAATTTGAGCCCAACAATTCCTAGCAAAGTTACAGTTCAAGAAAAGATGTTCAAGCGTCTCCTCACATTGCAGGATACAAAGTTCACAAACATATGACTCCAACTATATATTTAATTCAACATCCAGTTGCCTTGACGTCTTAATTCTCCAACACGTTAAAGTGACAATGTAGGCATAAAAAGTTACTGTAATAATCCTTCTTAACCACTTAATTGTTCCCATGGCATTCAAATGCCTTGGGATGTCTTAACGTTCAACAGTCCCCCAAGATGATCAATGTCTTAACGTTTCCTCTTCCTGTAAAATGCATGGCTCACGAATGTAGGACATTCCGTGTCTTCTTTCTGTCCAGCTGTGTGACTCCGGTTTGACCTGGACAGTAGGTACACAGTATAACATCAAAGAAAGAACTATCACTTGAAGTGTAGTATAGTGTAGAAGTTTTTACAAAGTGTCATCCCAGTCACCATCGATTCGGCAAGTGACTTTTGGCCCGCTGTATTTGACAGGCCTGCATTAAAAAAAGCATGACCTATCGCTGCAGCTATCGCAATAACCTGAACAAAAATGTGTGATATCCCGGCTCAGGGCTTAATAGGATTAATAGAATGCTCATACTAACAAGTTGCAACTTCTTTTCCGGTAGCCTAGCTCCAGAAAACTTCAAGGTTAAGTGTGCTTGGCCTGGAGCAATTTCAGGATGGGTGACCGACCGGGAAGTGACTCCCGGGTGCGCACGAGTGAGGACAAATGTGCGCAGAAAAGACTTGTGTTGGTCTGTGAGGCCAGCCTATATCCTATAAAAGCTATCTACTGTAACGTCCCGCCTCGGTGATATCCCGGCTCAGGGCTTAATAGGATTAATAGAATGCTCATACTAACAAGTTGCAACTTCTTTTCCGGTAGCCTAGCTCCAGAAAACTTCAAGGTTAAGTGTGCTTGGCCTGGAGCAATTTCAGGATGGGTGACCGACCGGGAAGTGACTCCCGGGTGCGCACGAGTGAGGACAAATGTGCGCAGAAAAGACTTGTGTTGGTCTGTGAGGCCAGCCTATATCCTATAAAAGCTATCTATTGTAAGCGGGCCCGGCCTCGGGGAGGCGGGACGTTACAGTTGGTATCAGAGCCGACTCTCGCGGTTTCACGGGCGCGTGTGTCGCAGTTGCGCAGGCATGGTGTGCATGGCTGGTGTGAGCCCAGAGAGTGGTCACACAGCATGGCACATGCGCTGGCACTGGGCACACGGACGTGGCCAAGAGGGGACGTTCCTGGCCTGGGGTTGACCGACGAGGACGTCGGTCTTCTAAGGGGGTGAGAGTGTGATATCCCGGCTCAGGGCTTAATAGGATTAATAGAATGCTCATACTAACAAGTTGCAACTTCTTTTCCGGTAGCCTAGCTCCAGAAAACTTCAAGGTTAAGTGTGCTTGGCCTGGAGCAATTTCAGGATGGGTGACCGACCGGGAAGTGACTCCCGGGTGCGCACGAGTGAGGACAAATGTGCGCAGAAAAGACTTGTGTTGGTCTGTGAGGCCAGCCTATATCCTATAAAAGCTATCTATTGTAAGCGGGCCCGGCCTCGGGGAGGCGGGACGTTACAAAATGAATACATCAACGCGGCGGCTACTAGTTGTCGTATTTGACCATACAGTTAACCCTGAGAACGAACACTGATGCTCTCCTCTCCGTTCCACCTCTCTCGTCTGCTTGTTTGGGTTACAGCTAAGGCCGTTAGCTATATATAATGGCATATATGAGATGCCTCGGAACACCACCGCGACACCAAAGCAGGAGGTGCTAACGATGGCTGGAGCCGTGACTCGCAGGCTCAATGCCAGTCTCCAACTAGACCTTAACAATGGTGACGGCAACGGGGAGAGCCAACGAACCAATGCAGCCGTGGACTCACCCGCCGTCAAGCGCATCAGCACCGCCAAGGACAATGATGTCTGGGTGGCCGTCGAGGAAGGGGCCGTGTCAGGGACCGGCAGCGATGGAAACAACCGCCGTGCGGTGCTGTTCCGGACAATGAAGGTCAAGGGCAGCATCCTGCATCCTTACAGGTCTGCGCGCGCGTGTGGCTGATCCTAGCTTACCACTGCACGAACCTTCCTCTAGCTAATCATTGTGTGTCTTGAGTGTGAATTTTTATGGTGTTTATTTATACATATATGCTAATTAGTAGTTCATCCTTTACGCATCAGGTTCCTGATTCTTGCGCGATTGATCGCCATCATCGCGTTCTTCATATGGCGCATCAAGCACAGAAACCATGACGGTGTGTGGCTCTGGAAAATGTCCATGGTTGGGGACGTCTGGTTCGGCTTATCATGGCTCCTCAACCAGCTCCCAAAGCTCAACCCCATCAAGCGGGTTCCAGACCTCGCCGCCATAAGAGACCAGCACAGTTCCTCCACCTCCACCCAATCCAAGCTTCCTGGCATCGATGTGTTCATCACCACCGTCGACCCCGTGGACGAGCCGATACTGTACACGGTGAACTCCATCCTCTCCATCCTCGCCACTGACTACCCGGTGGAGAAGTACGCTTGTTACCTCTCAGACGACGGTGGGTCGTTGATCCACTACGAGGCGATGTTTGAAGTCGCAAAATTTGCAGAGATTTGGGTCCCGTTTTGTCGGAAGCACAGAGTGGAGCCAAGAGCACCGGAGAACTACTTTGGGTCGAAGAGGCAACCGTACATGGGAAACAATCAAGGAGAGTTCATGGGTGATCATAGGAGAGTGAGAAGAGACTATGAAGAATTCAAGGTGAGGATAGAATCCCTTTTCACAGCTATTTGCAAACGATCTGAGACCTACAATAATAGCAAGAATGGGAAAGAAGATGGTATTAAAGCAACTTGGATGGCTGATGGGACACGATGGCCCGGCACATGGACTGAACAAACAGAGAACCATAGAAAGGGACAACATACTGGAATCGTTCAGGTATAATATACTAAGTTGCACCCTTTTCTTAGTCAGCTAATTTTGTCAACTGGTTTTTACCAACACAGAAGCTGGTCACTACATGTTCTTTGACAGGTCATACTAAACCGTCCGAGCCATAAACCACAACTTGGTCTGCCGGCAAGCGTTGAGAAACCCTTCGACTTTAGCAACATCGACATGCGCCTTCCCATGCTCGTCTACATGTCCCGTGAGAAACGTCCTGGCTATAACCACCAAAAGAAGGCTGGCGCCATGAACGCGATGCTTCGGGTCTCTGCCTTGCTCTCTAACGCACCCTTTGTTATCAACTTTGACTGCGATCACTACATCAACAACTCACAAGCTTTCCTTGGTACCCTCTGCTTTATGCTCGACCCATGTTTCGGCCAGAATACCGCCTTCGTCCAATTCCCACAACGATTCGATGATATCGATCCAACAGATCGATACGCCAATCACAATCGAGTCTTCTTTGACGGCACCATGCTCTCCCTCAATGGCCTACAAGGCCCCTCCTACCTTGGCACCGGTTGTATGTTCCGTCGTGTCGCACTATATGGCATGGAGCCACCGCGATGGAGAGCGGACTCTTCTAACATCAAGGTAACAGAAAAGGAATTTGGTAAATCAACACTATTCTTGAACTCGACGCTAGATGCTGCAGACCAAGAACCCATGTTGTCTGACGAGTCAGCAATCAGCGATGAGCTGACCACCCTGATGACATGTGCTTATGAGGATGGCACTTCCTGGGGGAGAGATGTTGGGTGGGTGTACAACGTTGCGACAGAGGACGTGGTAACCGGGTTTCGTATGCACCGTCAGGGATGGCGCTCCACGTACTGCTCGATGGAACCAGCTGCATTTCGCGGCACCGCCCCGATTAACCTCACTGAACGCCTCCTCCAAATACTGCGGTGGTCCGGAGGCTCCCTGGAGATGTTCTTCTCCCACAGCAACGCGTTCCTCGCAGGCCCCCGCATGCGACTCCTGCAGCGGATCGCGTACCTCAACATGTCAACCTACCCGATCGTCACGGTATTCATCCTAGCCTACAACCTCTTCCCGTTGATGTGGCTCATCTCCGAGCAGCTGTACATACAAAGACCGTTCGGCACGTACATCCTCTACCTGATCACGGTCATTGCGATGATCCATGTGATCGGCATGTTCGAAGTGAAATGGGCGGGCATCACCTTGCTGGACTGGTGCCGCAACGAACAGTTCTACATGATCGGCGCGACAGGCGTGTACCCGACGGCGGTGTTGTACATGGCAATGAAACTTTTTACAGGGAAGGGGATACACTTCAGGCTGACCTCCAAGCAGACAGAGGCTTCCACCAGCGACAAGTTTGCCGATCTGTACGTGGTACGGTGGGTGCCGCTGCTGATCCCAACCATTGCAGTCCTGGTTGCGAACGTCGCCGCTGTTGGAGCGGCCATAGGCAAGGCGGCGACCTGGGGCTTGTTTACAGAGCAGGCACAGAACGCTATGCTTGGAACGGTGTTCAACGTGTGGATTCTGGTGCTGCTTTACCCGTTTGCGCTTGGAATCATGGGACGGTGGGGAAAGAAACCTATAATCCTATTTGTTATCCAGGTGATGGCAATCGGTGCGGTCGCGATGACGTATGTCGCTTTCCGCGGCACATACCAGAGAGGATGGTCAGAAATAACTGGTTCTTCTGGGTAAATATTAGTGTCGTCCGTTCTCTATAATGTCATTGCACGCTCGGTTCAATAATTTGGGTGGTTTGTAGCTCTGGTGTTAGATCAAGTAACAAGAGTTGTTGTCATTAGAGCGTGATTCTGTTTGAACCATATGCCGAAGTGGTCGTGGTGTTTTGGTGCTTGGAGTTGTACGGTTTGGCCTCTGTTTTCCTTAATATGAGACACCTTCTTCTTATATTTATATATGTCGAAACACTAAGTTTTTAGAGCTTTCAAAAAAAAAAAGAGTTGTTGTCGTCCGACCGAGATGTTGACAAAAAAATATTCAGATTTCTGTTGTCCCTCTTCCTACTGTATTTGAACTTGTGCGTGTGTCAGCGTGTGGTATATAAAATCAATTAATCTGTAGACCAGTACTATTCACTCCTTGAGTTACCAAGCGGTCACAAAATCAATCAAGCAGCTACTGTTGATTAAAACGTACTAGTAAGTTTTAGTAGCATGTTGCAAGCAACGAGGCAAGTTATCATCAGATACAATGGCATTAATTAGCTTCAGCTGTTTGGAGACCTTTGCAGAATGAAATAACTAAAGCAGGAATATAGCACCAAGCAAATACCGTAGGGTGGGTAATACAGAAAGTGATGGAGGCGGGCACTGACCGGACAGTTAGAGGAAATCCAAGTTCGCGTACTTGAAGGTTCCAACATACAGATCGTGGTCGCTGCTATCATACTAGTTCTTTGACCTCCGTCCACTTCAGACAGATCCTGCTCGCACCCAAAAATAAATTAATTAATTAATCCTTCGTAGGTATATGCACTATGGACAATTATTGCAGACGTCTGTGGCAAAACAACAAACAGCTCGTGTGCGTTATTGATAAATCCGAAGGAGATCGAGAACGGCATCGCCTTTTGTCTCCAGCAGAAGGAACGGAACAGGACAAGGGACCCCTGACGACCGATACAAATCCAAGCGGCAGGAGGGAAGCGCCTTCAATTCCACATTTCCATGTGGTAGAGGAGGAGATGAGGGAGAAAGCGGCCGGCGTTGCTAGAGCCGTCAGGCAGCCGCTCGCCTGCGCTTCCTCCGGGGCTGACCGTCCACGAAAGGAAAGGAATGGGTGGCGCGCGCGTGGCGTCCACCACCAAAGTTACCTCCCCAGCGAGGGGCCTGAACCCCAAAAAGGCACGCTCAAGTAATTAGTAACTGGGCCTCTTCTGCTTGCCGGCCCAGTGAAAGGCCGCCGTTGATCTGTGAGGTCGAACTGTGCGGCCGCGCTCAACACATCGGCTGGTTCCCGATGAGATCCTGGTTCCGAATACTACTACGCCTCATCACCGACACTTGCAAGCTGCAGCAGGAGCGTCACCGTCAGCGTGCGCGCAGAAACAAATTAAACCAAAAAAAAAACATAAGTAATGAAAACAAGGACTTATTTTGGGGGGTGAGGGGTTGTTACCTAGTGGAGGAAGCAATGATGCGCGGGAGAGGATAGATTAGGCGAGCATCGTGTGAGATGCGTGCGGAGCTGCACGCGAGCAAAGCTGGACGGGAATGGCGCAACTGATAATTACACTAGTATGGTGTAGTAATGCGTGTCCATTAATTTCACTTGCATGTGCGCACAACGGATGTGACGTACGATCTGCTCCGCGTTCGATCGTGTGAGAGAGTGTAGGGGGCACAGGCAGCAACAGCGCAACCGAGAGAAGGCACCAATGACGCAGATGGCCGGTCCGCCGACGCGCCTGTGTTTTCGACTTCTTCGTCTACGGTTTTAATTTAGAGAGCAAGTTCTTTCACAACGGCAAACTCTCAATCTTGAGACTAGCTGGTCTCAAACAAAGGGTGGTTCATCCATCACAGTTTTCAACCTAGTTTTTTAGGAGGCGTGATTCATCATATGTATTGTGCTTTGGTCTCTTCAAATTTCTAAAACACTCACGAGCTCGATCGGAGCTTACACTATAGTTAATGTGCATGTTCCACACATGAGCCAATAAACTATCGCAAAAGGTTGTTGGACCATGCCATTATTAGGCACGCTAAAGGAGTCGCCTATATATATTTCTTATCTTATCCTACAAGTTCAAAGATCTGGCATCTACACTACACAGGACGGATAATTCCAAGGGCACGTATATATTTGCATTAATTAGTGGCCAACAGGTGTACTTCTGGATCCAAAGTACTCCAGCATCCTATAGTAACCCGACTATATATGGGTTAAGTATTGTTTAATATCATGGCAGTTCATCAGCATCCTATATCACAATATATTGCTATTAGCACTAGTTGTGAGAGTTTTTCCCTAACGATAAAAAAAATAACAACAGAAAGGAGTAATATCCAAGTACACATTTTTAACAATTACTACAACAGAAAGAATGCTAGTATATCACATTTCTTGCTGTAGCACCCTGAAAACAGAGGAAATGGTCTCATACCCATAATCGTACAACGGTAGGTACTAAGCTAGTCTTTCTTGTTTGATACGTATATGCGTGGGGTGTGGGGAATTTGTCCCGTTCTTCAGAACATGCATGTGCATGCCCCGTATCGTTTATGCACAAATAGAAACTATGTATAGTAACCGACAGAATCGCATTTGCGAAAATGCAACCGACGGAGGGTGTACTTCTACAGTAAGTACTGTAGTACTTCTACTATACTGTGCACAATAAAGTAATCATTTTGTTTTCCCATTTGCACGTGCTGAATCTGAAGACCATCTACTTGTTGACATGAGGCGCTGGCCTTGCCGGCATGAAATTAATTCACAGACTGTATATATTTGTACTCTTTCATCTATTTACATACTTATATATATTCCATACACGTCGCTGTACGCTATTCCCAAGCTAGTGAACCATTGGTGATGTACTGATGTGCGCACTACCACAAGCACATGCTGGAAGATTACTATTCTAGTAGCGCATAAAACAACAGGCCATGCTCTCTGCATGCGAAGTTTGTTTTTTAGCTTCTCTCTGCCGATCGATCCACGATCGAATTCCTCCATCATCTCGCTCTCTCCTCACGCCGATCCATAATATCCACAGAAACAATAATAATGGATCCATGATTCGGAAGCAAGAATCTTGTTGATTGAATTGGTTAATTATGTGTATTAACTGAAAACAAAAAAAAACTGTCCTCTGCATCATGTCCTGTCATGTGTGTATGTAGGCTGTACGATCGAATCAACCAACGGTTGGGACGATTTATAAACGCTCGATCGAGTTATATACACTGCTATGTGACTGATGATCCGTGGCTGTAATAATATAATCAGTGTAATTTTTGGCCTGTGTTCACCCCATCGTCGGTTTGATTAGGAGCGAATTGTTTGTTGCTTATGGCGGTTTGGGTACTTCGAGTGTGACGGAACGCGATCGTTTGCAGTATCAAAATAGTACAGCAAATAACCCTCTGGTCCACGCTGTACTGCAATGTACGTGGCTTAAGTGCCCTCGTGATGCCGAGTGAGCGGCAACTGACGACGAGACCGACAGCTCGCCCTTCACTCATCGGATCGCTTCTGACAGACGAGCAACAATTGAGATCGATCCGGCGTTCTTATTTATTTATTCTAAAAATGCAGGTGATCAGTGACTGTATAGCTCCACACTCCACTGGCGCACTACATACTCCAGCGCACTCTCAGAGAGAGTGGACCTCAGTCACTTCACTTGGCTAGCCGTGTATCACGAGGCGACGACTGACCTGCCGACATATATGGCTCCTCGGTCGTCGGCGCCGGCGGCCAACGGTGGTGCCAGCCACGGAGGCAGCGGTAACAATGCCGTAGGCGTCGCTGACGACTACCGGCCGGCGGCTGTGGCGAACGGCAACGGCAACAAGAAGCAGCGCCTCGGTGGTGCGAGGACGAAGAAGAAGCCCGCAGTCGACGCGAAGGACAAGTACTGGGCGCCCGTCGACGACAAGGAGGCGGCCAAAGCCGTGGAGGACGGCGGCGAGGACGGGCGCCGGCCGCTGCTGTTCCGGACGTTCAAGGTCAAGGCCATCCTCCTGCTCCCCTACAGGTGAAGTTTCTATCCACCCTGTCTCAACTCTCAAGATCGCCTTCTGATTTTAGCAACCTACTCTTTTCTTCCAGTAGTACTAGAACTATTTTTGGAACGCTAGCTGGTGGTGGTGGATCGGAGAGACGGACAGAATTGCACGCACTTACTCCCTCGGTATAAAAAAAAAAAGTAGTTTAGGATAGCAGCACGATCTTCAAAGCATAATTTTAATTTTAAATAAAAATATTTATGAAAAAATAACATATAAATATTTTTATGAAAGTATTTTTTAAAATTAATCTACTCATATAATTTTTATATTTTTAAATATAATAATTTAAATATTATTTATTATTTTTATTTCTAAAGTTTGATTAGAACCTTGTACTAAATTACATTCTTTTCTGTACCGGAGTAAGTAATTGATTGCACTTACCTTCGTGGTTAGTGAACTGTGAGATCGTGTAGCTGGGTCACAGAATTCTGCCTGTTGTTTTTTATTAGAGGAAGAAGCACCTGCGGCTGAACTTGCTGGAGCTTCTTTTTTTTTTTTTTTTTTTTTTTTTTTTGAAATGGAACCTGCTGAAGCTACTTCAGTCGTCAGCTACTCCGTGCCCATAAGGCGCGCAGTCAAATCGGAAAATAACTGGACCGCGGAGTTGACGAGGCCGAGTGGTCGAGCGGGATGCGGAGAAGCCCATACTGTCCAAAGGTCTGAACCGAAAGCCGAATGGGCTGCTGGGAGAATAGGGGGGCCCAAGAAATTCGGCCCCACAGGAGACTGTACAGCCCCGGCGGCGGGGACCGCACACACCCTGGCTATGCCGACTGACGACTGGTGAGTGCCGCGTTGCCGCCGGCCTGAGGGAGTCCTTGATGGCGGCGTCTAAGAGATGCCACGCCTTCGCTCCACGCCTTGCGCTTCCAGATCCCAGCCGCCGCCGTTCAAGCCACAAGCCACCCAGGCCTCAGTTCTCTGGCCAACCGCGCTCCGCGGCTCGCGACGCTGCTTTGGACGGCTTGCCGGAGAGCGCAGGCCTGCAGGCTGCAGCGCAGTTTGGGCGCCGAGCCGTATCTCTCTGGATCCTCTGTGTTTCCTAGCCGGCACTGTCGTCTCGATGCATTCCCCTAGAGGTTTGTGTTTATTTCACACGTTGCTTCCTTAGATTCTGTATAGACTGTTAGATGGCAAATCTGTTTCACTGATCCACTGAAACGAGCACAGCATGTATGAGGGAACGTAATGCCGACGAAAGCACATTGTTATGGACTATGGTTAGGAGTCCCCAACAGTAGGACTGCAGATAAGCCTTTGCGTATGCTACCTTGCAACCACGGAAACATGATTCTTAATACAGTTATATGACATAAGCAATTTCTATTGAATGGATATTGCTTTAAGATTTTTAATTGTGTCTCACACTAATGAACATTGAGATTGCTTAAGTCTTAGTAATCTGAACAAATTGAGGATGATCTGAATAATATTCTAGGTGGACTGTAGTCCAGGAGTTATGGGATCATGACTTTTTTAGAACTGACAGTCGTACTTTTGGTATGCTTTGACTGAGTGATGCTAAGGTACTACAGTACTAGCTTTTTGTCAGTTATTGATTAAACCATCGCCTGTTACTTGGCCATGAGAAAACTGTAGTATCATATTTTATAATTGTGATGCCTCTCGAACTGGATAGCATAATTTCTATTATTCTAGTTCTAGCATCAGTTGTAACTCCTGGGAATATTCTTTGAGTTGATTTTCTAATTTTGTTTTTCATGTTCAACAGGTTGTTGACCCTGCTCAGATTGGTTGCTATCATCCTATTTTTCATATGGCGTATCAGGCACCCATATGCCGATGGCATGTGGCTCTGGTGGATATCGATTGTTGGGGATTTCTGGTTCGGCATCACTTGGTTGCTAAATCAAGTTGCAAAGCTCAATCCTATCAAGCGTGTCCCAGAACTTGCCCTTCTGAAACAACAGTTTGATCTCCCTGATGGCAACTCTAATCTCCCTAGACTTGATGTTTTCATCAACACCGTTGATCCCATAAATGAGCCTATGATATACACTATGAATGCTATCCTATCCATCCTTGCTGTAGACTACCCAGTTGATAGGAGTGCTACCTACCTCTCAGATGATGGCGGGTCAATAATCCATTATGAGGGTTTGCTTGAGACTGCAAGGTTCGCTGCAATTTGGGTTCCCTTTTGCCGAAAACATTGCATTGAGCCAAGAGCCCCTGAAAGTTATTTTTCAGTACAGAACCGCCCATACACAGGAAATGCACCAGACGAGTATGTAAGTGACCACAGGATCATGTCTAAGGAATACGAAGAGTTCAAGGTGCGCTTGGACTCTCTTTTTACTAAAATCCCCCAACGGTCGGATGCATACATGAATGCAGAGGCCAAAGAAGGTACAAAAGCAACGTGGATGTCGGATGGAACACAGTGGCCAGGCACATGGTTTGACCCAGCTGAAAACCACAAAAGAGGACAACATGCTGGAATTGTTAAGGTGAGCTTGTTAAGGAATTATTTAGGAAAAAATACTTTCTTTTACATAGTGTTATATCATGATATAAGAACGTCTGTTTAACCGTGACATGGCTCTTCAATAGGTTATGTTGAACCACCCAGGAGACGAACTGCAAGTTGGTCGACCAGCAAGTGCAGAAAACCCTCTAGACTTCAGTGATGTTGATGTCCGGCTCCCAATGCTTGTCTACATTTCCCGTGAGAAGAGCCCAGGCTATGACCACCAAAAGAAAGCAGGCGCCATGAATGTGCAACTACGAGTCTCTGCCCTCCTGACAAATGCACCCTTCATCATCAACTTTGATGGGGACCACTATGTCAACAACTCACAGGCTTTCCGTGCTGCAATGTGCTTCATGCTTGACCGGCGTGATGGTGACAATACCGCATTTGTTCAGTTTCCACAACGCTTTGATGACGTCGACCCAACGGACAGGTACTGCAATCACAACCGTGTCTTCTTTGATGCCACCTTGCTTGGTCTAAATGGCATCCAGGGACCCTCTTATGTTGGCACTGGCTGCATGTTCCGCCGGATTGCAATCTACGGTGTCGATCCTCCCCGTTGGAGACCTGACAACGTCAAGATTGTGGACAACCCCAGCAAGTTTGGCAACTCAGTGCCCTTCATCAACTCCATACCATTAGCTGCAAACCAAGAATGGTCTGTGACGTCGCCACCGGCCCTTGATGAGACTTTCATGGTAGAACTGAACAGTGTCATTAGTTGTGCATATGAGGATGGGACGGAGTTTGGCAAGGAAGTTGGATGGGTGTACAACATTGCTACAGAGGATGTGGTGACTGGCTTCCGTCTGCACAGAACAGGGTGGCGCTCTATGTACTGCCGCATTGAACCAGATGCTTTCCGTGGCACTGCACCCATCAACCTCACTGAGCGCCTCTATCAGATCCTTCGCTGGTCGGGCGGATCCCTTGAAATGTTTTTCTCACACTGCCCACTCCTTGCTAGTCGTCGACTCCAATTTATGCAGCGAATTGCTTACACCAACATGACAGCATATCCAATCTCATCTATATTCCTTGTTTTCTATCTACTCTTCCCAGTCATTTGGATCTTCCGTGGGGAGTTCTACATACAGAAGCCATTCCCCACATACGTGGCCTACCTTGTTATTGTTATACTAATGACAGAATTGATCGGTATGGTTGAAATCAAGTGGGCAGGCCTCACGTTGCTGGATTGGATCCGCAACGAGCAGTTCTACATCATTGGTGCGACAGCTGTCTACCCACTGGCAGTGCTACACATAGTGCTGAAGCTGGTTTTACGTGGGAATGGTGTATCGTTCAAGCTGACATCAAAGCAGGCTACAAGCACTGTGACTGAGAAGTTTGCTGAGCTGTACACCGTGCAGTGGGCGCCGTTGCTGATCCCAACTATTGTGGTGATTGCGGTGAATGTTTGCGCAATTGGCACGGCAATCGGCAAGGCGGTCATCGGAGGTTGGTCAGTCCTGCAGATGGCGGATGCAGCCCTTGGTCTGGTGTTCAACGCGTGGATTCTTGTCCTGATCTACCCGTTCCTTCTCGGGATCATGGGACACTGGAGCAAGAGACCCTACATCCTGTTCATCTTGTTGGTACTTGCTTTTGTTGTAATCGCGCTGGTGGACGTTGGTATTCAGGCCATCCGCCACCACGGTTCTGTGAGGATCCATTTCAGACATTCAGGTGGAGCCAGTTTCCCTACTAGCTGGGGCTTTTAGGCTTGTTGTATCTGTTGCTTAGTCTCCGGCCGGTTGTTGATAGTTCTATCACCACGCGTTATTGTGGGGATCTCCGTACATGATTATTGTGAATCATTTGTTACTTGTATTTTAAAGGTTATTGAGAAAGAAAGTATCATGAATCTGTACATGCTGGTGAATTATTGTTACTTGTGAAAGGTATCTTGGGCCAAATTGTTCCATTGCAATGAATCCATCTGAAGCTCTGCAAGTCGCCTGAATCAGACTGCGAATGTAGTTATGCTCCAAGCAGCGTACATATTTCTTGTCCTCTGCATTATACTGTATTGCACATTCCTATTCCTACAAAGGAATAGAGTGCAAAAATAGCTTATGCAATGCAACCATGGTTTATAGGTGTCCGTGTCTGTTACCTTTTTTACCATCACTGTGACACCTTGGCTACAACACGATTCGCTTGGCTCGCGCAGACGAAAGCCGCGGATGGGTTTGGGTACGGTGCTGGCCTGTGTCTGTGTATGTCTCGCATCTCATGTTGTCCTTCACCCGCTGGCCGGTCGTCATCTCGGATTTTGTTGCAGGCGTGTGGTGGTCGGACCTCGGACGGGAACGAACGGAGCGGTCGCCGGCGGGTCCCTCCGACGTGCCAGCAAGGCGGGTATTACACGACGGTTGAGAGCAGACACAAAGACAGAGATGCCTGTTTGTTTCCAAACAAGTCATACTTGCCGGCTTGCCGCGACCGATGAGCTAGGAGAAGTCTTGGCTTCCACACCTCACGGTATCTCTAGGGCTCACGAGGCAATGCCGTCACCTGCAGGCCTCGCCGACCCGCTGCTGGGATCGAAGCGGGCAATAGCCAACGAGAAGGACAGGTACTGGGTGGCGGCTGACGAGGAGGAGTGCGGCGGTGAGGATGCCCGTCTCCTTCTGTACCGGACGTTCAAGGTCAGGGGCGTCCTCCTGCATCCTTACAGGTGCGTGCACACTGCTTAGTTTCTGCGGCATTGTGATTTTTTGTGATCAGTCTACAAATTTTGCCTAATGACCTTCTACTACTTAACCCTTCCTTCTTTGCTCGTCCATTGTGCTGACAGGTTACTGGCTCTGGCCAGACTGATTCTCATAGTTCAGTTCTTCGTATGGCGTCTGACGCACCGGGACTCGGACAGCATGTTCCTCTGGTGGACAACGATCGTCGGCGACTTCTGGTTCGCCGTCAGCTGGCTGCTGAACCAGGGATCCAAGCTCAACCCCGTCAAGCGCGTCCCCGACCTCGCCCTGCTCGACCGACACTTCGCCCCCAGCCAGCTCCCCGGCGTGGACGTGTTCATCAACACCGTGGACCCCGTGGACGAGCCCGTGCTGTGCACCATGAACTCCGTCCTGTCCCTCCTCGCCACGGACTACCCGGCGGACAGGCACGCGACCTACTTCTCCGACGACGGTGCGTCGCTGGTCCACTACGAGGCGCTGCTGGAGACCGCCAGGTTCGCCGCGCTGTGGACGCCATTTTGCCGGAAGCACCGCGTCGAGCCGAGGGCGCCCGAGAGCTACTTCGTTGCGGCCGCGGCGAAGGTGGCGGCGGACGGCGCGTGGAGTACCGCGCCGGAGGATTTCGTCGGCGACCGGCGGCACATGCGGCGGGAGTACGAGGAGTTCAGGGCGCGGCTCGAGGCGCTGTTCACCATCATCCCCCAGCGGTCGTCGCAAGCGTCGTACGACCATGGGATTAGTACTGGTAAAGGAGAGTGTGGTGCAAGAGCGACGTACATGGCGGATGGCACGCATTGGCCTGGTACGTGGTTTGAGCCGGTAGAGAACCACAGGAAAGGACAGCACGCGTCGATAGTTCAGGTTGCTGTGATTGCAGATTTGGTTAAAAAAAACTTTTACATAAATTTGTTTTTCTTATGGTCATAATGTTCAGTTCGTTCAATCAAAATGCTGTGAACAAATGTTCTCATGATCCCTGCTTATGATTGAAACAGGTTGTGTTGAACCATCCGGGCGAAGAGCCTCAGCTCGGCACGACGGCAAGCTCCCAATGTCCATGGACTTCAGCACGGTCGACGTGCGGCTCCCGATGCTGGTGTACATCGCGCGGGAGAAGCGACCCGGCCACGACCACCAGAAAAAGGCCGGCGCCATGAACGCGCAGCTTCGCGTCTCGGCGCTGCTCACCAACGCGCCCTTCGTCGTCAACCTCGACGGCGACCACTACGTCAACAACTCGGGTGCGTTCCGCGCGGCGCTGTGCTTCATGCTCGACGCGCGCCGCGGCCGCGACACCGCGTTCGTCCAGTTCCCGCAGCGGTTCGACGACGTGGACCCCACGGACAGGTACTGCAACCACAACAGGGTCTTCTTCGACGCCACCCTGCTCGGCCTGAACGGCATCCAGGGGCCCTCGTACGTCGGCACCGGATGCATGTTTCGCCGCGCCGCGCTCTACGGCGCCGACCCGCCCCGGTGGCAGTCCGACAAGGTCGTGGCGGACAACGACCCCTGCAGGCAGTTCGGCACCTCCATTCCGTTCATCAGCTCAGTGCCGCTGGCGGCGAACCAAGAACGGCCCATCACGCTGCCGCCGGCGTCGGTCGACGACAGCGATCGGGTTGCGGCGGTGGCGGAGCTCGACCACGTCGCGACGTGCGCGTACGAGAAGGGCACCGAGTGGCGGAACGCCGTCGGGTGGGTGTACAACATCGCGACGGAGGACGTGGTCACCGGCTTCCGTCTGCACCGCAAGGGGTGGCGGTCCATGTACTGCTCCACCGACCCCGACGCGTTCCGCGGCACGGCGCCGACCAACCTCACGGAGCGGCTGTACCAGATCCTGCGCTGGTCGGGCGGGTCCCTCGACATGTTCATCTCCAGGCACAGCCCGCTGCTCGCCGGCCGGCGGCTGTGCCCGATGCAGCGCGTCGCGTACGCCAACATGACCGCGTACCCGATCTCCGTGGTGTTCGTGTTCCTCTACGACCTCCTCCCGGCGACGTGGCTCTTCTTCCTTGGCGACTCGTTCTGCATCCAGAAGCCGTTCCAGACGTACGCGCTGTACCTCTTCTCCAGCATCGCCATGGTGGAGCTGACCGGCGCACTGGAGATCAAGTGGGCGGGGCTCACGGTCCTCGACTGGCTCCGCAACGAGCAGTTCTACATGATCGGCGCGACGGGGGTATACCCGGCGGCGGTGCTGCACAGCCTGCTCCGGCTCGTCGGCCTCAAGGGCCTGCCGTTCAAGCTCACGTCCAAGCAGCCGCAGTCCGCGGCAAGGGAGCCGTTCGCTGAGATGCACGAGGTGCGGTGGGCGCCGTTCCTCCTGCCCACCGCGGTGGTGATCCCGGTGAACGTGGCCGCCATCGGCGCGGCGGCGGGGAAAGGGGTCGCCTTCGGGTGGTCGCTCGCGCAGGCCGCTGGCGCCACGTTCGGGCTGCTGTTCAACGCGTGGGTCCTCCTCATGCCCTACCCGTTCGCGCTCGGGGTCATGGGACGGTGGAGCAAGAGGCCGTACCTGCTCTTCGTTCTCCTCGTGGTCGCGGTTCCTGGGATTGCCTGCGTGTACGCCGCCGCGATACTTTCAGTACTTGCTCCCGGTTCAATTGTGTCCTTCCCGCTGCACGGTGAACACGCAGCGCCACTTTCCCGGGTGTTGTTGCTGGCTACTAGAGCTAGCTAGTTTACATTTTTTTTGAGAGTTTGCTAAAAATTGTAATGTTAAGAGTTGCTTGTGTTTTCTCTATTACCTTAAGCTTACGTTGAGTGTAGGCCTGAGCATAGGTCTCATTTGCTAAATCTCTAGATGATATTACTATTATTAGAGTCTTTTTATGATATTTTGTCTTACACCCTATAATGTAAGATAAGATAACAAATTTGAACCGTTGATTTTATAAAGAAAAAGTTACCAGTTATACAAAAGGAAAATGAAGGATCAATAAATGGAAATCAGAGTATCAAATCTGAGATTAATTTGACAACTAACTATTACACTCTAGGGTGTAAGATTTCGTCATATGTCTTGAGATTTACATAAATATACGATCCATATTTATTTGGGTCTACCGTAAAATTTTACCTATTATTATTTGGAGCATCGACTATGTCCAACCAACTTACACTCCTGTTCCTCGTTTGGTTTAGGCACACAACTTCGATAATGTTACTGATTGGGTTTAGGCACAACCTGGTCTTATTTGGAGCATGGACCGTGTCCAACTATTTTATATTGTACTCTTATTTTTTCGTTTGAACTTCTTAGACCTCGTGTGATTTGGCCCGGCTGATCTCGGGCTGTTGTTGTTAGGCTCAGCCCACGAGAAATAGAATTTGGGTTGGAACCATCGACTCAGAAGGTTTAGAAGCAACAAACTAAGCATATCATTCTAAAAAAAAAACTAAGTACATGAGTGTGTTAGAATCTGTTGTTTGGCTCGGCCCACATGGTTTGAATGGTTTTGCGGTGGAAAATAAATTTTTTTCAGTTCATATTTCAAACTTGCAATCTACCCAACATAGATTTGAGTGTAGGTAAATAAGGCCTTTAAAAAGGGCACACCATGTAATGTTGGGCCTACCGTGTGGAGAGCCTCGGCCCAAGCACAACCCAACAAGGAACGAGTTGTGCCGTGCTTGGGCTACGTCGAAAACAGTTGGCTTGGTGCCAGTCCATATAGCCCGAACCACATGTACACGTGTAGACTCTTTCAGCTTTTCAATCATTATAGTTTAAATAATAATTCAAATTCAAAATTTTTAAAAAATAAATCGTCATGCAATAATAACAATTTTACAAAAAAATATACTCCTTCCATTGGAACGTTTGATCACATGCTAATTAACATAATTGTCCCTTTCTAATTTGAGCTGGTATTTATCACGGACGGGGCGGGTGCACGTCCTCAACTCACCGCCGCCGCCGCAGGTCAAGATCGAGAAAGCTTGGTGACCGCTGGTCCCAACTACCACCGCTATCTGTACACGGTACTACGGTGGTTAGCATCGGCCATCAGGTGTGGTACGGTACGGTAGCTAGCATCAAAAATCGCGATCCAGAAGCCCGTCACGCGCAGCGCAGTGCGGCGTCGCGTTTGAACCAGTCACGGTGCCGCACCTGCTGGGAGGGACCTAATGGAAACGTCGAGGACTCGAGGTCGATGAAGCCACGCGCGAGGACGAGGTGATGTGGTGGCTTGTGCTGTGCCTGTGCAGCCTGTGCCCCTGTGCTTGGCATATGGCGTGGGCGACGCCGGCCGCGAGCGTGATCCCGCCGGCTGTGCCGCTGTCTCGCACGCACGCACGCACGCTGGTCCCGGCCGGGCCCTGGCAAGTTGCCTTTCAGAATGATGCCACTCTATTTAGCACACAATTTTTCTAGTGCTGCCATTGGATCAACGGGCACTGACCGCGGCCACGTTTCCTGCATGGGGAATTGGTTCGCGGCGTCGATCTCGACGCGCCTGCCCTGCCCTGCTCTCTGATGAGCAATTTTTTCTCTGAGAGCACCAACCCAGCTCCCCAGCGGGACAGTACAGGGCATCATCCGTCATGTGACCGGAGCAGCGGCGGACCGGTAGGGTCTTCCCTTTCTTTACCTTTCGCAGGGAAAGCCAAGGACCCGGCCGCTTTTGGGTGGGTCGCACTCACTCGCACAGCATACACAGCACAGCACAGCACTGCACTGCACTGGATTCTTCCTCTTCCTCCTCCCCTCCCTCCCCGTCGTCGGGTGCTCCTGCCCCTCTCGTCCTGTCCTTTATAAAAGGTACGCCTCACTTTCAGGCGGACCTTCTCCCCTCCTCGCTCCCTTCCAACTGCTTTAGCTACCTTGCAGTCTAGGGAAAAAAGGGCCGGGCGGCATGGCGTCGCCGACGACGACGGCGGCCGGCCTCGCCTACCCGCTGCTGCGCAACCGCGACGGCACGGGGCGCGAGGAGGAGGAGGAGGGCTACTGGGTGCCCACCGGCGAGGAGGACGCGCTGTTCGCCGCGGAGTGCGCCCACGACGCCGCTGCTGCCCGCCCAACGCCACCGCTGTACCGGACGTTCAAGGTCAAGGACAACCTCCTGCTCGCTTACAGGTGCGTGCGTCCATCGCCGGCGGGCTTTTACTCTCTATCGTACCTACTGCTCCTGTTTTCGTTTTACTTTTCCACGCACGCCCATATTACTCTCCCTTTTTTTATATATAAATATAACCTAGGCGAAACAGTGGCCCGTGGCGGGCGCCAATTTGTCGGCCGAATCCTAGTAAAATTTTTTTCCTTTTACGACACCCAGTAAAAATATTTCTCTCCCGAATCTCTCACAGAAGACTGGTCCCTACGGTTTCAAATCTTACTGTAGTTTTTTCCCCCTTTCAAACACCACAAAAACAAAACTAGTAGTGGAGTAGTAGTACTACTAGTAGTAGCATTGGAGAAGATATCGTAAGTGTTGTTTTATTTGTGGTTGTAAAACATATACTATTACGTACTACTCACATTTTAGGACTCCACCTAACTTTCGGCACTTTTATCTTGTACTGTATCACTCCTCTAATAAGAAATTTATTACCACTTCTAAATACAGTATAAACACTAGCACCATTCATCTCAGAAATTTTTTTTGAGTTAATTGCGTGTTGCAAAATTTAGCGGAAGGCCGCATTCGCACGTGGAGGCCGAAGAAACAGGAAAACGATGGCCCATTCGTCACTTTATCTTGCACTGTAGTAGAGTGATCCAGATGTTTCTTGGCTACTTGTATCTGGATGGTAGCCACTCTTTGTCGCAATTAGAGTAGAGGGGGGAAAACTTGGTAAAGTTGGGTGTGGTGTGGTGGTTCGCGGATGGAAAAGCTTACCATATCTTTCATAATAGAATCTCTGTCTATGTCGACCAATCGATTTGTTTGCCACATTTAGGGAAACTAGTGACATCAAATTTAAATTTTTAACGTCCCCAAGTAGCACCTTTGTACTTTCCCCTCCTCAAATTAAACTGTTGTCGTTAAGATAATAATCAAGTAATTTTAGTTCATTTTTAACTTAGAACAATGATTCTAGTTCAAAAATATTCAATGAGTTGTACTAGTATAATGAAGTGATATATTTTATTAAGCATACTACAGTATTTTCAAACTGAAAGTCTTCAAGTTGTATAAACAGTTTTTTATCACTCAAGTACTGTACGAAGACTCATTATGGGATCATACCAAAAAAATTCTTCTGTATCGAACAACCATTTTGATATCTGTATGGAATTACAAATTGCGTCCGGAAGTACAGTAATGGCCGTACTGACTATAGTACTGAAAATATCTTCTCTGCTTATTCCCCTGAACAGGTTACTGAACCTGGCAAGGTTGATTCTCATCGTCAATTTCTTCATCTGGCGCGTGAAGCACCGTGACTCTGACAGCATGGTCCTGTGGTGGATCACGGTGGTCGGCGACTTTTGGTTCGGCCTGAGCTGGCTGCTGAACCAGGCCTGCAAGCTCAACCCCATCCGGCGCGTCCCGGACCTCTCCCTCCTCAACCAGCACTACGACGATCATCCCAGCGGCAGCACCAGCGGCCAGCTCCCCGCCGTCGACGTGTTCATCAACACGGTGGATCCCGTGGACGAGCCGGTGCTCTGCACCATGAACTCCGTCCTGTCCATCCTCGCCACGGACTACCCGGCGGACAGGCATGCGACCTACTTCTCCGACGACGGCGGCTCGCTGGTCCACTACGAGGCGCTGCTCGAGACCGCGAGGTTCGCCGCGCTCTGGACGCCCTTCTGCAGGAAGCACCGCGTCGAGCCGAGGGCGCCAGAGAGTTACTTCGCTGCGGCGAAGGCGATGGAAGGCGCGTACGCCGGGGACGCGCCGGGGGACTTCATCGACGACCGGCGCCGCCTGCGTCGGGAGTACGAGGAGTACAAGGCGCGGCTGGCCGCGCTGTTCACCGCCATTCCTCAGAGGTCCAAGAGGCTCGAGCGTGAGAACCAGGCCAAAGGAGCAGACGGTGACCGCGCGACGTACATGGCGGATGGGAGGCAGTGGCCTGGCACTTGGATTGAGCCGGCTGAGAACCACAGGAAAGGACAGCACGCTGCGGTTGTTGAGGTACATACGTGGTAAAGATTGTTTCGTTTTGCTCCAATTCATGTCATCCCGGCCAAATCAAATGAAAAAAAGAAAAAAAAACTAACATTGTGCCGCTCTGTTTATCGCGGACATAACATAGGTTGTGTTGAACCATCCGGGCGAGGCGCCTCGGCTCGGCACGCCGGCGACCTCCGACGAGCCGCTAGACTTCAGCGCGGTGGACGTGCGGCTGCCGATGCTGGTGTACATCGCGCGGGAGAAGCGGCCGGGGTACGACCACCAGAAGAAGGCCGGCGCGATGAACGTGCAGCTGCGCGTGTCGGCGCTGCTGACCAACGCGCCCTTCATCATCAACTTCGACGGCGACCACTACATCAACAACTCGTCGGCATTCCGCGCCGCCATGTGCTTCTTCCTGGACGCGCGGGAAGGCTGCAACACGGCCTTCGTCCAGTTCCCGCAGCGCTTCGACGACGTGGACCCGACGGACCGGTACTGCAACCACAACCGCGTCTTCTTCGACGCCACCCTGCTCGGCCTCAACGGGTTCCAGGGCCCCTCGTACGTCGGCACCGGATGCATGTTCCGCCGCGCCGCTCTCTACGGCGCCGACCCGCCCCGGTGGCAGCCGGACGGCGCCAAAGTCCTGGCGGACAACGCCTGTAGGCAGTTCGGCACCTCGATGCCGTTCATCAACTCTGTTCCCCTGGCCGCGAACCAGGAGCGCTCCGTCTCGCCACCGCCGACGTCGCCGCTCGACGGGCGGCTCAGGGCGGAGCTCGACTACGTCGCGACGTGCGCGTACGAGGACGGCACGGAGTGGGGGAACTCCGTCGGGTGGGTGTACAACATCGCGACGGAGGACGTGGTCACCGGCTTCCGTCTCCACCGCAAGGGGTGGCGGTCCATGTATTGCTCCACCGCCCCCGACGCGTTCCGTGGCACGGCGCCGACCAACCTGACGGAGCGCCTGTACCAGATCCTGCGCTGGTCGGGCGGGTCCCTGGACATGTTCGTGTCGCGCAACTGCCCGCTGCTCGCCGGCTGGAGGCTGCACCCGATGCACCGCGTCGCGTACACCAACATGACGGTGTACCCGATCTGCGCGACCTTCATCTTCGCCTACGACCTGCTCCCGCTGATGTGGCTCTTCCGGGGCCAGTTCTACGTGCAGAAGCCGTACCAGATGTACGCGGCGTGCCTCTTCCTGAGCATCGTCATGATGGAGGCGAGCGGCCTGCTGGAGGTCCGGTGGGCCGGGCTCAGGCTGCTCGACTGGTGTCGCAACGAGCAGTTCTACATGATCGGGGCCACGAGCGTGTACCCGGCGGCCGTGCTGCACAGCCTGCTCCGGCTCGTGGGCCTCAAGGGCCTACCGTTCAAGCTGACGTCGAAGCCGCAGACCGCCGCCGCGGCGGCCAGGGAGCCGTTCGCGGAGATGTACGACGTGCAGTGGGCGCCGCTGCTGGCGCCCACGCTGTTGGTCATGGCCGTCAACACGGCCGCCATCGGCGCGTTCGCCGGCAAGGCGTTCGCATTCGGGTGGTCGCTCGCTGAGGTCGCCGTCAACGCCGGCGGGCTGCTGTTCAACGTGTGGGTGCTGCTGCTGCTTTACCCGTTCGCGCTCGGGCTCATGGGCCGATGGAGCAAGATGCCCTGGCTGCTGTTCCTCTTGCTCGTGGTCGTGCTCGTCGCCATCGCCTCCGTGTACGTCGCGGTGCTGGCCGTGCTTCCTCCGGGCACCGTGCCGCCGTTCCGGCTGGTACCAGCATGGGTACTCGACGGCCTTTCTCTGGCTAGGTGGCGGACATGATAAGCGACGATTTTTTTCATTAATCCCATTTGGATTTTGTTGCTGGGATAATTAACCTTATTTACCATTTTTGAGCTGAATATAGTTTATACATTTTTAGTTCTTCTTTTACAGGAGTTCACATTTTATTAACAAAATGCTGAAATGTAGTGGATAGCTTTTGTTAGATGGGCTTTGGACAGGGTGTTAGAACCTCCTGCCTATTTGTGGGTTCAGCCCAAAGATTCACTGATTCACACTATACAGAAATGCAGGATTTTATAGTCGGACCTGGTAAACTGTTCGTGCTCTAGGTCCACCACAATCATATTGTAATAGTTGTTGATATCAGAATGTTCCGTATAAACGATAAAGGTAGCTGATGCCTGAACTGCTGGAGCTAACCACTGGCTGGTGGACGCTCGTTGGCCTCTGAATCTTTTTTTTTTAAAAGGAAAAATGAAGAAAAGAGAGAAAGGAGAGAAAGGGATGGTGATCTCAAAATGGTGGCCGTGGAGATTGTTTATGACTTTTGACCTTATCCTAACGACCAAAGTTGTAGTTGTACCCGATCATCATGTCCATGTGAAAGGGAGGAAACAGGAGAATAAAGCCAAGCCAATAATTTTTCTTGATGTGCACGGTTTAGCGGAGGCCAAGAACAAAATCAACATCATGATGGTGTCTCTCATTCATTAATGCGAATTATAGTCATTCGATTTAGATTTAAGAGCTACGAAAGTTGAGTACAAGAATTTATAATGCGTTTGAAAATTACTAGATTAGATAAAAACGAGAGTTCTAGGTGAAAAAGAACATAGTGTCGTTTATTTGTTGGACGTGACATTAGAAAAATCTAAAAGTTACAAAATATACTAGGGACATTCGTTCAAAATTTCATGTCATGAGTTTCATTTTTCTCAATGACGAAATTGGAGGCAGTTGAGATGATGATGACTCCGGAATTCAAAACCTCGTCTTCGACTCGGTACGGCGTACTACGTTGTACTACTTACTATACACAGCTGGTCGCCGAATCCAGACAACCAGTAGCAGCCGTTGGATCTCAGACCCGTCCAACGGATGTCCTTGTCCGCCATACAGGTGTAGTAGTCGCCACGTCCAAAAGCCGCGGCGGCCGTCGCGATTCGTTTATCCCTCGCCGTGTGCATAGTTCGCTGCTTCGACCTCTGCTTGACTCTTCCTCCAAGTCTTCCATTCCATTTCTTCCAGTACCTTCTCTCTCACTCCCTCCCTCCCCCGCCACACCAAGCAAGCAAGCAACAGCAGCCAACCACAGCGAAGCGGCTCCCGTCTCGCGACCGCTCCACCGGGCCGCAGAAGATCCCGAGACCCCGCTTCGACCGCACCGAGATGCAGGCCCCGGCGAGCCCCTCCGTTGACCTGCCGCCGGTGAAGGCGCCGACGCCGCGCCCGCCCCCGCCGGCGTCGCTGCAGCCCGAGTCCCCGGGCGTCTTCTTCAGCGCCGTGGCGGCCGCCGCGCCCTCGGGCTCCCACCACCGCCGCCTCGCCATCGCCGTCGACCTCTCCGACGAGTCGGCGCACGCCGTGCGCTGGGCCGTCGACAACTACCTCCGCCCCGGGGACGCCGTCATCCTCCTCCACGTCCGCCCCACCTCCGTCCTCTACGGCGCCGACTGGGGCGGCGCCGACCTCTCCGTCCCGCCCGCCAACCCTAACCCTACCGCCGACGACGGCGACGCCGAGGCCGCCGCCATACGGATGGAGGACGACTTCGCCGCCTTCACCGCGTCCAAGGCCGAGGACCTCGCTAGGCCGCTCAAGGAAGCCGGGATCCCGTATAAGGTCCACATCGTCAAGGACCACGACATGAAGGAGCGCCTCTGCCTCGAGGTCGAGAGGCTCGGCCTCAGCGCCGTCATCATGGGGAGCAAAGGCTTCGGCGCCGCGCGCCGGACCAGCAAGGGGAGGCTCGGCAGCGTCAGCGACTACTGCGTCCACCACTGTGTCTGCCCTGTCGTGGTCGTGCGTTACCCCGATGATGGCGTCGCGGAGGGCGGGGAGGCCGCCGGCCTGCAGGTGGGGGCGGAGGAGGTGCTGCATCCAGTGCCGGAGGAGGAAGCTGAGTACCATGATGCCACCGAGGAGCACAAGGGTAACTAATTCTGTCCCTCTTATTATAGTTGCCCCTGCATCTGTTAGTGCTTGCCTACATTAATTGCACAAAAAAGTTTAGGTTAAGTTTAGCAGGCCCATCATGGAGTCCATCCAGCGCCAGCTTGTGCATTACCTGATTACCATCTATACTAGGATGGCCATACTCGGTGCTGCCTTATGTTGGATATGTTGGAAAACACAGCATTGGACCTCAAAAGGCAAAACCTGTTTGGTTGCATAAAAATCGATCACTGGACTCAAGTTTCTTAAATTAATAAGTGTGCACTTGAGCTTTCTTAGTTGGCCTGGCCTTGGCTCAAGTTGAAACTAGCTAGACTTGTAGCATGTGTCCCCCCTTATCCATGAAGCAAGTTGTAAGCCCACCATGCAGCAGATAAGTCTGGTATAACTCACCTGTTACCTGTCCTTTGTGAAGGGCTGCAGCTTGTGCTCCGAAGTAGCTTTCCTATTGGGCCCTGACTAAAAGGCTGACAATTGAGCTAAGCTGTACATACAACTCAGCTTGCTCACATGAGTTGATTGTCCATAGTTTCATAGAGGTTTAAATATTTGAGTAGTAGGATCCATCTGGGTTTCAACCAACAGCTAAGCCTTTAAGGATCCATCTGGGTTTATTATTCCAAATAATAATGCTATATATAGAAGTACATTAAGCCTTCTTTGCATGTTCTTAGGGTAAATAAAATACAGGTCGACAAACTTTCACTCAATTATACCTGCTTTGGAGGCATATTTTCAAATCTCTTTCTTCTGTTGTGATGTGCTGTGCAAGGTACAGTTAGTCAGTTAGAAATTCTGACCTTATTTGAACAAGATTTGGTGTTATAGCTCTATGCTCTAAAAAAGAGTGTTAACAACTAACTGCTGTATCAAAAAATAGAATGAAAACAAGTACTTTCGACAATACAACAATGTTAAATGGAGCCTTATCAATATGAATTTAAAATCAAATTGTTCCTCCTTTCTAATATAATCATAAGGAATTCAGGACACCACTGTTAGTTCAAAAAATGAAATAAAGTTGTTCTCCTAAGGCTATATTTTAAAAATGGAGGGAGTAACTTTCAAATGGTTGCTCATGTTAAAAAGTTTTGAATTTTAAAGATGTTCAAAATGACTAAACCTATGAGTTTCTCAAAAGGTTTATGGTTGAAATCTTGCAACATTTAATTTTGTGAAAATGATAAATTAGAGCTCAAACAAAAAATTATGTTCTTTTGGGTTCAAAGACTAAAATCTTTTGCAGAACACACGTTAGTTTGTAATAATTTTTGGAAAGCTTTGAAATGAGTATCGAAACCGTCTTTAGCTCATACAATAAAAGATATAATGAAAAACCACGCAAATTGTTCTTTATTCAAAATTTGATGCTTATGTTCTTTTTAGTCATGTAGTGTCATCACATTCACATTGCAAGGATATGTTAATGATTGATGGTAATATTGTAGATGCACGAGCTTTAGATTCCCTTTCATTTTACTGTTCAAAGGTATGCTTCAACATGTGCTGACTCCCAGAAACCGTTTGGATGTTTTAATGTCCCAGAAACAGTGGTGCCATTTGCTCATGAATCATGATTAACTGCCTAGTAATTTTACTGTATAAAGATTATTTAAGATACTGAGGCAACCTGGCCTCTCCTTTGAAGTTATTGTTCTGTGTCACATATGTTATGTACTGTCGCATTATATTTTATTTGCCACATTGTTTTGTGGACATGTTGGGATATTAATCCTTATTTCTGTTTGATATCTTGTAGTTTATGCACTTCAGCATCGGCTACACAACAAATTAACCAATGTTTGGGGCACTTTATGGAAAATCCTTCATTATCTGTGTGATATTAATGCCATATGCTAATTGTAACTTATGAGTTCTTACCTGAATGCTAAAAATTCTGCCATAAGAGTTCTTTTGGTTTGAATTGGCTATCCTTATCAATTGCCTTTTTGTTGGGTACAATGAAAACTTCACTTGCATGCATCATGTCAAGGGTCCTGTGTGGCGACAAATTTCCTTTTTAACCACATTAGCTAATATATTTTTATTTGTTTTTATTTGTGCAGAAACTTGACCTTGTTGATGTGTTGTGAAGTGAAGTTCTCTTTGATCCAGGTTAGCATAGATATATGTGTTCTGCTTAAAGTTCTGCCTTCTTTGTTATCAGGAGTTCAGGAAGAACTCACAGTCTAGCCCCATTTGATTTGTTCGTTTTTCTGCCATCTGACTAGAGCTCTTAGGTTATTCTGTTTCTGTGGTCTCCCTGCCTCCAAACGTTTCACTAGTTAAACAGTTTGCGGAACTTTTTAGTAACTGCAGCAAAACATTAGTCTTTGATCAGGCTATAGCATCTGTTTTGACAACTACCAAGAGTGCTTGTTCATGTTACACCTTTTGAACTAAACTTACTTGCTCAGACTCTTCCTTTCTATGAAGTCTAATCATCAATGGGATTATTTTCTTTTAGCTTTCCTTTTTTTTTTTTACTTTTAAAGTAATATTGTGTTAATTTTTTAGAATTTTTGCATTACTTGCTTAACTTCTGCTCAGACTCACTCTTTCCTTTCCTTTTCTTTCACAGCATGTAAAGGTTCAACTGTTGGCTGGGTGCTAGCTGGGTTTTCGACTGAGTGCATGTGCTGTTTATTTGACTTACATTCGCATGTCTATCTGTGTTTTTATACTGTTGTATCTTTTGTTTCTTTCATTTACATAGCTTGTCTGATTCGACTTCCTCATGAATATTGTGCTTTGGAACCTTTTACTTCACATTACACTGCCTGTTTCTATTGGAAGTTACAGCTTAACCGCTTCTAATTATCACTGGGATTATTTTTATTTTAGCTTTGTATTATTTACTTTTTAAAGTAATCATCTGTTATATTATGAGTTTTGTGCTCGTTCCCTGGTAGAAGTTTCCATTATTTTTCTATATGTACCTAAGAAAATAAAGATGTTCCATTATGGTCT
Source organism: Oropetium thomaeum (assembly GCA_001182835.1). Lineage (NCBI taxonomy): Eukaryota > Viridiplantae > Streptophyta > Magnoliopsida > Poales > Poaceae > Oropetium > Oropetium thomaeum. The sequence continues at coordinate 3,382,484 of LFJQ01000015.1, read as the reverse complement.
CCACTATTTTAAACTGGCGTGCTTGGGCTATTTCAGCCATTAGGACCTGGAAGCTGCGCTGTGCAATCTTCTCTGATGAATATTATTACCTTTGGCACATGAGAACTACCCAGTACCAATCTTACTGAATTTTTTTTTCTGAATTACTGTAGTTTCTCCCTGGGCAACAGTGATGACACACCTTGATATGATGTTTTCAATCTTGAATCTTGACAGGATACGTTATGAGGTCATAAACAGCAATTCCAATTCCAATTCCTTGAAACGCTCTTACTATATCTGAGACAGAGATAGTACCAAAAACAGAACGAACCCAATTAGTTAAGGTAGCCGTTCCAATTTCTACTCTATCATGTTGTGAATCCGTGTTCCTGCCAGAGATACCTCTCTGCAAGCTTGGAAAGCTTTGTGATATCAGCTGCTGAGAAAACTGGAAGAGGTCAGGTACGCTTTTTGAATCCCTTGATTCTCTCTTCCTCTGTACGATTTCCTCGTCGCGCGGCTGTTCTTCTCTGCTCCGAGCGAAATCCGCGCTCGTCTTTCGTTACTCCGACGCGCATGCTCCTCCAATCGTCCTCAGACCGTGCCTCGCAGGAACCGCGCTAAGAAGCTGCTATGCGCCGCCGGCGACCTCAGCTCAACAATCGCTCGTGCGTGGTGGGTTGCCCGGCCTCCACTCAGATCGGATGCGGCCATGCGGGTAATCGCGCGCGCACGTAGCAGGCAATGGAGTGGGACGATGCCGCGGCGTTCCAGTAGGGAGGAGAATGACGGGAGACGTCGTGCGGAGTAGCGGCGGGAGCCTGGGTGCTGGCCAAACCAGGGGTGAAAAATCACGATCGCGATCCATATATTTGCATATATAGCTCTGGTTTCGATCGCGATTAATGGGTTTATGTAAATGTTCCGCGACAGCGACATTGGAGCCGGCCAAAGGCCAAGTCGCGCTGCCGTCGACGAGCTCTGCTCTGCGCGTCGTCCGTTACCGCCGCTCTCCGCTCCGCTCCGCGACTGGAAGATTCCGCCTCTCCCGCCACGCTTCACTTAATGGCACCCATTCATGCTGCGAGACCACGAGATCCACTAAGGGAATGGAGCGCGGCGTCCCGACGCCTCGCCGTGCCGCCGTTGGTCGCTGCGACCCGGAGCCTCGCCCCGCCGAGCCGTAGGAGCACGCTCGGTGGTGAGAGCCTTGCCATCAACTGCACCACGTCCGCGTGCACCTTACGCCTCTCTACTGTGTCCAAGAAAGCGGCCAGTGATTTTTGAACTCCTGACTGTACTGAAACTCTGAAACTTATTTATGCGCATACAAAGTCTAAGATTAAGACACAGAAGCAACCTTATTATCTCCAGCTGCAGATAACAATGTGTAAATATCAGTAAATGAAGAATTCTACTACAAAACTAGTATGATAAGATTATTAGGGCGCTAACGAATGTTCGATGCAGTACTAATAATATTGATGGTGGTTTTTCTTACACTTTGACACAATTTACTCTGGGACTAACCCTTATCGAAGATGAGATGGCTGCTGGTTGATCTTTCATTCATTCACAAAACCGATCCTTAAACTGTTCATTTTCCTACTGCGGCCCGCACGCGGTTCGCGGCCACTGCTTATAAGCGGCACGTTTGGGGCCGATTTCTCGCTTGTTTCCAGTTCATAAACCGCTTATAAGCGAAAACAAACGGCCCCGATAACCCACCGAGCTTCTCTATTTGATGATTGATGACTGTAGGTCGTGTACTACACAACCTGAGCGCAGAACTCTAGGTTTTATTCAGCTCAAACCTGGGAGTTATGGGCTTGTGCACAGTACGCTGATTGCTGCGGCACAAGTTGCCGTTTTGTAAATGTGTTTCATTAATATATAAGTCGGTCAGGCTTACAAGTGGTCCTTTTCTTTCCTGGATATAGGGACTGTCGAGTCGTATACGCTGCACATGTGTGGTAGTAGGTAATTTGGGGAGAAAGTCTCGCATCGCGTCCAACAACAGCCTCCAGATGATGCAAACCTGATGCGACGCTTTAGATAGAAATTCGTTCTCGTACTTTACTTTTTTTTTTTTACCACGAACTGTTATTTCGGTCAACGTCGGAACAAGAAGCTTCCCGCTCACAAAAACAAGGCCTTTGTTATTTATGCAAAAGAAAACAAAAAAAGAAAAGCAAAAAAGGGGGTCATAATAAACTACTAAAGCCACCAAGTCCCCGTACCAATAGAAGCCATTATTGGACTCGATTATTCACCTTTCCAAGCCAGGCGGCGCACTAACCATGATCGTCATTCCCTGCATCTGCATCCGAATGCAACAATGAACTTCAGGTAGTTAGTTAGTACAGCGTGGCAGCCGGGCCCACTCAGATGGCTAGCCAGGCATGCAGCCACCACGCTGCACCATTCTCTCTTTGAAGAAGCCATGAACAGCTTTTGAGTCGTGCGTGGTTCCTGGTGCTTTGGGGGTGTCCCTTGAATAAATTCTATCTCCGTGTGCCCCTGTTCTGTCTAAGCAACTCGATCTTTGACAATTGGCATGCCATTCACGTTATGAAAAACTTGATGGCTTCATGTACGTACGCTTTGTTTTTATATGTGTCGTTAGAGCACAAAATTTTAGTAGTATGCTAGTTATATTTTTTTTATATGTGTTGTTATGATACAACTTTTTAGTAGTGAGCTAACTATATATTGTTTGTCTAAAATAACAAGTAAAAAAGAATGAAGGAGTACGAGTTAGTGTTATGTTTCCAAAACATCATAATCGCTTCAGGTGCGTCCGGTGCGCGAGTTTTTGCACGCACTTATTTGCACGTGAGATGCTACATCGTCATTGAAGAAAAAGTGAAGAGGGAAGAAACACACAAGATGAACCCCACGACTCATGGTCACGGTACTGTCTACATAGCCTTTTTCTTCTTGTTGGATCCGACCCCTCTCTCTTAACCTAACACACACCTCTGTCTCTACCCCAACCCTATCAAGAGTAACAGTATTTTTCCAACATCTGAGTAGTGTGTTCTACATTTATAAGTAGAAACGGAGGGAGCATGTTGTTGTTACTGAAGATACGACTAGAGTGCAGAACACATATTTCCTTGCTCTCATTAATTTCATATAATAAGGATTTTGTGGTGACAATTGCAGCATGTCTCGTCGCTGTCCTTCCTCCGATTGCAGATCTATCTGATGTATACCCGTTTGAGACGCTCTGATCTCTTAAACAAAATCTATGGGACCACAACAAAAGTGTATTACCGCGGGGGCGAGGTGTGAAGAAGTTCCACGCCGCATCCTTTTTCTAGAGAGATTCTAGCGTCACCTTTTTCTCGCACGAACACCCAATGGCAGTCGACTAGGGAACCACATTCCGTTCCTACCCCAGACCGGGTCCGCATCAAAATCCACGCTCTGGGCCCACTCGCCGATGCCCCGATAGAGCTCGCCGGAGCGTGAGCCCAGCACGGCGAGCCGGCCACCCGACCCAAGCGTGTTGCGGTCTCCCTCATTCACTGGCTCACTGCCACCGTGCCACGCCAAGCCGAAAGCAAAGCCACATGCTTAAGCACACTAATTATCGTGGACGACCTCCGTCCTTGCGCGACATACCCTCCCTAAACAAAGCCATAAGCAATTCTTTTTTCTTTCTCAGCAATTAAAGCAGTCTTCTCTCTCCACAGTGTAGTGGTTGGTGCTAGCAAGCTGGCGGCCTACCGCCCCTACCCGTTGTAGCGGAGGGAACGGATGGGGAAGGAGCTCGGGGAGGAAGTAGGAGGAGGAGGTCGAGCGCGCCGCCGTTCCATGGCATCCTCTTCTCCCCAGCTCCACTTCTTGCTGCTCCTCACGTGGCTTTGCAGCGTGGCAGCGGCGGGGGCGACGGACACGCTGCAGCAGGGGGACTCGCTGTCGCCGGGGCAGACGCTGGTGTCCTCGCCGTCAGGGGTGTTCGAGCTGGGCTTCTTCGCGCCAGACCCCAAGCGGCCGTCCCGCCTGTACCTCGGCATCTGGTACCACGACATGGCGCCGAGGACCGTCGTCTGGGTCGCCAACCGCGTCGCGCCCGCCACCTCGGCGGCGCCGTCGCTCTCGCTCACTGACCGTGGCGAGCTCCGCGTCCTCGACGCCCCCCCGGCCAACGCCACCACGGCCGCGCTGCTCTGGTCATCCAACACCACCGCGCTGCGCGCCAACTACTCGGCCGTCATCGACGACACCGGCAGCCTCAAGGTGCATGGCGGCGGTGGCGACGACGAGGTGCTGTGGGACAGCTTCGCGCACCCGGGGGATACCATGCTGCCCGGCATGAAAATCGCCGTGCGCACGCCTGGGAAGGGCCCCAAGGACCAGATGCTGTTCACGTCCTGGGCGAGCGAGACGGATCCCTCGCCGGGGCGATACGCGCTCGGACTCGATCCGGCCGGCTCTGGCCAGGCCTACATCTGGGAGGACGGCACTACTAAATTCTGGAGGTACGTTTCCTCTTCCCCGCTTTTTTAAAAAAAGCTTCATTTTCGGGGATTAGTTCGACATTTTGTTTGCTTTTGGTGTCGTTTCCGTTCCGTCGGTTTTCTTGATAGCATTTCATAGGAGTGATTCTGGTACTAGCAGTTATTACTGTATACAATCAAGCCCTTGACCACTTCAGACTTCAGAGTTGTTAATAACCTTCTGTAAGGAATGTACAACTAGTACTAGAAAGAGCTGCTGGCTAGTGTTCTTGACATTGGAACTTACGAATTTGGGAGGACATTATCTTCTCTTGGAGCAATACTGGTTATTTGTTTGGCAAGTTTGTTCGAATTTGATAGTTTTGTTTGGTCCCTTGTCTAGTTTGGTTGGTCGTTCCAGCTAATTCATATATAGTATTCTTTAAACCAGTAGTTCCCATATATTAATATTTTTATGTGTGGACCTCTTGGATGAATCTGAAAAAAAAAACATGTCTTTGGTAATTATTACTTTTCTGTAAAATTCAGTCGCGCCAAACATTCCATGTAACATTGTAGTTTATGTGAAATCCAACTGTTTGTTGGATGGCCAGCTGGATACGTAAATGAATGTCTACTATCAATGAGAAGTCGACATCTAACTAAATAAGCAGCTTAAATTCCAAAACTAGAATGGAAATGAAGTGAAAATTTTCGGCATGGATTATAGTGTTTAGTAGTAGTTTAGCGACTTGAACATAGCAATGTCAAATATGTATCTTTGTAAGATATGTCATAACTTGATTTGAATCCTTGAGCAGGTCAGGACAATGGAATGGGGTGAATTTTATAGGCATTCCATGGAGGCCACTCTACATGAGTGGGTTCAAGCCAGCAGTTGATCAACTATTAGGAGGGACATACTACACTTACACTGCAACAAACACATCTCTGCAGAGATTCATTGTCCTACCAAATGGCAAAGACATCTGCTACATGGCTAGGAAGTCTTCACAAGAATGGGAAACTGTCTGGTTGCAACCATCAAATGAGTGCGAACGCTATGCTACATGTGGTGCCAATGCAAAATGTAGTGCTGGCCAAGATGGAAAGGCTAAATGCACCTGTCTGAAAGGTTTGTCATATACTAAAATTTGTTGGATGCTAATATCATTTGGCACAATGGAAGGCGTATAACCAATGCGGCAATGCGGAATAACTTCCATGAAGTGGGAGATTGTAGTCCCTGTTTGGAACACGAGAAAAGTTTTTTTTAAAAAAATATAACACTAGTATTTTATAGAAAGGAAAAACATCTTGCAATTCAAACTTAATGTTCCTTTTGACCGTTTCTCAAATACTCTTATGTATCTACTCCCTCCATCTCAATATTCCTTTGACCCACGATTACTCTATTAATACATAACTTTGGTGACATATAATCAATGCCATTAGATTCATATTAGGAAAAAACACCAACTTATGGCTATAATTTTGTCAAAGTTTTCGTAATAAAATGACATGTAGGATTAAATTACCTGGTCCATGTTTCCTGGAGCAATTGTAACCAATTCCCAAGTTTCAAAAGCTGAATGGCTATAGTTTCTGGGACATGTTTGAGTTGCGGTTATGGATATGCTTCCTTTTCTGTTTAACCAATCTCTCAATGATTTACAATTGAGTAATTGCAGTTAGGACTGGTGCTTTATCTGGTTTTGCAATGGTAGTCACCTAATTTTCTCTTATTTAAATGCATAGGGGCTTTATTATGCTTCAAAAGACTTGCTGGATGGTGGCTTTAACATTCTTTATTTACTGCAATAGGTTTTCAGCCAAAGATCTCGGATCAGTGGAATGCAGGAAACTGGAGTCAAGGTTGCATCAGGTTATCACCATTGGGTTGTCAGGTTAACCAATCTGGGGATGGGTTTCTACAAATCGGAAACATTAAATGGCCTGATTTCTCATATTGGGTTGATAGTGTGTCTGATGAAACTGGGTGCAGGAATGCCTGCCAGAAGAACTGCTCATGTGCTGCCTATGTCTACACGACTTATACAGGCTGCCTGGCCTGGGGTAGCGAACTAATTGATTTGTATGAGTTGCCAAGTGGAACATATTCCCTATATGTTAAGCTTCCGGCTTCTGAGTTACGTAAGTAATGATGATTGTTTTAAACAAAAGGGTCTATCTTTGCACATTTATTTATTCCCTATATGCCTTTTTTTGGGGGTTTCCCTAATGAACAGAAAAACATCACCCAATCTGGAGAATAGCTACAATAGTATCTGCCGTGGTACTTTCAGTTTTGGTATCTTGCCTTCTTCTGTGGTGGAAGCGTGGAAGAAATATCAAAGGTATGATGCTGAAACTCCCTTGTGGCTTCTCATTAATGTGAAATTGAATTTGCGAATCAATCAAATATGATACACCACATTATGATTAGGCTGTAACAGTAGATAAACATACAAACATTTGTGGATGTGTATTGTAAAGGACGATAAACATAATACTGTTTAGTTCCCCTTACGGGGTGGAGTTAATCATGAAAGTCCATACTTTTTTGTTATGTTATTTCTGTGGGATAACATTGCCATCATCAGTAATATAGGTAGTCTCTTCTCAATATGTAGTGTAGATCATAGCTTTTTCTATGTGGTTGTTGGATAATATTGTCGTCATCAGTAATATGAGGTATTATGTTGTCGTGGAGTGCTGTAGATTGCCGTTTTTACTGAACATTAATTGAATTTTTTGGCTTATTGAAATATTAAAAATGGCTATTCCATTCTGTTGCCACAACGATTTATATAACAAGAAGATTTTTTAAGTTCTCATTAACTGCTATTGTGAATTGGCCTTAAATCTGCAACTGATCATGCCTTACAAAGATTAAACAAAACACATTTTGATGTAATACTGGTGTAAACTCCTTGGTTCAAAGGGAAAAAAAAATAGGGTAACTAAAATTAATTCTTGGTGGAGTATATAATGTTAATTACCGTACTGGAGCAGATACAATGCACAGAAGTTGGAGGTCATCTACCCGGTCTCAACAGAATAGTGCTATGCTGGATATCTCACAGTCAATTCGTTTTGACGATGACGTGGAGGATGGAAAAAGTCATGAACTCAAAGTATACCCCCTGGACCGGATAAAAGCTGCTACGTCTAATTTTAGCGAGTCCAACAAGCTTGGAGCAGGAGGATTTGGTCCTGTTTATTTGGTATGTGTTTATGCGATAAATGGCAGTATGCTTTGTGTTGTAGTCTGTCATAATGACAGTGAATATCATAACTTCAGGGAAGATTAACTGGGGGAGAAGAAGTAGCTGTGAAGAGACTTTGCAGGAATTCAGGTCAAGGCCTTGAGGAATTCAAGAATGAGGTCATACTAATTGCAAAACTGCAGCACCGGAATCTTGTAAGGCTTCTAGGATGCTGCATAGAGGGAGAAGAAAAGATCTTGGTGTATGAGTACATGCCTAACAAAAGTCTCGATGCATTTCTCTTCAGTACGTATGATTTCCATTTTCTGTATCTCTCAAAACACCCTCTGAACCTGAATGAACAAAATTTCCTCATCGAATTGTGATCACTCTAAATCAATAGATCCTGAAAAGCAAAAATTTCTGGACTGGAAGAAGCGGTTCGATATAATTGAAGGTATTGCTAGAGGGCTGCTGTATCTCCACCGGGACTCAAGGCTACGTGTGGTCCACCGTGATCTCAAGGCCAGCAACATTCTCCTGGACGCGGACATGGAGCCCAAGATATCAGATTTCGGAATGGCAAGGATGTTTGGTGGGGACGACAACCAGTTCAACACGAACCGTGTCGTCGGGACATTGTACGCTCAATTCCATACTAGACCATACAGTAATCCCATTCTCTCGCAGTAGGTTCTGATATGTTTTGTTTTATCTCCTCTTTTTTTCTGTTTTGCAGTGGCTACATGTCTCCTGAATACGCAATGGAAGGTATTTTCTCAGTCAAATCCGACGTTTACAGCTTCGGTGTACTGGTCTTGGAGATCATCACAGGAAAGAGGGCTGTCAGCTTCCATGGTCATCAGGACTCCCCGAACATCGCAGGATATGTAAGAACATGCTTCCTGTCACCACCACATTTTGGGGTCTTTCTTATCCGAAGAGGCCTCATCATCTTTCATTGTTTCCTTGGCATATATATGCTTCATGTGCCTCACAACCATTTTCCTTCCAGGCGTGGCGACAATGGAACGAAGATAAGGGCACAGAACTGATTGATCCATCGATACGAGAATCGTGTTCTGTGCGCCAAGCCCTGAGATGCATCCACATCGCACTGCTGTGCGTGCAAGACCACGCTGACGACCGTCCGGACATCCCCACCGTCATCCTGATGCTGAGCAGTGACAATCTGAACCTTCCCAATCCGAGGCCGCCCACTCTGATGCTCCGGGGGCGCGACGCTGAGACGAGCAAATCGAGTGAAAACGAGCAGAGCCATTCCGTCGGCACTGTGTCCATGACGCAGTTGTATGGAAGGTAGATAGTAGGATGGACAGCGTACCGAGATCGTGGTGTCTTTGTGCTTTCTTCTCCTCCCGTTTCAGATCTGATCTGATGTTGATAAAGGTGCCGGTTTATGTAGATATTTTTTTTCTCTTCCTTTTTCCCCTTAGTTTTTGGTGGACGGCCAAGGGAAGGCCACTTCATGAATTATAATTTCTATGAAATTTACATCATACGGCGGAAAGGGCCATTTACGTACATCATATCTGCCTCTTTTGTGTTGTATCAACCCAGTGCTTGCAGAAGAAGGACCGTGTAATTCCTTGTGTTTTTTTTTTTCCTATTTGATTTTAATCTTGTATTGCTGTAGTAGTACGGACAGACCCCATCGTGTCCTTTTTTTTTTTTTTGTAAACCCCACCGCGTCTGTTGACAAGATAGCATAGATTAGCCATGTCGTCCGTATTAACATGTTTATCAGCAGCATGGAAACACTTTCATGGTGATCTTTTAGGCATAATTGATTTGTCAATATTGTCATTCTGAGATTGTACCTGTACATTTCGTCCTCCATGTGTCACAGATGTTTCATACATTCTCAAAAGTTAAAAGAAAATGAAAAACAAAACGGGCACAGCTACAAAATTGTGCCGTGTAAAAGGCCAGGAGCCCAGGAGTTGATTACACACAGCCGATCGATCCCCTGCCTGTCCTACCTTCCATGGAGGACTGTGACGGTGAGGTCGCAGGCGGAGTAGGACTCCTGGTCGGCCCTCTCCTTGCTGAAGAGCCCTTCCCTCCCCGACGACGTGCACTGCAGCGTGAAGGTGGGCGGCTTGGGCATGGGCAGCGCGGAGCTGTCGTTGCCGAGCGCCATCACGACGTAGGGTATGTCCGGGCGGTCGCAGGCGTAGTCCTGCACGCACAGCAGCGCGAGGTGCAGGCACCGGAGCGCCTCGCGCGCTGGACACGCCGCCCGGATCGCCGGGTCCACCAGCTGCTCCCCCTTGTCCGCGTTCCAGAGCTGCCACGCGTACCCGACGATGTTGAGCGAGCCTTCCATGTGGTGGAAGCTGCTGTTCTTCTGGCCGGAGATGATCTCCATGACCAGGATGCCGAAGCTGTACACGTCGGAGCGCACGGAGAAGAGGCCCTCCATGGCGTACTCGGGCGACATGTAGCCCAGCGTGCCGACGACGCGGTTCGTGTGGTCGTTCTTCTGGTTCTGTTCGTCGCCGCCGAAGATGCGCGCCATGCCGAAGTCGGAGATCCTGGGGTTCATGTCTTGGTCCAGCAGGATGTTGCTGGCCTTTAGGTCGCGGTGCACGACGCGCAGCCGCGAGTCGCGGTGCAGGTACAGCAGCCCGCGCGCGACGCCCTCGATGACGCGCAGCCGCGTACGCCAGTCCAGCTGCGCGCGCCGCGCCGGGTCGAACAGGAACGCGTCCAGGCTCTTGTTCGGCATGTACTCGTACACCAGGATCTTCTCCTCCCGCTGGATGCAGCACCCCAGCAGCCGCACCAGGTTCCGGTGCTGCAGCTTCGCGATCAGGATCACCTCGTTCTTGAACTCCTCCAGACCCTGACCCGAGCTCCGGGACAGCCGCTTCACCGCGATCTCCTCGCCGCTCGGGAGCGTGCCCTTGTACACCTGCCCGAAACCGCCCTCCCCGAGCTTGTTCGCGCCGCCGAAGTCGCCCGTGGCCGCGGCTAGGGTCTCGAAGGCGAACAGCGGAAGCTCGCACTTCTTGCCGTCTTCTCCTTCCTCGGGATCAGCTTGTTTCGTCGCTTTCGCCGGCGCTGCTGGGAAATCGTGCCTTGCGGCTGCCCTATCCCCGGCAGGACGAAGAATTGTGGGTAGTCTCTTCTCGTCCCTGCCGCCAATGCCAAGTTTTTCTGCGCGCAACAAATCAAAGAGCCAGCTTGTCAATTGTCACGTCCGGCAGATTCAAATTGTGGCGCTCCGATATGATCTGTTCCCTCACCTTTGATTCTCCTCCTGCATTTCCACATGAGAAAGCTGAATGCTGCCAACACAGCAACCACGACGATGACTACGATAACGACGGTCGCCCATCGCCTTGTTTTCGACCCTGTTTCTAATGAAGCAAAATGCAACAGGAAAAATCATGAGCAATCTGCAGTTCATAATTTGGTAAAAGTTGGCACTTTATAATTCAAGATCATGACGTAGAAAGTTTTCAAGTTCAAATATTATTTGATTCTATGACAAGGGTACAGTACATGCATTATTTGCAGCCTACAAAATCCAGAGCACGCATTCAGACAAGGCGATGTCACAGTCACACCAAATACGCATGTGGTCAGATATATACGCTACAAGGTCAAAACAAGGTTATGTTTCACATGGTTTCTAATGTTGCAATACAATAATATAATGGTGAACCTAACTGCTATCCAACTCGTGGTTTTATCCAAAACCTCGAAAAAAGAATGGACCGTGTTAGGTCTTTATCGTTTTGAAATTAGTTAGGTCTTTATCATTGAGCCGTCAGACGTCATTGTTTTTATTTTCCCGCTTAGAATATTCTAGTTGACTGGAATTATTTAAGATCTGTCATTATCGAGGGAAACCTTTACTATTTAGGCCAAGAATAAGATTGGCTATATATTGTTCTTTTTGACAAGACAGTGTCTGAACAAAAGGATGTCGTATTCGAAAGTCAGCGGCGGCCGGCATATGATTAGGTTCCAGAGAAGACGAATCTTTGGTCGTTGAAACACACATTTTCGAACAAAAACATGGCATAATAATTTTTTTTAAAAAAATTAGAATCTGGAACTTATGTTGGACCACATCTGAAAGTGTCGTTATTAGACTATTAGTTCAGGGAAGTAAATTCGCACGGGGAAGGTGCTTTGATTTTTCAACATACAAAGTTACCAGGTTTTGAAAAATCGCTGTTCACCAGTCCAATTTTGCAACAACCATCTTCTAGCCTCCTCCTCCTACTACTGGTGAATTTTTCCTCGTCGACTCTGTCCAAAATCCCACCACACCTGTCTGCCCCGAATAACTCTACTCCTAGGACATACGTTTACACTGGTTGGCTGCAACTTTCCCTATTGCAATGTCAGCATTACCGAATCAATTATAGCCAACTAATGTTCATCGTCTTGACGTTTAGTTCAATAGTGACAACTACAAGACAATGCATGTAGCTCCCATTGGCAGAGAAGTAAATTATTTAGTGAAAGCTCACTCTCAAATCCAGCAGTGGGTTAGCCATTAACTAGTAGTCGAGTCGTTTTTTCTGCTCTTAGAACAATCGGCAACTACGAATTATTTTAGCAAAAGAATCGTGTTATCATTCAGTAATAAGCAACTAGGAACTTGAGTAAAACACTTGCTGTCGTTACCTAATACGGATGCGGGGACCTTGATGTGCAATTCGTAGCCATCCCCATCCTGGAACCGGTAGATGTCGAGCAGGTCCTGTCCCCATGTGAGGCATCCGGTGCCGGAGCTGAAGCTGTACGCGCCGCAGGAACAGTTGGCCGAGCACAGCTGCCTGCACGCGTTCTCGTCGCCGACCGTGGACTCCCAGGTGGCGAAGTCCGGCAGCTTCACTCCGGGGAGGTCGGCGAACTTGTCTTCGCCGGTGACATTCCCGTCGCACGACGTGAGCGGCTCGCTCCTGACGCAGCCCTGCGTCCAGTTGCCGTTGGCGTAGTCCGCCGCGGACCTCGGCTCGAAGCCCTTAAGGCAAGTGCAGACGGCCTGCTGGCCTCCGTCACCGCCGGCGACGGCGACGGCGCACTCGGCGTTGGGCCCGCACGTGTCGTACGCCTGGCACGGGTTGGTCGGCTGCGACCAGACGTTCTCCCACTCGCCGGTGGCGTCGAGGAGCATGAAGCACGTCTCGGTGCCGTTGGGGTGGAGCGTGAACCGGTACATGGAGGAATTGTACGTGTTGAAGGTGTAGGACATGACGCTCTGCGACGGGTCGCCGTTGAGCTTGAAGCCGTACACGTAGAGCGAGCGCCACGGCACGCCGACGAAGTTGGTGTTGGCCCACTGCCCCGACCGCCAGTAGGTGGCGTTGTTGGTGTTGCTGGTGCCGTTGGAGGAGGATCTCTTCCAGATGAAGAGCTGCGCGGAGCCGAGCGGGTCGAGGCCGAGCGTGAAGTCGCCGGTGCCCGGGTCCCCCGGGCTGCGCCACGACGTGAACAGCGTCCGTTTGACGTCTCCGTCGCGGCGGTCCAGCGCGATGCGCATCCCGGGGAGGAACGTGTCGGTCGGGTGGTCGAAGCTCTGCCACAGCCGGACGACCTCGCTTCCTCCTCCCGCGGAGGACGACAGCACGACGTTCCCGGTGTCGTGGAGGGAGAGCGTGATGTTGCCACCGGCCGCCGCCGGCGAAGGCGGCGAGGAAGAGGAGGACGCGTTGGCCGTGCGCCACGCGACGCGGTCCCCCTCCAGCACCTGCAGCTCGCCGGAGGCCGTGACGGCGGCGGAGTACGCCGCCGCCGCGCTCACGGGCGAGTTGCGGTTGGCCACCCACGGCACGGTCTGCTCGGCGGCGCGCGCGTACCTGACGCCCAGGTACCGCCGGTCCTGGTCCCCGCCGCGCGGCGCGAAGAAGCCCAGCACGAAGGCCCCGTTGGGCGACACCAGCGTGTCGTCGGGCCCCAGCGACTGCCCCTGAGACAGCGTAGACAGCACCGCCGCCTCGGCGGTGAAGAAACCGTGCAGGCAGAGGAGGAGGACGAGGATGCCCGCGAGCGCGGCATGACGACGAGCCATGAACACGGACAGAGTCGAGTTTGTTGCTTGCTAATACGCCGCCGTTCTCAGAGGCAGGGCGGACGGAACTAGTAGAGGAGGAAGAGGAGGAGGAGGAGAAATGTCGCTGCTTCCGCGAGCCGGGCGTGGGCGTGGTGGATATTACCCGCGCGACGCGACGCGAGCCGCGTGGACGAGCAGATAGTACTGGTACTAATTAAGCCGCATGGTTTTGAACCGAAACGATTTGTTGTTGATCACAGAATCAGTACGTTGACAACAAGCAGACGCGGTTGATCGGTAGCCGTAGCGCGGGCTGCTGGCTCTGCTGTGTTTTAAAGTTGTGTGGAAAGGAAGGGACGGCGAAGGTTGGCCGGGGAGTTTCTTTTTCTCCACATGGCTCCAAACAGGAATATAATATTGAACAGAAATGTACTTACAGTAGTATCTAGTATGTATAAGGAGCTGCGGCACGAGCGACCGACTCTGTATCATTAACTTATTTGACAGTAACAACGACACTATACTGTACCAGTATTAGTAAACTAATGATGGGGTCGCAGCACGATTGTGGGATGTTTTTGTTAGCGGAACAGTGGTCCACCAGATCTGTTCGCCTCTCGGTTACAGTCAACGTCAGAGAGTTGCTGGGTTTGGATGTACTATATCTGGGAACATGTCGTACAAAGACGGAGTAAAATACAAACTTCTTCATATTTTTGAATCTGGAGACTTCAGGTTTCTTATCAGGCATTTTTCTTCATATTTTTGAACTTGAGAATTTAAGTTTACCTGTGTTTGGCTCGCCACACCTTTTTTTTTTTTAACTCCTGGCTCTACCTGTCATAGACTCCATTACTTACTAAATTTTGCCACAAATGTGACGACTATTTTCTACGTCATACTATACCTAAGATTTGACGAGGTAAATTATTACTATTAACCAAACATGTCCTTAACCCATATCTGATTTCTGTCCTCTTCCTCCATCTCATGCACGGTTCATTGTTAGAGCGAGCGGAGCTAGAAAAGGCAGCTTCGTACGCTCCCAATTTAACTCGTCGCTCAAACTACAATTAGCCACAGGAGCACAACAGATAGAATAACGCAACAAAAGCGATGAGCGAACAAAAACGAACGGAGGGAGTAGATATTAAGAAGAGAATAGATATTGAGGGATCGAGCAAGTATTTTGGTGGTCTTTAACGGTAGACGTCGTTGCTGACCATGGTCCGCGCGCGTCCGGCCGACAATTGGGACGTACGAAACTGTGGTGGTGAATGTGAAATCCACCTCGCTGCGTTGCGCTGCGTTGCGTTGCGTGAAGGAACAAAAACGCACTACTCTTTCACTTTTTCTCACAGAAGAGGCGCCGATTTGCTCATTGCGTTCCGTAGACCGAACCTTTCTAAAAAGGAACGAAGTGGTGGATTTGCCGACCAAGGAGTGACTGTATATATACCTACTGTATTATCTCTGAACACGGTAGCCGAAGAGAATACGTAGTACTACGACGTAGGAATTGACGGACGACTGTCACCTGCTGACTGGACGGTCACCGAGCAAAGCTTCCGGAAGGCGGTCGTGGTCTCACTCTGCGAGAGCCAGGAGCAAGTGCAGCAGCAGCCAATAGACGCGGTCGTCGAAGAAGGCGAAAAAAGAAAAAGAAAGACGGCCAGGGCACGTGGTCTACTGCTCTCGCTTGACTGGAGTTCTCGGGTCATCACCGAAGCAGCCAGTGCCCAGCGTTGGTTTTTCGCCTTTGACCGCTGCATAGTATGGGCGCCGGTCACGGTGACATGTCACTAATTACCCCCTGTTTCTTTTGATTATGTAGTAGTAGAGTATACCCCATCAACATTCATTTTTGCCTTAACTGCATAAATTCACCCATAAACTTACTATTATTTGATATTTTTCCATTAAAATATTTTCTGGCAAAACCCACGCGCCTACAACTTTTAACCAAAATCTCCAGACGAATAAAGAGACAAAATATACTTGAAATCGATATTTATACTTCAAAACTGAAATATCGTTTTACGTGGAACAGTATTTAGCAATTAAGTATTCATTGCAGAGTTGAAAAAAAGGGAAAAGGACAATATAGTGTATGTATGCGTGAGGTGCATTGGGCCCAACAACGTTAAATGATTGTAGCATGGAACGGAACAGCCCAGTACACTGGGCCGGGGGCAAAAAGGACCTGCATTCTCAGCTTCCCCTTTTTTTTTTGTCGCATTCTCAAAAGGCAAGCAATGGCACCTTTCTTGTTTTTTGTATTTATTTTGGGATAATTTGTGCTACTACTTTCTGTCCTAATTATTATTTTGCTCCTATTCTTAGGTTTTGTGATTTAGACCCTCACTCTCTAAAAAGCGAAGCTCTGATCCGGACTTCTGACTTCTGATCTGTTTCAAACTATCATTGGCGTTTTGTGTGTACTTCCGATCCGGACTAACTCACGCTGGAAGTTGTATTTGGCTGCATAAAAAGTTAAGTCCAATGCGGTTATAACTTGTTTTTTTAGGAAAAATGCAGGTGCCCCGCCTTTCATTATAGAAGAAATAAAAGAGAGTTTAAAAACAAATAAAGAGTCTTCCCGGCAACCATTGTTGTCGGTGCTGAAATGAAAAAAAAAGAAAAAACAAGCCTCAAGAAGGTACTGAGACGCGACAACCTAAATCTATGGCGGTTTGAAACATCGGTTATAACTTATCTAAGCGCAAAATAAATTTAATGCAATGTTCCCATTAGCTTGAAAAAACACACACTTCGCGACATCCATGTCTTTTAGGCGGACGTCTTCTAGATTGAGCTTGACCAAATGGCCGACTGCTCTACTACTACTAGGGCAGGTTCATGCACGTAGCTCCCACCACTGATTCAGACTTGACCTACGGACGGCGTGATGCCTACTCCTAGCACCACCCAAGGGAAAAAGCGCAATGTTTTCTTTTTTCCTGAGACCCTGAAGTCTACGTTGTGTCAACAGAGGATAATGCTTCGCCGGAGGAGAACGAAACACCGCATTTCATCCAGTATCACAACAACAAATAGTTCTTGAGACTCGGTGAACGTCGCCGGCCGGAAGCTGTAGCTAGTCTCAAAACATGCCGTCTCCTCACCAGTTTTTTTACATTCCCAGTGGCAAAAGACCCAGCCCGCCGGCCGCCGTCAAAGTCGCTGTTCACTGTACGGGTCAAGCTTGGCTTCCGGGTCCTTTACGGGTGATTATTATTCATGGTCATGGCCGAACATTCCTCAAAGGTTAGTAGGTGAGGTGAGAATTCCCACGAGCCACGAGGGATCCGGTGAAAAATACTACTTGCTCGCCATTTGCTTTCCGTCCGCCTTCAGGCTCAGTGCCACTGCCACCCACTTGGTTCCGTTCGTGCCTATGGCGGCCACGACGATGCGGCCGTTGTTAGCAGCTCTGCTTCCCCTGCTTTTTCTCTCCTCCTCGTTCTCCTCCCTTGCCTCCGCGTCTGACACCATCACCGCCAACTCTTCCCTCTCCGATGGCCAGACGCTTGTCTCGGCGGGCGGGGTCTTCGAGCTGGGCTTCTTCACCCCGGCGTCGTCGGCGACGTTCCTGGGCATCTGGTACAAAGACATCGCCCCCGCCACCGTCGTCTGGGTCGCGAACCGGGACGCACCGATCGACAACGACTCGGCAGGGGTGAGCCTGTCTATCGACGGCACCACCGGCGGCGGCCTGGTGCTCGCCGACCGGGCGTCGGGCCGCGTGTTCTGGAAGTCGTCGACGAACGTGACCGGCGCCACGGCGGCGCAGCTGCTGGACAGCGGCAACCTCGTGCTCCTCGGCGGCGCCGGCGGCGCCGTCCTATGGCAGAGCTTCGACCACCCGACGGACACTCTGCTGCCGGGCATGAAGCTCGGGTGGGACCTGACCGCGGGGCTCGACAGGCGCCTCACGACGTGGCGGAGCCCCGTCGACCCGTCGCCGGGCGACTACACGTTTGGCATCGACGTCCGCGGCGTGCCGGAAGGGTTCATCCGGCTCGGGCTCGAAGGCGGCGGCGCGCCGGTGTACCGCAACGGGCCGTGGAACGGGCTGCAGTTCAGCGGCGAGCCGGAGATGGAGCCCAACAACAGCGACTTCCGGTTCGAGTTCGTCGCCAACGCCACCGACGTCTACTACACGTTCCTCCTCCTGACGCCAGACCCAGACGCCGCCGCCGTGGTGTCGCGGTTCGTGCTGAACCAGTCGACGCTGCAGCGCTACGTGTGGCCCCCCGGAGCGCAGCACGGCGCGTCGTGGAAGCTCTACTGGTCGCTGCCGCGGGACCTGTGCGACAGCTACGCGCATTGCGGAGCCTACGGCGTCTGCGACGCCTCCAGCGGCGCGCCGGAGTGCAGCTGCCCCGCCGGGTTCGCGCCGGCGAAGCCGAGGGACTGGGCGCTCAGGGACGGCTCCGCCGGGTGCGTGCGACGGACGCCGCTCAACTGCACCGGGGACGGGTTCCTGCCGCTGCAGGGCATCAAGCTGCCGGACACGACCAACGCGACGGTCGACACGGCGATCACCGTCGACCAGTGCAGGCAGAGGTGTGTCGCCAACTGCTCCTGCTTGGCATATGCCGCCTCCAACATCAGGGGCGGGGAGAGCGGGTGCATCATCTGGAGCTCGCTGCTGATCGACATCAGGCGCTTCTCGTACGGTGGACAGGATCTTTACCTTCGGCTCACGGCATCCGATTTGCGTATGAATGAATCTCTTTAAATATACTTGTCTCTTTTCATCATATGTCAATATCTTAGTAAACATAATTCCTAGTACTTATCTCATACGAGCATTTTATGCATATATGAAACAAAAAATAACTTTGAAAGATTAAATTTAGGGCGAAGATAGAGAAAAGACACGGCCAAAAATTAAGAGAAGTGGTTCTTTAAGCCTGAACTGACCGGTCCTCTACAAAAAATCAAGCATGTGCGGACCTTCGTTGGCAAATGTTGCTTTCATGAACAAGTACCTAAATTCAGCGCTAGGCAGGGCTTGCCATGATTTATTTAGGAACAAGTACCCCTCAAGCCTTTCATTATTCTTTAGTATGGATTAAGAAGTCATCAGATTTGGTCGAACGCAACTTTTAGTGCTCTGCTACTTTGTACTTGAAAAGCCATTTATAAATCGCCACTAGGTTCCAGTACTTGTC
Source organism: Oropetium thomaeum (assembly GCA_001182835.1). Lineage (NCBI taxonomy): Eukaryota > Viridiplantae > Streptophyta > Magnoliopsida > Poales > Poaceae > Oropetium > Oropetium thomaeum. The sequence goes on along the minus strand of LFJQ01000015.1, from coordinate 3,363,628 downwards.
CAATGCCAACTGCACAAGTTCTTCAGAAGCACAGTCAAATCCCTATTTGTCAGAAGAAAATCAGCATGCTTCATATTGCAAGCACTTGAGCAATCCGTACGTGGTTATCATTGCAGAAGCTAATCAGTTTAGGCCCCGGAGTTCCTTCTCTCAAAGAAACAACTTTTTATTTAATCAATGGCATCTATTGGTGATTCATAAATGCCACGTACAGTACAATATAATCAGTAGACCTTACTAACCTTTTTCAACATGATGCTGACAGCTTCCAATGGAGACAGCCCCAAGAAGAAAAACATATTCGTCGCCGTTTTCGTCAGCTTATCAGCTGTTCTGCTCGTCGTGGTTGGCGGGTTCTTCATCTGGACCAAGTTTTTCAGAAAAAGAGGTGAGCGATCGAGCCTCCCATTTCTGACCGGAGAACAAAAACCATTGCTGCTAATCCGTGGGCTAACTCTGATTGTGAATTGAAAAAAAAATTCCTTCAGCGAATCCAGGGACGTTTCAAACACAGAGGTTCAACTCATTTGACGCCAGCATCCCTCTTGCTCCGGTCCAAGAGAGGATAATGGAACATGAGTCCAGTCATGGCAAAGACCTGAACGTCACGCTCTTTGACATAGGCACAATTGTGTTGTCCACTAACAACTTTGCGATGTCGGTCAAGCTTGGAGAAGGCGGGTTTGGCGCTGTCTATAAGGTACTTTCTCTCCCTCCAATTTTTTAATTATTGTCGCTAGTACAACATTTCTAGTTCGTAAAGTTGTTATTCCAACGTTAATAATTTAAAAATGGAGTAGTAAGCAATTATTGAAATGAAACGTTTGATATATTTTGACTGAATGAATCAGGGGCAACTGGAGGGAGGTCAGACGGTGGCGGTGAAGCGGCTTTCGAAGTACTCGACACAGGGCTTAGACGAGTTCAAGAACGAGGTGATGCTCATCGCCAAGCTGCAGCACGTGAACCTCGTCAGGCTCTTGGGTTGCTGTATCCACGGCGAGGAGAGGATGTTGGTTTACGAGTATATGGAGAACAAGAGCCTCGACAACTTCATCTTTGGTACTACTAACTTGATCAACTCAATCCTGACAATTAGAACCACGTCCACGTTTGATTTCAGTGGACTTAACGAACTGAGCAATGTGTGAGAGCTTGCAGATAAGACGCGATCGTCGGAGCTGGGCTGGTCCAAACGGTTCGACATCATACTCGGCATAGCACGCGGGCTGCTGTACCTGCACCAGGACTCCCGGTACAAGGTGATCCACAGGGACCTCAAGGCCGGGAACATCCTCCTCGACAGGGACATGAACCCCAAGATCTCCGATTTCGGCGTGGCGAGGATCTTCGGCGACGACACGGACTGGCACACCAGGAAGGTCGTCGGAACGTAGTAAGATATATCGCCACTAGACCAATTTTCTTTAATCATTCCCTTTTTATTATATGATAATGATATAACTGTAGTATTTGCATCATGCAGCGGGTACATGTCTCCGGAGTACGCCATGGACGGCGTCTTCTCGGTGAAGTCGGACGTGTTCAGCTTCGGCGTGCTGGTCCTCGAGATCGTCAGTGGCAGGAAGAACCGCGGCATGTACAGCAGTGGCGAGCAGACGAGCCTCCTCAGCCACGTAAGTTATTGATCAGATTATTATTATTGGTGCAAGCGTGCAAAGATGACTGATCGTCGTCTTATACTGTGGGTGGCCAGGCGTGGAGGATGTGGAGGGAAGGCAACGCGCTCTCACTGCTCGACGAGGCGGCGGCTGGCGCCGGCGCGTTCAGCGGCTCGGAGGTGCTGCGGTGCGTGCAGGTGGGGCTGCTTTGCGTGCAGGAGCGGCCAGAGGACCGGCCGCACATGGCGGCTGTGTTCCTGGCGCTGGGCAACCCCGGCGCGGTGCTCCCGCAGCCGAGGCACCCGGGCTTCTGCAGCGACAGGGGCTCCGCCTCCACCGACGGCGAGTGGTCGTCCACCGGCACCATCAACGACATGACCGTTACCATTGTCCAAGGCCGGTGATGCAGGCTGTCTTGTCTCTGTGCTCGCCGATCTGTGAATAGTGTTGTAGAGGAAATGTTTCTTGTTGGCCAGTAGATGTTGGGCTGTCTGTAGTACATTGGGTTGGGTGAAATGGGCCATGTTCCACGTAACGAGGCAGCGGTATAGGAACTGGGCTTCAAAACAACAATGTCATTTCTCCCAAAGAAATTTCGCTCAAAAAAAAAAAATTCTCCCAAAGAAATAACGACAGCAAGTCATTCATACTGGGAGTCCCAAGTTATTCAAACAGTTGTTCCTAAAAAGAAAAGTTATTGGAACAGTTCCATTCACATCCAACGTCAAAGACACACATAAGACTTTTCGAAGAAAAAAAGAAGATGCACATCAGACTCCAATTTAACCCAGTCTTTCTACTGCAATTCAACCAAGAAAAAGGGTTTTACTTTTATGTAGCTGTTGATAGCGAAATTTGGCCCAACCTAAGCCAAACACAGTTGCATGCCTGTGGAGTAGTACTACCGAGTGAACTGCATGTCCTCAAACTCGAGGACCATGCAGTAGGGACGAGCTAGCCCCCAGATCTTCTTCCGCATTTCCTGGGTCACAGAAACGTCTCTCCTTGTATGAATGGCGATCCTTCTAGGCATGATCCTGTACCTGAACAGCAGCTCCAAGACCTCGACGTCAGCTTCGGTGAAGTTACTGATCTCAACCTCCCCGAGTGATCCCAGCACGATGTCATCAGTAGTTGTCCACACCTCGGGCGGCACGCAGCTACACCCACGATTACACTTGGTACCCTTCTGAGAAAGAAGAACAAAAAGTTACAGTATTGTTGAGGAGTGTAGTAGTACCAAATAAACCAAGTGAATTGAATGTCGAGAGTGTGAAATAAAGTTGATCAGGGACGAGATCGACGCACCGAGTTTGGGAGGGAGATGTCGATCTTAAGCTTTTTTATCCGTCCACACTTGGCAAGGAGGTGCAGCATGGCTGGCTCGAGGTGCTGTTTTGTCGACAGACCTCTCACATCCAAAACATTGACCTTTGGAAACTCGTCCATGTCTTGTACAAACTTGATGTATCCCTCTGCGCCCTGCATTTACAAAGGCAACATTATTGCATGATGTTAAAAATATGAGGTTTGCTAGGACGTTTGGAATTAACAATAACCGTTCATTTGATCAGATCTAACGGTTAAGAATATGAATATACCTACTAAAAGATACTTAAAATAATGGATCGATACCAATTTTTTAATATCAACGATTAAGATTAATTTTTTTAAAAAAGATGTACCAAGAGATATTTTTCAAGCACCGTAACAGAACTCTAAAAATATAGTAGGGATGAGTAGCAATCACAGAATTCTTCTACGAAGAGTAATACATGTTACTTTATTAACAAAACTCTTCTATCAATTACTAGAATTTTTGAAAGACGATACATTTCAAATTTTAGTGAAATTTGACTGTAAACATTATTAGAGGGTAGGAACTATGATGATACAGCCACACAAATCACTAATCCCATAATAACCACTAGCAAGAAGTTTGCTGCTTCCGGAATAGAATCAGATTAACTAAAAATATTCTAGGGCTTCTTTGGTTCGCAAGATTTTCACAGAAATCATATGTTGAGGGTCACTACCAAGGGTAGTTAACTTTAATGATCCTCGGCCCTAACGACGCGGTCAAGGATAAATAAATCTCGCCTAAACCGGTCCCCATACCGTACGGGCGCGCTGCGGAAAGAGTCGACTGACGGTCTCCGTCTCGCCCGACCCCCGCAAAGGGGGTCGGAGCCGACTGACGGTCTCCGCCTCGCCCGACCCCCGCGAAGGGGGGTCGGATCTTGCACGCTCGGACGGGGCGCTCGACCCCGCCTCCCAGGGGTCGGACGAACGCGCCTCCGCCTCGCCCGACCCCTGGGTCGGACGAATCACCTACTGCTCCACAAACTAGGAGGGCGACGACGGTTGGGGAGTAAATGCCTGACACTCCACGACCACTGACAGGCAGGGTAGCTCGCCAACTCGGGCAAGTGGGCGTTAAATGTGCACGTGCACCGCCCACGGCATGGGCGCCGCTCCAACAGCCTCCTGTCAGTGACTCATCGCCCTGTACTACAAGACGTCCCGAGCGACGGCCACACTCACGGCGTCACCAAACCAGCTCCTACAGTGGCGTCTTCTCCATACGGATGGAACTCCACCGGATGACAGCACAGGCCATTCCGACGAACAGGAACAAGTACGGCTAAATCAAGGACGACGCCCCATCACGGCCCGGACTAACTGGAGTACGGCTGCCGTCAGCTTCAAGGAAGCAGCCCCCCTCTAGCCGTCGTATAAAAGGAGAGGGGAATCGAAGACGAAGAACGGGGGAAAAAAAAAAGATCAACAAGTTCTCCGCAAGCAAAGTCCAGAGAAGCCTCCACGATCCACGAGCTCTCCAGACACACGAACAACACTCACGAACTCTCATAGAGGCGGAAATCCCTCTCTCTTCCTCCTCTGTTGTAACCCCCCACTGTAATCTCAGTCGCAAATAACACGAGCTGTCACTAAAACTGGACGTAGGGTATTCGGCCCGAACCAGTATAAATCCTTGTGTCCATTTGCGAAACCATCCGAGCCCAAAACGCGCTTCCCCTAAAATAAATCACTAGTCGGTGATATCGAACACCGACATCATATATGAAGTTCATAGTAAGGGTGTGTTGACAGAGATTATTAAGCTGATTATGCAAACGGATTACTCCCTCCGTTTTTTTTATTGTTGACACTTTCTAATACAAACGGAGGGAGTATAATTTAAAAACTATATAATTTAAAAGTAGCCCATGGATTCTTGCGAACATATCACTTTATGAGTTTTAGATGATTGGACACACAATGTCAATTATAAAATATAATTCGTTTGCATCAGTTTTATAATTCCTGCCAAATACATCCTAATAGTTCAATCTTGTTTTTAAAAAAATGAATTAGTTCAATTTCACAACAAAAACATAGGATTCGAGAAAAATTGCTGCAATCCAAAGAAGGCCCTAAGATTTTGGATCACGACGTCCATTGCGCACAAACACAAAATTCAAAGCCTCAATGGAAGCAAAATGTAGTATACTACAGCTGTACACTTACCAATGGCATTGACAGATGAAGGCACAGCTCGTCGACGGCATCGAAACGTCCAAGCAACGGCGTGTTCGACGTCTTGGAGTCGTAGTTGACTACGAGCCTGTAGATTTGGCGATCGGCCTCCCGGAATTCATGGCGACTGCTGTCGTACTCGTGGTTCCAAACCAGCTCGGCCAGCAAGGATGCGGTGACCGTGGCCTCTGAAGACTTGTCACCACAGTCGTCCAGAGTCAGGCAGTACAGCTCCGGGGCGGCGACCTCGAGCCGGGTGCCCCTGCGGATGCCGACGCCTCTGAACACAAGCCGTTTGAGGGAGGCGGAGCGGATGGAGAGGACGCGTGGGGGAGCCCGAACCGAGTTCCGTTTCTCGAGCTCCCGCGAGGACTTCGCGGACAGGAGCCAGCGCACGTCGGTCATCTCGAGCTCCCGCAAGCGCGGACACGAGTCGCCCGACGTCGCCGGTCAGGATTTTGGCCCCATCTATCTTGAGGACGAGCAGCGCCCCGAACGCGCCGGTCTGGGGGAGGCCGAGTGGGAGGTTGAGGTTGGTGAGCTCGATGATCGTCGCCCTGGGGCAGGCCGGCAGGTCGATCTGTGCCTGAGGATCGTACAGTTTACTCTTTCTGTAGTCGGAGTTCGAGACGGAGACGCGGAGCTCGCCCGCCAGGTGCTGCGAGGCGAAGCCCAGCCACCGGCCTATGCGGGCGGCGGGGAGGGTCGGTGCGCGGTCGCCCACGCGGATGGTGAGGCTGGTCAGCGTCATACCGCCCGCGACGTAGGCGGCGAGGGCGGCGTCGACGGCGTCGGCCGTCGAAGAGGAATCGCTCCTTGGGGCGAGTTGCTCCACGTGGAACGTGAGCGATTCTGCGCGGGTCCAGACGCGCCGCCAGCGGCGGGAGACCAGGCTGGTCCGCGCGGCTTCGGCGGTGGACGGGAGCCAGGAAACGATGGCCGGGAGCAACTCGTCCGGGAGAGCGCTGATTCCCTCCGTCCCGGGAGGGAGACACCGGAGGCCGGCGTCACTCGCTGCGGCGGCCATTCTTCGTTCTGGCTACTGGATTTGACGACTGTGGCAGCGGCGACGATTAGGTTTCGCGTCCTATATATAGGATCCGGATGTAGTAGAACTTACACGCAGCCCACTAAACTATGGGCCTATTTTATAATTATTGGATCCATTATTGATCATAAATATTGAACCTTTTTAACGTTTTTTAATAGTAGGGTGTACATTGTAGGGCCGGCACGACACGGTCCGTTTTTTAATATAAGGCTGAAATATATTTATTTTTTCTTATAATACTAGTACGTTCACACGAATTTCTTTTCTTCGTCTTATTATATTCATCTCATATAATGACATGTAAGAATAAAAAAAATACACTTAGAACGACAATGCCTCTAACAATGCTAACAATAATACAATACGGAGTAGATCTCATGGTCCAACTCCGGACTGTATATTACCATTTATGTGTGCATAAGAATACCCATGCAACCAATTGTGTCCGCCCATGGCTTGAACCCTCATGGTCCAACTCAGGACTGTACATTGATTTGAACTCTGTTACTTGGAGGGCAAATGCTATTTATCTTCTGAGCTATGTAGTCTTTTCGTTTATACCCTAATACAGTGATAGTAACTCTATTACGAAATTGCACATTACGCTCACACAATATCCTCACAATTTCTAGTTTATGATCTTCAGCTCCGTCACCAGCTATCACCACCTCTTCGAGGAAATCCAACATGATGTCGGCATTTGTTTCAAAACTCTCCGGCCAGCTGCATGGGCATCTCGTCATCTTGCATGGATTAAGAACCTAGAAAATATTAAGTGCAACTCAATACAAGAAATATTTCAGTTAAGAAATTAAAATTGCATGGCTTCGTGAGTCATAGAACACCATACATATGTGGTAACTGTGTCGTATTTTCTCCAAAAATGGAAGAAAGAAAGATCTGGTGTTGATTGATTGAAGTAAAACCTTATATTTCAGTGCTACTAAGAACATTGATAGGATGAAGAGTTGGCCAATATCAAAACTAGTAACTATTTACAATCAACGAATAACTTACCTGTGAAGTCCTCAAATCCACCAAAAGCTTTCTTACACCGGTACATTTGCTTAAAACCTGTAGCATGATTCGTTTTAAACCGTGGCTTGTTCCTAAGAATTCAAGGATCATGGTTTTACACGTGGCAAGTTTGCTTATGACTTCCGTAAATCTCTTGTAATGTTGCATTGCCTGCAAAAGTAAACTATACCACATGAAAAGATCTCAAAACCAAACATAGGCACCCCAGGGAAGTGGATTGAGACAAATTGAGTGGATTGAGAGAGAGAAATTAATTCAGTTTCCACAACTTCAATCTCTCTCAATCCGCATTAGATGGAGTGTAGCCAAACAAGGCATTAAGTGGTGGGCGCTGCGGGCATACCAGTGAAGCGTTGATTGTAAGTTGCAACTCATCCACACTGTCGAACCGCTCCATCAGTTCCAGAGCCCCGGCACGTCTCAGTTCCAGAGCCTCGGAATCTGTTAGTTTTATCATCAATCGCTGGAGATGGCGTCCAACCTCTGTGAACTTGTGGCAGCTCGGGTCGTAGGCTCGACCGTACCAGAACAACTCCGAAAGCTTCGCGGCAGCGATGCAATAAGCTTCACAACTGGGCCGCGCTTTGAGTACTTGGAGCTCTGGGGTGGACACCTTGAGAACGATAGGTTGTCTGTTGACGGAGACGTCCAGCCGCTCCAGCGATTTGGAGCTGATGGAGAAGACTTCTTCCGCACCAAACTTGAGAGTAACAGAAAACAAGTCGAGCTCCTTCAGTTGCGGACATCGCCGGGACAAGACGTCTTCCAGTTCACGGCTGCTCACGCTGGTGAATGATATCCTCAAGGTGACCAGCGCCGAGAACAAATTACTGGTCGTCGTCGTCGTCGTCGAGGGCAGCTGGACGTGGAACCGGAGCATGTATTTGCTCAGGTGGAGGCCCATTGCCGTAACCTTGGGGCAAAACGGAAGCACGACAGGCTCATCATCCTCCTTGCCCAGCACGTTGAGTCGAAGGTCACCAGCGAGCCGCGTCGACGCGAAGCGCAGCCACGGATCGACGCGTCTCGCCGGGGTGGCGTGGCACATGGAGCCGTACGGCATGAGGATCTCGAGACGGTTGACGACAGTCGTCGATGAACCGCGCGCCGCCAGGGCAGCGTCGACGCGGTGCTCAAGTTCCGGGAGGGAGCAGGAGTGGCAGTAGTGGAGGTAAAGCTCCGGGACATGGATCCAGACGCGACGCCAGCGGCGCGAGAGCACGCGACGCCAGCGGCGCGAGAGCACGCTCGTGCGCGCGGCGTCGGCGGTGCTCCGGAGGCGGACCAGGATGCCGAGGAGGAGGTCGTCTGGAAGCCTGCTGATGTGGTCCGCGCCGCTTAGATTCGAGGGCGCGGCGCCCATGGTCCTCGCGAGGTGGCGTCGAGGTCGTGGCGGCGCGGCGCGCTTCATCTCGGCTGCGATGCGATCTCTGCGTGGTGCGGACGTATTGAGGAACCGGGCGCCTGTTGGGTTGGGTATTCCTTGGGTTGGGCCTCTCTTGTCATAACTCACCGGTGCGCTCAAAATTACCCTCCCAAAATAACCAACTATCATACTCATGTGACATAATTGATAATGTTGTTGGAAATCCTATCTTGTAAACAGTGGCGGAGCCAGGATTTGGACATGGGGGGGGCCGACTCATCGGCGCATCGCCGCACTACCAATCCTCATGAAAAATAACGCTATATATATGCATATATATAATTTTTGTAACTCAAATATGTATATATTAGTTTAAACAATATAACATATCAAGGTCAATACAAATGTTACATCTCGATTAATTTAAATTTAGCTTTACAAGGGCCCGCTAAATCATAAGAGTCGATGATTTCATCCGAAGTAATCTTTGCTGCCAATTCCTTTTCAATATAAACCACCATATAAGTTCGCAAAAAATCATCTCCTATTTTATTCTGAAGACGTGTCTTCACTAGTTTCATAGCTGAAAATGCTCTCTTCGTTGTTGTAGTTGACACTGGAAGAGTGATCACCAGTCTTAATAACCTGTTGACCATTGGATAAATACTATTTTTATCCACTTTAACTAGTACATTAGTAAGATCAGCAAGAGATGGCAATACGTTCAGCTCTGGATGATTGCAGACATCAAGTTGAAAATGTGGCAGCTGACATTTCAATTGAGCTCTTTCTTGACTAGAAAAATCTGCAGGATAATATTTTTCTACTAGAGTGCATATTTTTCTACAAGGCAAAGCAAAGCCTCTTTGATCTGAAAAGTCACGAGCAGTTTTGTCTCACGCGATCAGCGGCACCGTGCGTATAAGAGTCCTGAAGGCTGCTGTATACGTATCTGTTTCGGTCGCAGATGGGCTTATGCACTAATAGGCTATGTTTAAGAGCTAATTAAAGAAGCTGGGTCAGAAATTAGAGAGGGATTCTTGTGAACAAACACAGGCGTTGGGGGGGCCCAGGCCCCTGTTCGCCCCCCCCCCCCTGTCTCCGCCACTGCTTGTAAATAATGTTTATCAACCAAAATACATCCTTCTCTCATAAATTGATTTGGAGGGTAAAAGTTCAGTAAAGAATAAGATTTTACTTTTTGGTAACCTGACAGTAGCAAAACGTTGTTGCAACACATAATAAAAGTAAGTGACATGTATATTATAGAAAGAGACCTAAATTATACAGTACGCATCAACTAGCAGCACCCAAAGTCTTTTCAATGCTACTCATTGCAAATACGGTTCAAGTGATGCAGACTCAATTGGTTCTTAACAATACTAGTATTTTTTTCATGCAGCAGGACAATGAATAACATGTGTGTAACCAGCTGAACAAGGGCACATTAATCATTCGAGCCTCAACAATTTCTCGCCATGTCTTCTTCGCTAGTTGTTCATTAATAACCAGGTCGAGTTGAGGACACCGATTGCTGTGGAGCTTGCGGGGCTTCTCTTGGCTTTGCATACTCAGCAAAAATAACCCAACCATCAAGGAACTGCAGGACGATACAGCTCTGTCAGCAGAGAATATGAACTACCCAATCAAAATAGTTTTTTTTTTCAGCAACTAACGATGGATACTAGAAACAGTGAGTGATGCTTAATGGTTGCCGTCAGAAAAATACTTTTTAGGTAAAAATATATTTTTCTGATGTCATCTGCATTTGGGATAATCACAAAATAAAATGTTGTTCGCCTGTTTAATCTATAGAAATCAGCATACAAACCCTCACCTTTCCATCCATGCCTTCTATGGCCACGCCAGCTTCTCGTACAGTCGCGTATTTGACAAACCCAAATCCTCTAGAGTATCCAGATATTCTATCCGTGACTACTCTTGCTACATACATAGCACTGTGTGTTAATAGTCTAAATGGGATCTGATCAAGTGCCAATGGTGTACTCAAGAGATTTCAATACCTTCCACAACCTGACCAAATTTAGAAAAAGCTTCCTTCAATTTTTCAGACGTTGTGCGTTTATTCAACCCTGCATAGTATCCCTCTGTTAATACTAATTTACCATAATCCTAAGTTGCACAAACGAAGCTGCTGTAAATAATAACAAGCAGTTTATCTCAAAAAAAAATAAATAAAAATAATAACAAGCAGTGAACTAATACTAACTGATTAAACTCGCCCCTAGATATTATCAATGCCAGAAGAGAAATGAACTATTGTGACTTCTCAAATATAAAGTTGGGAACTACTAATGCTCTAATTGTTTCCCATAATAAAAGTGCACTGCTTGTACCAGTATTCACCACTGATCTGATTCCTGATTCTTTCTACTTTTCTTGTTTTGTGGGCTCGTTTCGCACGAGGACTTGTGTAGTTGGTAACCAATTTGTCATGTAAATGAGCCCATGCCATACTTGTCTTTCAGTGGATGGTTGGTTGCACAACAGAGCAGGTCAATTTGATTCACAAGCTAAATTCGGTACAATCATTTAGTTCATCATCAGTTCAGTTCCCGATGTACCCCAAAATCAAAATGATCTAACAATTACAAGAAAAATTGAAGGTTACTGGCTCCCAAGTCCCAAGACACAATTCATGATCAAACAAGAGAACAGCTCCCTGCGTTCCCCCTATCTTACCTCAGGCATCTGCCCTTACTTCCACAGGACGATAAGCAAACCCACGATTCATACGAGGAAGAGAAGGGAGCGGCTGTAATTGTAATACCTGACACGAAGAGGTTGTTGCAGGGCTCCGCCGCGGGCCGGGCGGCAGGAGGAGGCGGCGGAGCAAAAGCCGAGACAGAGAACAGCCGCCGGAATCCCGCGCGAGCCGCCGCCGCCATTTTGATGCAGAGTTCCTCAGTGGGGCGGGCAGAGTGCGGCGCTAGAGCGACGGCGCTGCTGCTGCAAACGACAATTCCATCTCTCGTACGGATGGGCCGTACTCCGGCCCAGCCCAACAAATATATACGTGGGCAAACGCTACGACACCATAAACATTGGTTTTTCTCAAGGCTATCTTTTCTTCCAGGGCGATACGGAAGTCGAAGGTTCGCTACACATCACAGTTCACTCACTTGTTGATGTCAAGACTTTGGAGTTTGAGTTGCTCGCTCGGATGAGTTGTCATTTCCGTGGTCCTGCGTACTTTGGTTACCCGCCATTCATATCACCAACAAAGATATGATATGGTAACTTTACATGGTTAAATCCCCGTTGGCATGTTCTTACTGTCCCTTTCGCCTTTCATCTTTCATGTACAGATTGGATTAATTGAACGCCTCTCTGCCTCTTGGTACTGCCAATGGTCACTACGGATTAATTGATACGCAAACATGATACATCAATAAAATCCAGAAACAGCTCTGTTTAACAAGTAGGAGAGATATTGTCTTGATACTTCATATCTGAACTTGTTTCCTTGGATTCAATGATTCTTTCTGCATGTGCATTTGGGTGTTTCTTTAGGATTGTTCATCTCATGCGCTCATATTTACTGCAAAAATGCCTGCTACTAGTTACTTTCCCATGTGCCTCTTTCAGTCATCAGTTATAGTAGGTTTGAAGTGGAAACTGACAAACTTTTGAGTACATTGAGATTGATAATCACTGTTTGTTAGTTATAATTTATATATAACGGTTTGATTGATCGAGTGTATAAAAAATGTGGCATAATCAGATATTTGCTTGGTTATATACTAGAAAAGTATTTTTCAGACTACCCAAATGATGACGTACTTAGTTGAAAATTACAGTTAAATCAATAACAACACTCACACTTTTAAGAAGAGTGTACGCTGTTCCATTGTGTAACTCAGGTTGTTTATAACCTGTGAATGACCAGTATTTATGAAAACATGTGAGCTCACTTAAAGATGATTACGTATATGTGAGCTCATTAAAGATGATTATATGGTACTTTTAATAAGACTTGATAAGAACTTCTGACGACCTCTACTAGTCTTGGAACAACCCTATTAGCGGACAAATAGTCAAGAGCTGCATCATAATGAAACGATAAAAGCCAGAGGCAAGTTTCGTAGGTTGTGTTAGTATGGTGGCTGCACAAGGCGCTGGAAACAGAAGGTGTGCACAACTTCTGCACAACTCTATCTGTTTGCTTTGCAGGACTGTTGGCATCTTGATCTCTGGATTCTTTTGGGTGCCATGCTGCTGTTGTAAAGCTCGGCAATGACGATGAATGCAGCATGCTTTCATGTCGGACTTCCACTAGTAGGTGCCTTTTTTTGGGGATCACTACACCAGGTGCTTTAGGTTGTCCTGTAGTACTAAAGCTTCAGTGACGAATTGTTAGTCGGCTAATTTTAATTTCTAAGCCTTCAAACAAGAAGGGTTAATAGATAGACTAATTATTAGTCACTTTATAAACTAAAAAAACATTGGTTATTCTCCTACCCTACTAATAGACTTTTAATGACTCTTGACTAGCAATTAGTTAGGTCTTTAAACATACTCCAAACGGGGACTAACAATTAGTTAGCTAATAATACTAAAAAATTAATTAGCTAATAATTAGTGAGGGACTAACAATAAATCAGAATCCAAACGGGCTAAAAAGAAAAGAAACCTTGTGTACATCCAAAAATCAGTGAGGAGTTAACAGAGGCTAACGTCAAGTCAAAGTCCTCTCGCTCTGAGCTCTCTGTCCCTCGAAGTGTCGGGCCCCGAAGCGTCATACGCGTTCGCACCTCAAACCATCGATCGATGGCTCAATCCCTTTCCTCCCCGCGCCGGAGCGGAGCCGCCGTCAAGCCGCTGATTCGGTCGATCGTCCGCCTCTTCGTCACCAACAAGCCGCCGCCGACGCGGTTACCCGATCTCGCCGACGACATCCTGCAGGACATCTTCCTCCGGATCGGCACGTTCGCCGACCTCGCCTGCGCCTCCTCGGCCTGCACCACCCTCCGCCGCATCATAGCCGATCGCTCCTTCCTGCAGCGGTACCGCTCGCTCCACCCGCCGCTCCTCCTCGGCTTCCTCTACGCCGGGCCCCCAGACTTCCAGCGGGCGGAGGAGCCCCACCCCAACGCCGCAGCATCCCACGTCCTTGCTTGCGCCGCCGGCTTCTCCTTTGACTACCTCCCTCCGAGTACCTGGAACCGGTGGGATCCCTGCGACGTCCGCGACGGCCGCGTCCTCCTCAAGAGCAGCCCTGAGGGCTACAGAGGCGTCGTCCTCCCGGAACTTGCGGTGTGCGACCCCGTGTTCCAGAGGTACTTCATGCTGCCTCCCGTAACCAACGATCTGCTCGCCTCCGTTCAGGTCGAGGACGAAGATCTCCTCTGCTTCGAGCCGGTCCTTGCCCCTTCCGGAGGCGACGAGGAGGAGGATGAGACGTCATTCAAGGTGATCGGCATGACGTATTGCGAGACAAAGGCAGTGGTTTTTGTCTTCTCGAGAAACTCTGGCAGCTGGATTGTTGGCATGTCTGTCTGCTGGGATGATCTCGGGTTGAATCTGGATACGCCAGCGTACCACGCAGAAACCTGTAATTACGCGTGCGGCTGCTTCTTCTGGAGAGTAGGGATGGAAAACAAGTTGCTCAAGCTGGACGTAAATAGGATGGAGTTCTCCACGATCGATCTTCCTCTCCCTCCTGAACCCCCAACTGATGATCGGTGCATTGTTCTTGCCGAAGCAGGGGAAGGCAGGCTTGCGATGTTCAGTCAGCTTCATGCAGGCACAACTTTGGATTATTACACCACTTCGCAGCAGGATGAGGGGGCTAATGTGTGGCTGATGGAGGGTACGGTTTCGCTGCCCTCCCACTATAACTGTTCTATCAAGTGTGCTGCTGAAGGATACATTTTCCTGGTAGGCACTAGGAAAGGCCGAGGTATGCCTCGTGCAGTATGCTTCTCACTTGAGATTAGGACTTTGAAGATTGAGAAGGTCAGTGATATTAGAATATGGCGTTGTCGTATCTACCCGTATTTCGGGTTCCCGGTATCCATGTCACCGAGAAGGATATGAAATGGTAAGCTATATATGATCAATTGTGTTTGCAGAAAGCAGTATTATGTGGAAAATTAACATCTTTTATGGAATATTTATTGTAAAATTTTAACAAACAGTTTTTCTTGTGAGCTGTTGAAAAATTGAGGTAATTTAAACCGAAATGTGCACATATTGTATTGCAGCACTTCATTGATTTTTTTTTCTCGAACGCGCAGGAGAGATGCGCATCTTTGTATTAAAGGGAAAAAGAAAGGTCCATACAAATCCCCTCAAACCTAGACCAAAGTAAGAGCGGGGCGCTTCATTGATTATAATAAGTATAATTTTCATAATTAAGTCATTTTGATCATATATAGTATATCTTTAAAGTAGGTAGTTTATTAGTATTTGGGTCAGAACTGAAAAGGATACTATTGTATATCTGCAATTAGAGATAACAAGTACAGTACCCATTTTTTTTTTGGACACTGTAACCATTGGTTTTCAGTTATTTGCCTCATTGCCTGGAGATGTCTGTATCTTGTTCGTGTTGGGCGATTATAGCAATTGCCACTAGTTTACTTCTGTACATGTTGTTAGTAATTGATGTTGTGCTTGATTTGGGAATTACTTAGTCAACTTTCGTGACTGTAAACTGATGATGTCTTAGTTTCTGTACAAAATTTATGCAGCGAACATACAGTATAAGTAGATAGGACTGTGCAAAGGAAAACATTAAAAAATTTTATGAAGCAAACAGAGAAACTCTGAATTGGACCTACGGATCTGGTGGACGATTGCTATCTCTGCGGATTTTCTTGTGCCTGATGGAGCTTCTCTGTTAAATGCTCTTTATCTAGTTACTTGGGGCTACAAAAACGAGCTCTTCGGCAGAAAAAGGTTGAAAGTAAAATCTGTAACTCTGCCTGACAAGAAGATCAGAATTGAGCTGGGTAAAATTGTCTTGGATCCTCGTTTTGGTCTGACTTTGGCTTGATTTTTTTTTTAATTTCACTTTTATTATACATCGGAGCACGCCAAAACGCCACTAACACACACAACCTGCAACCCAAAATGCTTCTTAGTATTATAGCCAAACAATCGTGTTGCAGAAAAAGAATAGCACTAATATATTCCAAGTAAAATGTACATACATTGTATATTTCAGTAGGTAAACGAAAGAATCACCGAGCCCATGGACACCTTATTACATCGAGCAGGGTATGGCTGATTATTTATTATACAGCGTTTCTGGAAATCAAATAGCAGCAGGACTAGACAAGAAGTTTCAAGGTCTTTCTCAATCACCGTTTCGCCATTCTGGAAAATGATCATAAGGGTTCTCTGGATCTAAATACAGAAACCTCTTACGTCTCAAGCCTGCAGGAAACTAGCGTACTTTGCACCAAGGAAGAGCCTCTGCACGCAGAGCAGTGCGTTTTTCCTCACTTCAGCGTTTTCGTGGTTCATGAGCTTCATAACTCGGTCCTTTGCCTTGAGGTCCGCCACCACTATTCGGCCTGAAGGGTGGTACTGAAGGAATTGTGACAGGTCGTAGCAGGCCACAGCGAGAGCCGTGGTGTCAGTTGATGTGTCGATGACTGTCATGAGGACCCGGAGAATCTGCAATTTTGAAGGGCCCATCAACCAGGATTGAAAGCTAGATTCCTAACTCAAATCAAAACCACCCTTTAACAATGTTGACATCCGAATTGGAGTCACGAAAGTTCACAAAAAAAAAAAAAATCTGAATCTTTTTAGCGACAAGTTTGCATGGATTGCGGACCTGATAAAACCATTAAAAACCTCAAGAAATTCTACTTGCAAACTAAGTGAGCAATTCCACCGAATAAAATACATGGCATACCTGGAAATCATTCTCTTCAAAATTGTTAATGTTCTCACGCCAGAACATTGGATCTTTGTGCATAGGAGACCAGTCAAGGTGACCAAGAAGAACTTGCTGCTTGTACTTGTCAAATGAACTCAACTTTTTAAGACTATCTTTGAGTCCTGCTTCTAGTTGATTCAGAGCATCTAATAAATCCTGAGTGCACAGGAAATAGCAAAATACTATTAGTGCAAATCAGACTCCATAGAAGCACCTGTCTTAAGGAAACTTTAAAATTTGAAGTAAAACAAACTACAGAAGGATGCAACTTCGCAATATGCATTCTTTCTGCAGTAAAGCAGTATGTGCTTGTTTTCATTTCAGATAGCTGGTTTTTAAGAAATTATATGATTGTCACTAAGCAATATGCATACTTTCTCTACTAAAGAAGTATGTGTGATGTAAAGATTTCAAGCACACATTTCCGAAATACTTAAAACATCAAAATGATTGGAAAGCTACTCACCTCATCAGTCCATGCATGTGCTTTCAAATTCTGTACTATCTGAGGCAATCCAAGATCAATCATCTGTGCAGCAAACGCACCCTTTGCCAGCAAATTACGCAAAGACATGACAACAACTCTGACAACCTTCAAATGTTTCAACTAGGTTAATATTCCTTATATGAATCTTACCATTAAAACATGATTGTTTGAACCTCACCTTTTCTTTGGTAGAACTTTTGACGACCTCTACTAGTCTTGGCATAACCTTAGTAGTGGATAAATAGTCAACTGCTGCATCATAAAACGACAAAAGCCAGATGCAGAGGCAAGTTTCGTAGAGGAGCTGCACAAGGTACAAAATGAAGGAAAAAAAACAAGGGCAAATTAGTTCAAGAATAGAAGACAAAATAATTATGTTTATTACAATACGACAAAATAATTATTTATTAACTCGAAATGAATTTCTAGTAATCCATCTAAAAGAAGCATATCACAGAGACATTCTCATAATACTTTCACTTAATACTATTGTGGCCTCAGCAATTACCTGAGTTGACTGTTGCGTGGAAGCTGGAGTTATTAAAGGAATGAGCAGTTTTACACCATCAGCTTGGACAAATATTGTCCTAACAAATGGTTCTTTTAGCAAATTGGACAAGCAATGGATAGCAGTAGGAACAGAGCAGTTTGGGTGAGTTGGGTTTCTCAGCTGCAAAATATACCAGACTCAATAGTTCAGAATTCCTGAAGAGTAGTTGTACAAAAACGAATGAAAAAAATAAACTAAAACAGTTTTTTTGTTCTGACCTGAGAACATAGCCAATCAACCAAACCACTAAGGACATCATGAGTTGATGTAAGCTTGCTCTTTGAATTTGAAGCCTCTCCATTTGGAAGCATGCCATTGTGAAGTTTAGGACGAGCACTATAACAAACCAAATTAAGATACAACCGATAAGGAAAGTTCATAAGACATGCATACCTTAATTAACAAGACTTACCTTACTATACAGGTCAGTATCTTACAACTTTTTTCTTGTACAAACCAGTTGCCTTTCCACAGCAATCTGAAAATTGTAATTTTGTTAGATAAATATAACAGCCAGAAATAAACTAAAATACAAGATATAGTGCATATGTTTTTCCTGGATGAGCACATTCTGCTTAGCATTGTGTAAGATAGAACAGTTTAGTGACCAAGTAAAGTTAACTCCTGTAGGGGTTGGATGTTGGGATCACAGGCAATGTCTGTTGGATAAACAAGTGGGATCTGCCAGGAAATCCTGACTACTTATCGTACAACCAACAGGATAGCACGACAACAGATGTCCTTACTCAAACTACAGAACTGTCATTATATGCAAACCATCAAGTATCGATAGGATGATAAATTCAAGTCCTCTTTGGTTTGAGAACCCAAGTCCAAGACTACAGGTAAATTGTCTAGTTAGTAAAATGGAGCATTTGATGACCAAGTCGCCGAGCTCTCATTAAATTAGTAAAAAGAAATATATTAGATTTCTGGAAGGTGATCATTTTTCGAAATCCTTTTTTTTTACCTTCACAATCATGCCACGGCCACAAAATGTGTTCATCCAACAAAATTTGTTTAGTCCTCTATGCTCTACCCAACACGAGATGGCAGAACTAGTCTTATGGCCATCTTCAAACATAATAGGACATGACCACGAGATGTAGATAGCAAAAAGTTCTAAGAATAAAGATTTGTAATCCACAAGCTATCCAAAAACGATGATGAAGGCAAAAAAACTAGTCATGTCTTAATTCAATCTATCAGTCCAGCGGTTAAAATACTGCAGTCCCTCTATTGATATTACCAAAAAATAAGGAAGACTTCAGAAAACAGAGAATACTTAACTTAAGAAAGGCTCATATATATCTTCACCAGACAGAGATTTCTCATAGAACAGCGCAGCTCGTTTAGGATTTACTGGAAAAAACATATGGCAATGGATACAACATAAATAACTCATAACCAAAATATCCTAACGAATATGATGAATAGTAACGTACTCATAAGCATATCATCAATGAGGGCAAGCACATATTCCACAGTTTCTTCCTTTGAGATACTCCGCAGGATATTAAGGAACACTCGAATATAGGCTGACCCATCCTGAAAGAGCAGAATTTTAAGAATCTATGTTGGAAAAACAAGCAAAAGGATACAGATTAATCTAAATAAGAGGATATAAAGATTATAAAACAGTTCAAGCAAATTGAAAGTAATGTTATTAAGAGTGACTAGTATAAAGAGGCATATAGAAATAATAAAAAATGTACTCAGAAAAATTAGTGAAGGCTATTGTTCAATGTTTCAACTAATTCATGTTTAAAACAAACAATATGAAATGTGAGCATACACTCTACCTCACACACAGATGGATTTTGATATAGGAAAAAAAGATTGCAAGATTGCACAAATAACATGTAAATCCGATAGCCTAAATTTCAGATGCAAGCTATAAACAGCGAGTTTAAACACAAAAGTAGTAAGCACGAGAAAATAAAAAGCAAAGAGGAGAAAAGTAGAATATTGTGCAGATAGCACTGATGGCAATCAACAACAACAACAAAGCGTGTTATTCCCAAGCAAGTTGGATTAGGATACAAATTAAACCCACAAGAACAAACATAAACAACGAAATGAAAGTAATTGATGGGAAAAAAAAGGGAGAAAAAAGAGGAGTAAATAAAATGACCAACACGGTTTCTACCCACACAAGGATCAAGAATGACAAAGCAACTCACCTCGTCAAGTAAACGAGCTCGCTCGCTTTCTGGTTTATGGTCGTATCGCCGTAAATGTTGAAGGCATGTCCCAGAAATCAGCTTAGTTGACATGTAATGCTCCCATGGAATGTCCCGTTTGAGAACCTTTGAATGCAAATAAGAATCCACATATTATTTACAAAAAGAAAAAGACAGTCTTCAGTTCCATTAATGTTAAGAAATTGCAAACATTCCTATATCAATGGAAAATAATAATATCAATACTTCACTTCTTAGTATTAAATTTCCTCCTTTTAAAAAAAAGAAAAGAAAAGCATATACTCCCTCCAGTACATGGAAACTAGAAGGAGAAAAGGCTAGAATGCCAAATAAATCGGGATGGAGGGAGTAATACATATCCACTATCCAGTGCAGAAAACAACTACTCCTGATCCTAAATATAGTCCTTTTGTGCTTGGGCACAAGAATTAATGTAAAGGGTTAACTTAACACCATTACAAAGTTAAACTTGACAGCTTGTCACCGAAAAGAAATGGGAAAGAAAAAAGAGGTGTTACATTATACCATTGGCAGTTTAGCATATGTAAATACAGATGTGCATGTTTGTCTGGAAACTAAGTTACCTCGATCTCCAGCTATCCATCAGTTAACAAAAAAACTCCTATTTTGGTGTGTGTCTGGGGATGGGGGGGCGTTGTTGTAACACCCCTCTTATAATGTTACAGCAGAGTCTATGTATGCTACTCATCCATAGCGTCTAAGTGCAATTTGCAAAGCACGCGGCCAACAAATAGTTCATCTTGAATGGACTGGTATAATACTATATACATTATGTTTCAACAACGTTGAAAAAGCACTCTTTCTGTTTTTCCAATCACCATGATTGGTGCCCATCTTGACTGCTGCAGGTGTAGCATAACTCAATTGATTCACCGTGGTGTATAGTATCGTCTAGACTACTGCATATTGACTGGCACGAAATCCCAAACCTAGGTCGTAAAATTTCAACATACTAATAATTAACAACTCACGCATAATGTTACAGTTAGAAAATCTTATCTGTCCTCGATGTACCCTTACAGCAAAATCTATCTACTTTCACTAGTCAACAATGTTCAGTTGCAACTTGCAATTGCAAGGAACTGTGTCTACCAGCACTAGGCTACTTAAATGTGCCCGCCAGAAAACCAACAAGAGCAAACAAGAAAATTCAACAACCTGTGGAGCACACGGAAGGTAGTCCAGCACTAGAACAGGTTTGGGAAGCGGGTAAACAACTGACCTGCTCGTTGGTGAGCTCGGCGCGATCCATCGCGGCGGCAGGACCAGCACCTGCACAAATCAAAATCAACGCACGATCAGATCGGAAGCCGCTCCTCTCCTTCCACCGCCGGCGGATCAGATCGAAGCGACGGCACAGCCCCGCTAATCAATCCCGCACAAGGGGCAGCGAAATCGAAGGAGAGACTGGACGCTTACCTTGGTTCTTGGTCACCTGGCGCCGCCGACGGAGTTGGGTAGGAGGAATCGATGGGCTCGCGGCGACGACGGATGATGAGGAAGAAGATGGGAGAAGGGAGAGAGATCTGAGAGAGACACGGGCGTAAATTAGATGAGCACGAGACGAGTGGCCGTGTCCGCACGGTCGTGGGCCCGCGTGTTCACGGCCACGTGGATGAGTCGTGCCCCGCTGCACTTGGGCGCCTGATCACGATCCCTCCCGCCGCGCGAATCTTGAAGCGGGTTTATATTTATTGGAGAAAGGGATTATTTTGTTGCTGACTACAGTAGCACTACTACGTACTAGTAATATTCCCTAAGAAAAAGTATTACTAGTAATAAACACTTTTAAATTTAAATTAATTTGTTTCTCTTGCCTGACATCTAATTGAAATCCTTGGAGGGCATAATTTAACCTTGGCTTGCTCGCGGGCGTAATGTTCATCGCGGCCTAGTACCCCGATGAATCATAGACAATAGTAATCACTGGTCCACAGCTCAGAATCTCATCATCACAACTTCGCTGCCATAAGAATTCAGATTCAGATTTGAACTGGACCAGAACGGTTTAGTCCAGTTCACAACCAACATGATTGTTTCTTTCGTCAGTTTTGTCACTTTTTCATATAACCTTGTTACACTGCCTACACATAAGAGCACACTGTGCTATTGAGTTCCTCACGAATCAGAAATTCTTGCTTAAACCAGCTCTATAAAAAAAGACTTTTCTTTTTCTTCAGGATCTCAGTTGTTGTTTGGGACCTCCACAATGCTGGCCAAAAGGCTCCTCAGCTCCACCATCGCAACGTCCTGCTCACCCTTGACCTACAAAAGAAATTTGACCGTCAGAAGATGCGCTACAGGTTTTAACAGCGCAGTAAATAAAAAGTCGGCAGCCAGAAAACTGCTCTCTTGAGAACGGGTTTACCTCAATGGAGAACACGCTCTCGGCGTACCCATAGAACGTTATGGTGCTCAGGCTGGTAACTTGCGCGTTGTAGCTGTAGAGCGCTTGAAGCACCTTGGTGAAGACGCCGCCCTTCTTGCAGAAGACCTTGAGGTGGTACTTGTGTTGTCCCAGAGGAACCAAGTCCACCTGGCCCTGAAGATAAAGATAGGTCCACAGTTGAATTTACAGAGTTTGCACTAGTAGATCACATGTGATAAATATTAGAAGGTTGTACATGATGACATTGGATATTTGTTTGTGGTGAGTCAAGTAATCATGGTTTACGAGGTCCAGAACTATTGATCCTCCTAGCATTCACCATCAATATTATTGTTGAACGCCTATCATTTTGGTACGAAATGAGTTCATCGCAAGAAAGAAGCTACTGTATTGTACCTGGTACTGCATGTTTTCAGTGGTCGCCAAGGATTCAGAAGACGAGGCGCTGCCCTGCTTCTCCCAGGCCTCGCCGGGTGGTGAGTCGTCGAGCTGGCGCTGCAGTTCCTGGACCTGGTTCTGGAGCTTCTTGATGTGATCGATCGCGTCTGACAGGGTGTGCTCCTTGCTCATCTGAGACGGAGATGTAATGTACTCGAGTGGTGAGTGACTGATTTTCCAAAGATTTTATATTCAGAGACAGACACTACACTAGAACGGGTTCATAGAATTCAGTTGTTACTACTACTGATTACTGACTGGACATCCACATACAGTAACCAAAACGTACGTACCTTGGTGATGTTGGGCACGACGGCCCTGAGCGCGAGGATGTTGTTGTTAAGCCTGCCGCGGCGCCGCCGCTCGGCCAACAGGTTCTTGGACTTGAACCCGGTGGGCGCCGCCGGCTGCCCGTCCGCGTCCTCCTCGTCCCCCGCTCCGCCGCCGTCGCAGCCGCCGTCGCCGTCGCCGAAGTTGAGCACCGACGCGATGAAGTCCTCCTCCTTCACCTCCTCGCTGCTGCGCGCCCTCGGCCGGCGTGGCATGGCGGCGGGGCTGATCTCCTCTGCCTCCCTGCTCTCTCTACCCCCGGACAAGAAAGTGGCGAGTGGGAAGTTCAGTGCAGCACTGCACAGACACTGCGCTGGTCTTGCTGCTCCCGCTCACCCAACTAGCTGCAGTTGCGCGGGTGGCTTATAAGGACGGAGCAGCTAAGGAATCTGGCGGGGGTGGGGGGAAGACTAAAGGCGATGCCTTGAACGCAAGTGCGATGGCGACGGCCCTTGGTTCCCGGGGGAGTTGGTTGGAGCTCAGCGGTGCTTGTCCTGGTTGGTTACGCAGCCTGCCTCTGAACCGAGCTGACGAAGAGGGGCATGGAGCCAGGGACGGACTGCCAGGTTTGGTCTTTTTTTTTCGATCGGTCTCGATTGCCTTTGGTAACTGAAAGATGCCGTAGGATCTGAGGTGTGAGGTTGGGTCATTGCTGTGAACTCATGGGGAAAAAGGGAGCAAATATCATGAGGGTCATGAAGATATCAGGCAAGCAGCATATGGTACGGCGTCGAGATCTCTCAAAGTATTTTGTTCTCCAATTTCGTTGCTCCTGAGTGTGTACCGTTCTCGGTCCATGCTGTGCTGAGATCTCTTGTACTGGAGACTTGGTAACTGAAAGACGTGATGCCGTTGGGTCACTGAAGCATTCCATTCGAGTACACAAAGGACGTGATGACCTGGTTGATCTCTCTCGAGTTTGCCAATGGCATCCCAAGATAAAGTACATTACAGTATATGAAATTTGCACACCATTCTTGTAAAAACACAACTGCGCACCTTTATTCCTTGTAAATAGAAAGTGTTCCATCATCCACGTAACCGCTTCAGCTAGTTAGTTTCTCCGAAACAATTGCAAATGCAAAATGATACAGTACTGCTATAAAAATAGAACCATGGGAACAATCCCAACGTGCAACAAATAACCTCAAACTCCTGAGTTCAAAATCTTTGGTTCACACCCTCCAAATAAGGCTGACATTGTAAACGATATAAATATATATTAGTACACTACAGTTTAATCTCACTGGATCCCAAAAAAAAAAAAAAAACTGCCGCTATTACAACTTTAATTTTAAGCCCTGAGAGCTCAATGCATATCCATGCTTAGGAAAGGCATTATTATGTTCAAGTTCAATATTTTTCGGAAAGTTTTGCCATCAGATCCTAACTGACTGGAGAGCATTTGTAGAATCGTCTTCTGGTTCTGCCTGCGACAAAGATGAGAACCCAAAAGGAAATTCTGTGGGAAACTAATAAGATATCTGACTTTAATGTGGAACCTTCCTGCATGTCCTAATGATCTCATCTGATCCACCTCTGGTTTTAATCTATGCAGCACCAGCCACAGCTTCTGACTCCTCAGCGGCTTCAGACCTGAAAATGCACAAATGCAATGAAGAGGGACAAGTGAATATGGAAATCCATGGTTAACTCAAAAGTGTAATTGGAATGGAAAATGAAAATTTTTCCCATAATTTTATTGTATGCCTTCAATAAAAGTACTAGGTTAAACAACAAAAATCACCATCCTAATCAGCAACCACTCCATATCAACGCAACAAGGAAAAAGAACACTTGGCTATTGAGAGATGGCATGGATAAAACAGACCTTCCAATTCCTTCTCCAACTTCCATTCTGAAAAAATTTCCAATCGTTACTTTACAACCAACCTTCTTTGACAACTCATTCAGCAGAGTCTGAAAGATCAACACCAGGACATAAAACTATTAGAGAAACACTTCAGAGCCGTATATTATGAAAAAGGAAAGGACAAAAGGGGAAAGAAAATCTCAACCCAAGGCATGGTCGAGAAAAGGGAAGGCTGGCTTCCTTTCTGTGAGGGTTCAGGACTTGATTGGTAGCTTCTCTACTGGGTGACAGGAATTTACATGCTTACCTTGATGTTCATGCTGTCATTAACCAAATATTTTTGCTCCATGAGAACAACATCTTCATAATACTTCCTCAATCTACCTTCCACCATTTTATCCATAGCCATTTGGGATTTCCCTGAACTTTGAGCCTAAGATGTTACAAGGCGTCATGTCATTTCATTGCTAAATAAACTTGACATGAACAAGGTAAATTTCATATGAGGAGATTATTCAGTCCATGCTTCCGAAGAAATATATATGCTTCATAAGCGAATAGAGATAGTAAACTCATAGATAGAATCACACTGATATATAAATAAGCTCAGGTTTCGTTCATCTCATGCTCCCAATCAGAGTCATCACGGTAGCAACATTCATATTAAGATTGTAAATCTCTATTAATGCAGTTTGAAATGCATAGCAACTCAAGCATTTTCTTCTCACATATCTTATATCATCACTTTCACTCTATTGTATTGTCATTGTGGTTACCAGTATAGAAACACACCAATTGCATGTTTATTATCGTCCAAGTTGTGATGTTTGGCTGCAGCCACGTTTTCTATAATGAGAGGTCAACTACCATAGCTATGGCAAATATGGTTAGGATAAGGAGCAAGACATACAGCATAGGGTGCTAAGAAACTGCAGCATGCCACTGGAAATAATGTCTAAGAAAGTCAAATATTGCCAAAAAAGAGCGAGACAGTTTTTTCATGAACCTTGATGGAAGAAAATACCTGAGTTCGGAGTATTTCTCTTTCATTCTCTACAGCTGCAGCGGAAACCAGTTCTTTTGATAAGAATAAAGGCTTTGCTGCAACGATATGCATAGCAATAGATGGTCCAACTTCTTTGACTGCATCAAGAAGAGCATTGCCATCTTCTACTTCTAGTGTAACCAATCCAGCAATGCGACCCAAACCTGATGCAGAAAATCCAAAATAACGGCATTACACTCAGTATAGTAAACAAGCAAGTGCATCGTTCTTGTTGATAAAAGGACTAATTTCAAGGAGACTACAGATATGCGTTATACTAGATGAAATTGACATTTTTTCAATTTTTTTTTTGTTTCCAAGGAAATATTTGTTCTGCTAGTTGAACATTCAAGAGAGCATTTGTGGAGAAGTTAATTGTCAGGAGAGCGAATGCATGGTTACATTTTTTCCAACAGTTTTGAAAGAGGGTAAACTACCAAAAAAGAAAAACAATTAACATCCACCAGCATGACATCGTAGAAAAATAAATTAATTAGATAATTTATGCAAATACAGAAAAATAAATGATGATGCACAGTTAATTATAATTAATGAAGTAATGATGCCCTCTTGTCAGTAGTATCAGATGCTTCATTAAAGAAGATACGTTCTTGATCAAATTCAAAAATCCTAGATTTCATTGCCTGCTCACCTGGCTGAGGACAGGTATGCATGTAAGACGAAACGACACCATGAGCTGATGTGCACAACATGAAACCTCTTCTGAATCTTACATTCTCCCCAACCATGGCAGCTACTTCTGTAATGGCACTTTGGACATTTGTTTCTCCACTGAGCTTCGGGTGGTCTAGATTGATACGCATGTTCTGCAAGGTTGGAGACATGTATGATTTTTTCTATCTAGTTGGATTGAAAAGATAGAATAGAAGTACTTGAAACAAGAGATTTGTAACATATGAATAATGACGTACCTCCAAATAATCAGGACCAAAAGGCATAATTGATTCACCAGGACCCTGGATAGACAGAGCCTTCTTTGCCAATGATGTAGCCTACATGTTGGATGAATTGGAAACTATAAATAAATTCAAGCTAAAGATCTAGTACGTGTGAATGAGCATAGATGATTAAAGAGAAGGATAAAGATAACATAATATTCTGCTGAGAAAATAGTAACAACCCGAACATAACTAGGATGCAAATACTAACACATCAGCAGATGGCATACTTGGTTACTTACAAACTCATATATAGAGAAACATCTATTTCTATGCTAGAAAAATGGTTGACTAAGCATCAGCAAACTCAATTACCAATCAGTACTGATTCATCTTGACATACCAATCTAAAAGAATTGCTGTGAAATTTTAATGCAGTTTCATCTGTAACATGATATTGTGAGGATTTCCTTTTCTTTTAAGAGAAAACAACATATCAGCTCAGCAGCCAGCCGCGTGTTATTAATATCAATATAAAATTTGGTATTAGCAATGAAACTAACCAGATATTGGAAGACATCATTTCTTGCTACGAAATCAGTTTCACAGTTAAGCTCAACCACAGCAGCCCTCTTCTCATCTTGTGCGATAGCTAGCAAACCTTCAGCAGCAGTCCGTGAAGACTTCTTAGCAGCAAGAACCACCCCTCTCTTCCGCAAGTCTTTCTGCGCGGCCTCTGCATGAAATTAACAAAGACACATGAAAGTGAGAAAAAAAATAAAGGTGAAGCCTAAAAAATGTTACCTCAGGGGGAGAAGAGCTAACCGATATCCCAGTTGCAGCTAACAAGGGAAGCCTTGACATCTTTGATTGGAGCACTCGTTCTTTCACGGAGTTGCTTAATCAGGTTCATTTGCTCTGAAGCAGACACTTCAGAGCTGAACCCCCTAAGGAAGCCATTTTGGGGAACATGAGTGCCCAAAATTTGAGTCCAGAAGGCAGAGGAGTATCCCCGAATAGCTTCTTGTTGAGTACGATTCAGAAGCCCCATTATGGGCCTTCTCACACATTGACCCCAAGCCATTCTCAGGATATACTGCATCAATGGGATATGAAATATTTTTTTTAGAAAAGTTAAACAACCAGTGAATACAGTATAGAGAACACTTCTCTGAGAGCTCCGGTCCCATTTTGCCAGGTATAACTGTCCAAATAGGCAAATACGCACAGGTACTGGATTTCCCATCCCCGTACAGGGTCCCAGCTATAACCAGCATAAATTTCAACTACAAAAGGAGTAGGAATAGGTTCATTTGGTTGAGCGTCACATAGGATGGAAAGAGGTCACCTATGAGGATGAGCTCATCCACAGCAGTGTCTCATTGGATGATGGATAGGGATGAGCTAATCCACTGTGGTGTTTGGTTCGATGGACAGCGTTGTTCAACAAGCTGTATGTGGTCATCATCTCCAATTGTTGGGTGTGGTTATGGGCTGAACACAAAACACAATATAACATTATAGAAATTCATGAGATCATAATTCATAATAATTATCAAGTCTGATCATTTGTTATTTCATACATCTACAATAACAATACAAAAGTGTCAAAATAGCCATCGTTGACATTTTTTGACAACGCCATATATATGTGCGGGAAAGGAACCATATGAACGGTAATAGGGCGAGGTAGGGCAGCCGCCATACCTAACACAAACACAAACGGTAAGAAACTCAAAACCACCCCCCCCCCTCTCTCTCCCCAGCGCGTCACTCGCTACACACAGGTGCATCTCAGGTGGGATCGACCCAAAGGAGAGGAGGATTCGAGGGTTGGGGAGGAGAAGGTCAGCTCTCACCTTTCCTTCGAAGCTGGACGGGAGGGTTAACACAAGGCAAGGTGGCAAGCTTGTACAGCAATGCCCCGTTCTGGCCGCGCGTGCTTGTTCGAAGCCGGAGGAGTTGTCGCCGGCTCGCTCGCCACGCCGCCAGCAGCTGTGCCGAGAGAGTGGGGGGCAGAGACGGAACCTCACTGCCTAGTGACGTTCCTTTGCTGCAGCAACAACCCCACTGCATACCCGCATGGGCTGCCTGTGGGCTGGGCTTTGATTTTGTTTGGGTTAGGAGCGTCTATTTATCTACTATCAACAAAATTTTTTATTCAAAATCTGTTAAATTTGCTTAACTGTTGATCTTATATGCAATGAACCAGATGAAAATCATAAATAGTATATAAAAAAAATGCTAACCCGCCCTCATCTTCTTTTGTTGGTTTCTCCCCCACCGCCAAGTATGCACACCTCACCATCTACTTCTCCTCGACGAGCCTATCCCATCCGCCGCTTCTATGCCCTCACCATACCACGGCGAGGTTAGGATCTCAATGGAGCTGCACATAACACTATAAAAGCCACGATATAGAAAGGTCGACGAAGAGCAACCAAAAGAGCTTTAGGACGATGAAGCGCATCAGTCATTATACACTCGTGGCACAAAGACGAAGACCAAAACTGCTCCAGACCACAATTGCTCGAGCGGGGGCACGACGGAAGGAGATGCCGCAGATGGTGCGGTCATCGGCTAATAGGGTTCTGTCCGAGGCTCATCAAATGCTACAAAATACTTGTTCATCTGTGATGTTATTTCTTGATGTTTATGGAGACTGTCAGGACTCTAAACTTATACCTGACTTAGTGATATATAATGTGCATCACAGATCAACAGATTATCTTTTAACGAAATGAACGCGCTTATCTTTTTTTGTTGTTTGTTTGTTTATTATGGCCGGAGAAAACTATAAAACAACTAGTAATAACATGTGAGATCCTTGGTTATTTCTCACGTATAAAACACCCACCCCTTAATTTAGTGTATTTTTTGCATAATACAACAAGCTTCTTGGTCGTTTTCTCACCGGTTAATTTGCTTCCGAGCATAGAAAAAAAGATTAAATGACTGTTGTTCAACGCTCGTGTTCTTTCCTCTTACGATTTATATGACACCAGAATAAGATTTTTCATACCATTTCTCCTGGTTAAAAAAGAAGGCAAATTCAACCATGGAGACATTACACGCATTGTTATTTCAATCTCCAACAGCGTAAGTTTCAACCATTACACATTCGACATCAAACCAATCCTACTAGTACCTCCCTAGCTTCCGGTGTGTTTCTGTGTGATCGGGAGGATTTTTGTGACCCGAGTGATTTTTTTGACCCCGGTGGTGATGAGGATGAGCGGAAGGGCAGCAGAAGCACGTCAGGTCTGTACACTTCCCTCGGGTATTACTACTGTAGCCTGGTTCCGCCTCATTCTCATATAGACCATCGCAAGCGCTGTCATGCGTGCAGAACGGGTGGATGATCAGGTCGCAGAACTCAGCCACCGACACACGAATCCCTTCTGCAAAAAAACAATTAGTTAATCAAAATGAGTGATTACCGATTACCTAAGTCCTAGCTAGCATAGTTCCGCTATAGCAAATAGAGAGATCGAGAGGCAGGTGCAGTTTGTTCTTAATTTTGTTACTTACCTGATGACAAGGCGAGCAGCGTCAAGAGCCAGAAGCGAAGGACGGCCCTGTTTCTGACCGTCATTCTTACTCCGACTTTCGGTGAGGAGAGACGGTGTGTGTTTTGAGTGATGTTGGTCGTGATGGCTGGCTATTTATGTTGTGAAAAAAGGTTGAGAATAATCTGGCTGAGGAAAAAAAAACATTTCGTGCTCAGTCTTGTTTGGTGCATGAAATTTAGGCTAGTTTTTGGGAGGTTTTGTGGGGTTTTTTTTCCTGAGGTTTGACTGTAGGATTGGATAATCAAAATCACTACCAATGGTTCAAATCCCTCTCCTTGATTTCTTGCATTTGCGTTTCCTACTTTTCATGGTCTTCGATAATGATAATTTTTTTATCCCTGTTTTTATAACTTTTATCTGTATATAAATACATTATTTTCTAGAGGATTTTGGGCTTCGAATCCGGTGGTCAAAATTCTTGTGACGTGAACAGCTAATAATCCGTGGCACATGAAAAACTTGGCTCAGATGTTTTTCATCTACATTGTGTAAGAGACCATTTTGTTCTCTCACTTTCTATGTTCATTGTTGTTGCTTAGTTAGACAGATGATAAACATGTGACGAAAATAAATTATGTCAATGCTCTCTTATAATGTAAAAGAACTACTCAAATTTGGATTGCATACTGTGGTACAAATTCAGATTTGTGGAATTACAATCGCATCTTGAAACAAACAATCCCCTGAACCCCGACTAACCCCCCAAGTTCCCCGTGGACACGGACACGGCAACCAGGGTTCTGCCGCCCGCCGCCATGGCGGCGCCACGAGCTCACCTCGCCCGCCTTCTCCTCCAACTTTGCCGCAGAGGCCCCAATATCCCACCGGCCTTCTCCACTGCCGTCTCCTCCCCGCACAGCCTCCTCCCGGAACACTCTCTGTGGCCGATGCCACCGGCGCTGTCGCCCGGCGGCGCGTGGCGGCGTGCGTTCCACGACGGGCGGCCCCGCGGGCCGCTGTGGCGGAGCAAGAAGCTGATCGGGAAGGAGGCTCTGTTCGCGATACATGGCCTGAAGCGGTTCAAGGGGGACGATGAGAAGCTGACGGATTTCATCAGGCGGCACGTTGCGCGGCTGTTGAAGGCCGACAAACTCGCCGTTCTCGGCGAGCTTGAACGCCAGGAGGAGGTCGATCTGGCCGTCAAGGTGATGGATTTTTCCGTTCTTCCCCGCCCCTTTCTTCCTTCACCGCTTTAGAGCGCGGAGAGCTTGTTGCGAGCTTTATTTTCCTGGAATGGAATGGTTGTTTCGATTGGCTTGTAAAGGTTAATTCTGTGGTGTGCAGAGAACTTAGCTGTTTATCAAGAGACGTCTTTTAGCCTGCAAATTCAAATTCTGGTTGTGCCGTATGGGCAATATGCCGAAATGTTTTTTGGTTGCTTAACGGAGAAATACGAAGTAGATGGAGTTGCAAAGAATGCACATCGCAGGTGATAGGAGTAAATCAGGATTTCAGACTGTTTTCTTAGGCTAGAGTGACTATTCCCATCAACTGCATTTTCACTTCTGCAACTTAGATGATTGTCAATATGCATCTGAGGTATGTTATGCTTAAGGTGGATTAATTTCATACAAGTGGCTAATGACAATTTGAGAAATCAATATCAG
Organism: Oropetium thomaeum; assembly: GCA_001182835.1. Lineage (NCBI taxonomy): Eukaryota > Viridiplantae > Streptophyta > Magnoliopsida > Poales > Poaceae > Oropetium > Oropetium thomaeum. The sequence continues at coordinate 3,331,741 of LFJQ01000015.1, read as the reverse complement.
ATGTTTCTGAAGAGCATAGTTGATATCACACCAAGGAATACAGTAAAATCAGAGAGTTAAGATAAACCTGTAGAGAAATGGTTTGTTGTTTTTTTCTTGGTTGAATAACTCAATTTATGTGCACATAACCAGATGCTGGTTAAACAGGGAGAATTTTACTTTCTACCTTTATCATACAAAAAAATAGATGCATTCAACACAACTTCACTTACGTCCAATATTTGGGATCGTATTCTGATGCTTGCCGCTGTTGGGCTCACTAGTATCTTTGTTGCTGCAGATGTTTAGGATCATACAAAAGGAGCACTGGTATAAGCCGGATATGTACATGTATAAGGACTTGATTATTGCACTAGCCAAGTGTAAGAAGATGGAGGAAGCAATGGTAATCTGGGGTAACATGAGAGATGAGAACCTGTTTCCTGACTCCCAGACTTATGCTGAAGTCATAAGAGGATTCTTGAGATATGGATCCCCATCAGATGCCATGAACATTTATGAGGACATGAAGAAGTCGCCTGATCCACCGGAAGAATTGCCTTTCCGAGTGTTGTTGAAGGGTCTTCTACCTCACCCACTGCTAAGAAATAGAGTGAAGCAAGATTTTGAAGAGTTATTCCCCGAGAGGCATATCTATGACCCTCCAGAAGAGATATTTGGCATGCAGTGAAGTGCCAGAGTTTAACCTGACAAGTGAAAAGTTGGATCAGCCAGCTGCTCCACAAATGCTATCATTAGATCGCAACAATATTCTCGAGGATCTGTTGCAGTGTGAAAACTTTGAGGTCACATACAGAGTAAAATGTCTTAATGGATGGGAATGGGATGGTCTTGTTACAGAGAGAAAGAGAGGCAAATACCTGGGAAGGATGGCAACAAAGGAAGATTCTTTTTTTCTGATAGCCAGATTAGTTGCCTTATTATGGTTACAAAAATTCTAGACTCAGGCATTCCTGTGTTAGCTGTGTCTGTCTGTATCTATTCAAATTCTATGTTCAGGTGATTTCGTAATATATATGGCATTTGTTTGTCTCCACGCTGCACCTTGGTGCATCTGTAATTCAGTATCTGAGATCTGAGAACAAACAGAATATGTTTTTTTTGGCCTACTGTATGACGTAGATTTTTAGAGCAATGTACTAACAACAATGATGCTGTAGCTTTCCTACCACTTGAGAGATGCACTTTTGATGAGCATGAATGATTTGAGTTTCTCTATCACGAACGATTTGAGTTTGTAGACTCTGGTGATCTGAGACAGAATTAAAGAAAAGCACATGGTGTAGCACAACATAGCATATGAAGGTATTTGCATTGCCATGATAAACTGATTCTGCTGAGAAGTGATTGATATCTGCATGAACAAGTACTAATACGGATGTTCTTTGCAGGAAAAAAATTTAGAGATGGGCTCAAGTACCGTATCAATGAATATGTACCCACTAAAAATCCAAAGATGGGCTACAGTACTGTATCAAACAAGTATCCCTTAGTATTGGGTCTATTATTGGCCAATCTTTGTCAATGAATGGTTTTGCCAGTCTGGACAAGGTCTGTGTTTTATTGCTGGTTTGGGTATATTCTTCTGTCCAATAATGAGCAAAATTTCTGCTGCTCTTCATCATAATGAAAGCTAGAGGATGGTTCAATATCTCTTCAAAGACGAAGGGGGGATATACGGAGAAAAAGAAAGTTCCTCTGCAAACTTATTCAGGCACCTACTAGTACCTATCTGCAACTCAGAAGCAGATCTTATTGGTAGCTGTAAAAGTCGTCTGACACTGAAGTACTACTACGAAGTATGACCAGATTTATCAAGGTCCATACAGTACAGTACAGTACAGTACAGTACAGTTGTCGCTCTGAAACTTCACCTGAATACTAAATCGGGGACAACGCCAACAAGTTGATCACATGGTTTCACAGCATCCGTGCAATCGGAAGTACAGCGACAGTACATAACCCACTTGTGTGTATAAGTATCCTTGATGAACAACCTAACGCCAAACCATGCCAGCTTTGCGCAGCAGCGCCGAAGGAGAATCTCTCGGATGACCAAGATACAAAGACACTAGAAACGGAGATCGCAATCACTGCTCCTTCGGGCCTTAATTACGTACTTAAGTCTTATCACGAGAAGGTTTTTATCCTGTCCGAATCCTCTGATGAGCGGAGCATGCTAGAATCAGAGTGTGGTGGTCCTGAGAAGAAGTGAGAACAGCTAGTAGTTAGTTCTCCACCGTCCGTCCAGTGGTTCAGAGAAAACAATGTGAACATACAGTATAGCATTGGTTGCACGAGGGGGCTGGTCGGTCGCAGCGACGCGGGAGGGAGGGAGGGAGGGAGAAGCTTCTTCCATCCGTGTTTTGCTGATTCGATTCTGTCCCCGCCCGCGTGTTATTCATTCCTGATAAGTTGACATTGTGGGGCGCCACGCGTGTGATGACATCTCTCTCTCTCTCTCTCTCCCCCTCTCTCGCCTGCATGCGCTTGTCCTGTTCAGTCCCGATCCCAGCAGCTCTCATCCAATCCGGACACGCGGACACTTGCTAGATTCGTGATGGAATTGGGTCGTGGAGAGGGAACAGCCTGGGGCACCCACCATGATCCGTGATCCTCTCCTCCGTGTTCCTTGTCTTTCTGCTGGAACAATTAATGTTTACCTCTGGTTTCACAAACACACAGACGATGCTAAAAGTTCGGTCGGTTTGAGTTAGGATGAGGGGATACTACTCGATTCTCTTTTACACGCAGGGATTCTGTCGCCCTGTCTGTCAAACGACAGTGATTTGAAATCTGCTGAAAAGCGAGCGAAATCAATCCTTGGTACCAACTGCAATCTGTGCTTTGCAACAGCAACTGCAATCCTTGGAACGAAAGACTCGAAGAGTAATCTGAACTTAGCTAGGGGCCTTGGATCCTTGGTAGCAGCAGTAATCTGTGCTGCTTTTTGACAGGCACATCCTTGGGAGAAAAAAACGAAGCTTCGACCACTCATCCTAGTACAGTAGCCTGGTAGTACGTCTCTACGAAGAAACGAAGTAGAAGCATCTTTGGATTCACCAGGGTGTCTCTCCCAGAGGGCTGCACCTAACAAACATCTGCAAGGCTGGCAATGTTGGCGCCCTGTAAGACACAGACAAAATAATATATTCTGCGCAACGTAGTACTGTATACAAATGAGCTCGCTGTTGAATAAGCGCTGTCTGGTGATTCCTCTGCTCCGCACATGTGGTGGCACTGACGCTGCACGCATCAAGAGCGCAATAAACAACGGGAGTATCTCCGGCCGATCACATGGTCATACTAGGTTAAACGGCGCAGCTCTGACTTTGGCGACACTGCAAAGGTCAGAAGTTTCGATCCCATTCATTTGTTAGGGCCGTTCGAATGACTCTGGGACTGTGATTCTGAGATAAAAATAATCTTGGTGGGATGCAAAGGGGTAGGATTTTAGAAAGCTATAGGAAAATTTGAGCGTTAAAAATTTTCTATCCCACAATCCATCGGAAACAGGATAATTCCAGATACTGCTACCTTGGCGAGTGGCAAAAGATGAGATTGCCCCTTATCTTCTCCACGAAAGCAACGCTTGGCCTTGGCTCAATCTGCAATACATTCACTCCACCAGGACCACCACACGCTCGCGCTCGCGTAGAACCAGGGTGCCGCCATGGCCAGCCGATCGGTTATGAACTATATATATGATATATAGAACGTATGTGTTTTCAGAATGGAGAATTGTTGAGGGGTATTTTGTGAAAACAAATGTTTCTCTGACAAGAATCAAGTACTAGAATCCCTTGATCCAAACAGTAGGGATTTTAAAATCCTAAAATCCAGATTCTAGAAATCCAAAAAAATCTATGATTATATTATCCGGATTCTCAATCCAAACAGGGCCTTAGTACTATTACGTCATGCACAGTACTATGTAGTACTCGCTCCGTTTCATATTACTTGTCTTTTTTGCTTCTCGATACACCTTTTTCTCTTCCCAATACTTCTCCATCTCTATATCTCTCCTTCCTAATTTTTTGTACACCTATTTTATTCCTCTTTTCTTAATCTCGTGCACAGAGCTAAAACTAGTGTGTAGAAATGCAGTTGTTTCACCTCAACTACTCCTTATGTCAGATAAATCATGTTTCTCAATTCTTATTCTATCGTGTTTCATTTACTCACCTTTATATTCACAAAATGTCAAATGTCTGCCATACATGTCACTCCCTTGTTCTTAAACTGTTATCTACGACACCAATTTCCGTTTACTTTTGAACTAGAATTGATGGCTCATAACCACAACAATCTTAAAACGAAGGTAGAATTTCTTTTCTTTTTTTTTTGTGCCGCAACCGGGTTCAATCCTAAGTGCGTGGGCCAGGCGAGGAACTGGGAACATCCATTTCCAGAAATAAAAGAGATCATTTAACTTCATTTCAATCCTACGTAGGAGTTCCTTTCTGGTGCTACAGGTGCTCCTCATTTGTAGGTATCATCACAAACATCAGAGTTTCATCTTCCAAGAACCTTGCCCATAGAACCAGAAACCATTGTGAGTCAACTGCTGGGCAGAGCACGATGTCCAGCTGCTAGGCAGCTACTGCTTCCGAGGCTTGCTTACCTGGACCAGTTGTAGCCTCGAATCTGACTTTTGCACACTCAGTTGCTGACGCAATGGTCCTTCCTCCTCCCCCATACTTCCTACCATATCATTCAGAGGCATCCAGATGTCACTTGCTGTTGAGATGCAGAGTGCTGGACCCATTAATTCCTTGAAGGCACACTACCCCTCCTCCATTTTCTAGAGCCACCAGCCATGAGATCGACAGAAAAAAAAAAAGAACAAGAAAAATCAAGATCCATGATGAGTGGGTGCGTGCATGGCCATGCAGCCCTCGCCCAACACTTCCATCTTTGTTTATTCATTTGATCACCCACCGGGCAGAGAGCCAGCACCAGCAGAACTGGGAAAACACAGGACTACAAGACCCCAGCTGCTGCTATATATGAGCCCTTTCGGCCATGGCCTCCTCTACTCCATCCTCGATTCAGTCCAGTTGTGAGAAAAGCAAAGCTACCCCCTTCTGCTGCATCACAGCTGCTCGATCTGGTTCTACACACACTCGTGTAGTCTTGATCTCCGTCTCTCTCTCTTAGGATCATCAGAAGATGCCTCGGTTCTTTCTCTTCTGCCTGGTGTCTAGCCAGCTCGCCGTGAGCACCGTCATGGCGCGGCCATTCCCGGCCGTCTTCTCCTTCGACGACGCCGGCGCGACGATGCACGGCGTGGCAGAAGCTCCTTCCGCTCCTGGAACTCTACACGTGCACTCCCTTCTGGAGCACAGGTTCGCAGAGTCGCCGCTGGGCTCCCACCACGGATCGCACCCCTTCGACCGGCACTTCGCCGGAGGCAAGGTCATCGTGGGGGGCCTCGCCGCGGCGGTCATCGTCGCCGTTTTCTGCTACATCCGGATCACCAAGACGAAGAAGCAGGTCGTGGAACCCAAATCATGAGGAACCAATGCATGGCTTGGCTGGCTGCTGACTATATACTCTCGTGGTTTTCTGAAGGAAAAAAAAACAGAGATTTTTCTCCCTTTCTTTTTACAGTTCTAATGATACTATACGAAACAAGTGTGAGCCCTTAGATTCGTTGTAGTAACATGTAAATACTGGTGACGAATAGATTATTCATCTCCTTCGTGCAGCCCCGCTAGCCGTTCTTTATTTATTTCTTTCTGGTACTGAAATAGTGAAATCCTCTGCAGCAATTTAAGCTTGGGAAAAACTGATCAGTCACACAGTGTGAGTGTTCTAGGATTAATGAATCGTAGTACAAACTAAGTGCCGTGTTCTTGGACTAATGTTACCCAGATCAGCAGCCTGTTACATTACATGGATATTTAAATTGTGATCCTAATTGAAGCTGAGGTCCGTGGTTTGGAGTTGCACGGTGATGAGCTGCTATCCGATCGAAAACCTAAATCAGTGGATGTGTTAATAATGCTGGATTTATTATCTACTTCCAAGCGGAGAAAATGCTTCCTAGTACCGGAAAGCCTAAGACTGGGACAAGTGTACGCATGTTGCGCCACCAACAACTCTGATTTGATTTCTTGAGCTACCAGATTTGTCTGTTGAATTTCTCCATTGGTGCTCTTAGTACAGAGCACCTAAAGATCGGTTGGTGGAGAAAGAGAAGCATCAAAGCTGCAGCATTATGCGATTGTACGACGATGAACACGTACGCAGCGTCTCTTCAGCAACAGCATGTGCAGTAATGAATTGAGTTTTCTTGCATTTGCAATAATGTTGTATGCCGACTTTAACAAAGGCCCCCGTTGGTATAGCTTCTAAAACAGCTTCTCCTTTGCTTCTTTAAAAATCTAGCTAATGCTTTTCGGAAGTGTTTCTTACATTAGAACTGTTATTTCTAAATAAGCTTCTTTCTTTTAAAGCTGCTATTGTTTGGAGAAGCTGTTTTGAAGAATCCATACAAAAACAAGCCCTAATGTGACCATCACCTACCTTGAGCTGATTGATTTCGGACATTGACCGAGGAAATCATAACAGTTTTTACAGCTGATCAATGCGTTATTGAACCGGGACACTTTCTCTTTAAGCGTTCTTATAACTAACCTATATTAAGTACCTGTTTGCTTGCCATCCAGAAGTACATGTGATTTGTCTGGCTTCAGAATGAAGCGAATAGGTAGGAGTTTAAGCACCTTATTAGAGGTTTTTTTTTTTTCTTCCCTTGTCCTCCAGTCTTCCTCCAGTCCTCCCTTGTCCTTTTTTCAGAATCGAAGGTATCTAGCAACTCAAGTAGCCATGAAGCATAGGATGTTCAGTAAACAGAATACTTTTCCGGTTTATTATTGTTTTTTTTTATCACAAGCCCATTCATCTATATTAAACTGGGATCAGCAACGTCGCGATCCAGCAGCAATTTTACAAAGTCCGGGACGGGATCAGTCCATAGGAATGGCTGATCCGGGTCCCCATTTAAACCTGAACGTGCTAGTTCATCCGCTACCGTATTACATGAACGGTTGCAATGTTTAATTCCTTGAACATTAAAATCATTGGAAAGAATCTCTCTGGCTTCCTCTAAACAGCAGCCCTCCTGCAGCAAGATCAGAGCTGTCCGATTCCAGTGCGTGCTTCAGATTGATAGAATCTGTTTCAATAAACACCCGGGATATACCCAGATGACGAGCTATTCTGAGAGCTGCCAGGCATGCTTCTGTCTCACAACCGATTGTGTCATAGGCATGAGCAATAGTTCCATAGCCAGCTGCGACACCATGTCCATCAGAATCACGCACCACAAAGCCCCATCTGCCTTTTCTGGTTTCCTTCACATATGCTCCATCAAAGTTAATCTTCAGAATGTCTTCCGCTGGTGGCGTCCAGCCTTCCTGCCGCATATTTTGTGCCAGCCTCGGACCCTCTCGGCTCACAGTATTTCCATCCTCCATCGTCATAAGCTGTGCCCTGTGAACTATTTCTGCTGTGGACTTCATTGGATCGCCAGCGTTGGCTTTGTTTCTTGCCTCCCACCAGCACCATAAAAGATTAATAACTAACAGACGTTCCTCCAACTTAAGCTTCAGAATATTTGCAGCCACTTTATTTGCTGAACTCAATGGAAGAAGGCTCACCCTCACATGTTCGAGATTCACTGCTTGCCAGCACTTCTTGACCAGTTTGCATTTCAAGAACAGATGTCCACCATCTTCATCAAGCCTTAAACAGACTGGGCAGGCAGTATCCGCATTCATTCCTCTTCGTTTGATATTTCTCTTTAAGGGCAAACTGTTGTGAGCAAACCTCCATAGGAATTGCACTACCTTTCGGTCGACATTTCTGTTTCCACATCTGAGGCCACTGTAAACTGTCAGTCCCTGTTCTAGCTGATGACTCTCCTTCTTGCCTCGTTTCCTTCATGTCTTTATCATCTTTCAGACAATGGTATGCAGATTTTACAGAGAACAGACCTTTTGGGTCATGGTGCCAGGCTATGTAATCTTCATTCTCCACATGAATCGGAATTGACAGTATCAACTGTGCATCCACATTCCAGAAAATGTCTTCGACCAATTGTCTGTCCCATGTCCCTGTTCCAGGATCTATAAGCTCAGACACTCTTGTTATAATATTCTGCCCTTTCGGCGTGCACGGCCGTCGAGATGCAGCATTTGGGATCCAGGGGTCAAGCCATATGTTCACCTGTTGGCCATTCCCGATTCTCCAGATCAGTCCTTGTTTGAGCGCTTCCATCCCTCTTAGAATGCTTCTCCAAGAATAAGAAATCCCGGTTTTTCGCGTGCTTGGAGTATATTGCCGTCAGGGTAATATGTTGCACATAGCACCTGAGCACATAGAGAATCTGGTGTCATGATCAATCTCCACCCCTGACGCACCAACATCGCCAAGTTGAAAATATGCAGGTCACGGAAACCCAAACCTCCCCTCTCCTTCCTCCGGCACAAAGTTTCCCAGGATAACCAGTGTGTTTTCCGCTCTTTTTCCTGACTTGCCCACCAGTATCTTCCAATCATCGTACTGATCTCGTCACACAGCGATTTTGTTAGATCAAAACAGGACATGGCATATGTCGGCATCGCCTGTGCAACTGCTTTGATGAGTATTTCTTTCCCAGCTTTTGACAGCAACTTCTCCTTCCATCCTTGAATTTTCTTCCAAATCTTGTCTTTTATATATGCAAAAGTCTGTGTTTTTTTTATTTGCCCATATAAATAGGCAGCCCCAAATATTTTTCAGTCAGCGCCTCTGCTGATATCTCCAATCCTTCCATCACCTTCAATCTCACGGCTTCCTTAGTATTCTTGCTAAACATAACACTGGATTTCTCCTTATTAATCATCTGCCCTGAGCAATCTTCATACAGTCTTAAGATATTCCGGAGATGAGTTGCACTTCGTTCATCAATTTTCAGAAGTAGCAACGAATCATCCGCGAACAGTAGATGATTTACACTCGGAGCAGTATTACATATTTTGACCCCTTGTATATGTCCTCTTTCTTCTGCTGCATTCAGTAGTGCTGAAAAGCCTTCTGCACAAATCAAGAATAGGTATGGTGAAATAGGATCGCCCTGGCGCAGCCCTCTGCCTGGAACAATAGTATCTGTCAACTCGCCATTGACACGAATTTTATATGTCACCGTGGAGATGCACCGCATAATTAATTCCACCCAAATTTCAGAGAAACCAAGCTTCAACATTATTTTCCTGACAAATTCCCATTCCACCCTGTCATATGCTTTACTCATGTCCAACTTTATAGCAGCAAAACCATCTGCACCGGATCGGTTATTCTTCATAAAGTGTGTCATCTCATAAGCTAACAACACATTGTCAGTTATAAGGCGACCTGGGACGAATGCACTCTGGTTGAGAGAAATAATCTCCGGTAGGATCTGCTTCAGTCTATTAGATAGCACCTTGGAGGCTATTTTATAAATAACAGTACATAAGCTAATTGGCCTCAAATCCTTTAAACGATCTGGTTGTGGTACCTTGGGGATCAGAACCACCACCGTTTCTTTCCATCCCGCCGGCATCTCGCCCCCATGTAGGAAGGTTTTCACCTCACGAATGACGTCCTCGCCTATAATATCCCAGTACTGTTTGTAGAACAGCGAGGACATGCCATCCACACCCGGAGCCTTCAGATCACCAATATCATCGAGTGCAGCTTTGATTTTAGAGGCAGTGAACTCCCCGGTTAACTGATCATTCATCTCCGGGGTCACACGTGTTTGCACGTGCTCAAGAATTTCATCATATCTTGTTCCTGCAACAAACTTTTGTAGTAATTAAAGATTAGATCCTGAACTTCTCTACTCTCCATCACTACAGCACCATCCTCCTTCACCAGTTTTCTAATTCTACTTCTTCTCCGCCTCTCCGACGCTTGCTCATGAAAAAATTTGGTATTGCGATCACCATTCTTCAACCAATGAACATGTGCCCGCTGCTTCCAGTACAAGTCTCTATGCTCCTCTAACTTCTCTAACCTATACTTCAGAACATGCTCTTTTGCTACATTCTTATCAGTTAAAACTCCACGCCTACAAACTTCTAGCTCCTTTTTTATTTCTTTTATTCTTTTCTCCAAAACTCCTAGAATATTACGACTCCAGTCCCACAGATCCTTTGCTAAGCCTGCCACCGCCTCCTTGACAGAGCCATCCCTGCCATTGACACATAGCTTCCATGCATTTTCCACAATCGATGCACACTGCTCCTCTTGTACCCAACCAGCTTTAAAACGGAAACAAGGTTTTCCGGGGCCCCTTCCCAACTCCTCCTTCTCGCCAGTTGTTATGATCACTGGTCGGTGGTCAAAATGGTATTGATTCCCGTTCCGGACCTTAACCCCAACAAAGTGAGATCTCCATTCTATATTCGCCACAGCCCGGTCCAAACGACGCTGACCCGAGTGGCTATTGTTTCTCCAGGTGAAAGCATCACCGCAGAACCCCAAATCCGCAAGATCACAGTCCTCTAGAGCTTGCTTGAAACGATCCATGCACACCTGTGCACGTGGTTCACCTCCTTCTTTTTCACTTTGGAACAAAATCTCATTGAAGTCGCCACTCACGACCCAGGGACGTCGGGTGTGTGTATGCAGAGTTCGCAGCGCCTTCCACGTGAGCTCTTTCTTCTCAGACCGTGGCTCTCCATAGATTCCAGTGAATCGCCATGTAAAGCCATCCGTCTCCACCACATTCCACATCGATATACAGTCGAGACACTGTATGCAAGTTCACCGTTACATCCTTCTTCTAGAATAATGCTAGGCCACCACTTCTTCCCTCACACGCCTTCACCACCATATGTGTCCTCCCTAATTTCCACCGAAAAGATTCCAACCTGTACTTATCCATTTTGGTTTCAGACAAGAACAGGATATCGGGGTCCTCCTCCTTCTATAGAGACAGAAGGCCTTTTACTGCCGGGCTGTTCCCCAACCCCCGACAGTTCCAATTTATTATCTTCATTGGGTCTTGCAAGGCTGTCCAGGCAGCCCCGCTTCGTCTTCAACATTTACTTTCTTCATCACCGTCTCCTTCCCTTTTGCCCTCTTCACCATCAATTCGTTCTCCTCAAGCTCCATGTTTGCATTGTCTGCACTCCGTTTACCATGCAAACTAGTGCGATCCTCTTCCTTGGCAGTATTCTGCACCTCCCGTAGAAGCCTCTTAAAGCCCCGAGTTTTTGGTTTCTCACCTCCACTGATTTTCTCCTTTTCCTTCTCTTCTTGTGAAACATTTTCCCCACCAACCCTCTGGTTGTTCTTACCAACAGTAGTGTCCACTTGCATGTCCTGCATGGCACTAGTGTCAGTATTATCATTCACTTCTGCATCCCCTTTCTTTAGAGTAGGGTCCTCTTGTTTCTTTGAATCATTCTTCTTCTCTTTGCTTATATCCCCCTCAAACAACACTTTCTTAGCAGTAGATGTGTTGGAGTTAATATGGTCTGTTGCAGTGATCTTCAGCGGGCTAGTCACCTCCTCCGTCTCACCCGGTTTCTCCTTTCTCCACGAAATAACATCACTGCGTGCATTGGCCATCGCCCATCGATTTCCGCGTCCACTACCACGTTCGCTGGAGGACGATCCGGGTTTTCCTGCATAGCTAGTTTTAAAATCCCATCAGCTACCTTTCTCAGGATCAGACCACATCTTCATTGGAACCCAGCGCAGGCTACGATCATACTGCTGTTCTTCACCTTTCTTCCGTTGCACCTCACATAAACCTTCAGTATGCCCAATCAATCCACAAGTATAGAAAAAATCCGGCAGATATTCATAGGCCAACAGGCACCACTTCTCACTCCTGCCTCCTCCCACCATCACCGTCACACCTCGCATCAATGGTTTGCCGATATCAAGCCGAACTTTCACCCTCATGACGGTGCTCACCGAGACACTCCCGTCCTCAACTTCTACTTCCAGACATTCTCCCACCTCATTACCAATGGCCTCTCCGGTAGCTCTAGTTTGCAATCCTATTGGCAACTTCATAATGCGGATCCAAACTGGGATATGAGTGAACAATTTCATCGAGTGACTTACTTTCATCTAGATCCGCCATGACTAGCAGTTCATTGGAGAAACTCCAAGGCCGCTCCTCCAATGCCCTTTTCTTCCCTGACATCTGGTGGAAGGTGAAGAGGAACTTGTTTTCTCCTAGGCTTTTGACCTCAATTCCCTTGATCGGACACCACACCATCCCCAATGCCCTCACCAGGGCATCCGGATGAGCAAGCTTTTCTGACAACAACTTGCCCATCGTCTGATGCACGATCAACTCCGATCTCTTCGTCTCCACAACTGCAATCCGCCTTCTCTCCGCTTCAGACAACTTCATCCTCCCCAACCGATCTGCTACAGCCTCCATCCTCCGGTTTATTATTGTTAAGCTTCTTCACACCAAGCAACAAGGGACTTCTGAATCCTGCAAGTACATTGATGCCGTTGTGCTTCCTCGGAGATCTGGGCCGAACCAACTTATACAAGTCCATTCGATCGGCATAGGCCTGAATCCAGCCTGCCAAATGTTAGGTCATAGAAGCAACTCATGGGCCAGTGTAAATTGCTCCCGTTCATCTTCTGAGAAAGCAAAATGAGAAGAAAGCTGGTCAATGGCAGCGTTGTTAATGTGACAAGTGTGCCCTTGTAAAATAAATCTATATTCTTTCTTTGCAAGTCACGAAGGTTCGTTTTGTTTGATTTCTTGTTTAATAGTATAAAGTTAATATGCGTCAAACTAAACATCCCTTGAACAAATATTCATCAAACTTTATTCACTCTCAAGTCCGTTACCCAAATATTCACAAGTTTTTGAACAAATTCCTGCCATCTCAACTCTTGCTAGTCGGTGCTGTTTTGGCCATTTCGACTCCTGCAAGTTAAGGGGATAATTGGTCCTGTGCCATCCGTAAACGCTGGCATCCTTCTCGCTCCATTACTTTACGACGCATCCCTCTCGCGCCACTACTTTCATTCTTCACCTCTCTTTCTCACCACCATCTCATTTTTCATCATTTTCGAATTATTTTTACAGTCAAATGATACAAACAGGACCCTTTTGCCCCTGCCTTGCTCACACCATACCAGTCCACTCCCGTTCCTCAAACCCTAGGCGGAGGCGGCGGCCTGAGGCGGTGTGGGCGGCAGCGGCCCGAGGTGGCGCAGGCGGCGGCGGCTTGAGGTGGTGCGGGCGATGGCGGCGGCTCTAGGATGCAACGCGGGCGACGGCAGCTCGAGAGGGCACGGGCGACAGCGGCGGCTCGAGGACGCGGCACGGGCGGCGGCGGATCGAGGGGGCGCAGGCGGCAGCGGCACAAGGACTCGACGCCGCGGCCCTAGGGGACACAGGCGGCGGCGGGGCCGAGGTGCCCCGGCGGCGGCAGCCCGAGCGGGTGCGGGTGACGGCGAGCCGAGGTGCCCGGGCGGCGGTGGCCGGAGAGGGTGCGGGCGATGGCTCTCTAGAGCGGCGGTGGCGGCGGCATTCTTTCTTCCGCAAAGGTGTTAGCTCCCCCCCCCTTCTCTCTCTCTCTCTTTCTCTCTCTCTCCCTCCCTAGTCTCTGTTGGAACTGTGGAACATATAGAATCTGAGTGTTGGAACTGTGGAACATATAGATTCTTCTGTTGTGCTTGTTGAGGAGGGTGAGTTCGTGGTGTCATGGATGAATGCGGCAGCACCTTCGTCTGCGCTGGTGAAGCTGGCAGCAATCCAGCATTGCAGGGTTAGTGGATTTTATCACTCTTGTATCGTGTCAACTCGATGTTGTTCGTGCTTACACTGCTTAGATGAATTATTCTTATTGACATCATTTTTCATTTTACTGTAGGGAGGACTCACATAAAAATTTTACAATCAAACTTAAAATCCCTGGTTACACAGCAGTTATGGATGATGGCAGTAGATTCGAATTGAATGGTACGGAGCATGTTCTACATGTGTTCTGAGCGGTACCTCATGAGTGACCTTGAGGCTGATGTAGCAAAAAATACTAAATGGGGTTCATGTCAAGAGCTTAAAGTTTGGTATTGGGATGTGGAGAAACGAGGCCTGCATTGTGTTATAACCGATTTAGATTTGCAATCAGTATTTCAGAAATTTATGTCTACTAAAGTTGTATCCTTAGTTGCTGAGATTGCAATTAAGCCTACATACAAGTGTGATATTAGTTTGGACAAGTTGGAGAAATTACCAGTGAGGAGGAATCCTAATATGACAAGAAAGACAGAGAGTGCAGCAGAATCTGATGATGAAAGTGTGGAGGAAGCGGATAATGTGAACCCTGGTTTGATGGATGATGAGGACATATTCATGGATGATGATGAGGTGTTTGTGTCTTTAGGATTGAGGGCTGAGGAAGTGGCAACACGAATGAACATGGGAGTTGAAATGGATTCAGAAATTCCAGTTGATGATTATGCCGATGATGAGCCTAGGTTTGTAACTAATCTAGAAAATCCGAAGATTGAGAAGGGTGAGACATTTCCAACAATGAAGGATTATAGGAAGTCTTTAAAGCAACATGCAATACTAAAGGAGTTTGAGGTTCACAAGATGCTATTGGGTTTGGTTCATGAGGAGCTTGAGATTGCTATTGGCCATTCACCAGCTCTAGCAATATCCACAGATGCCTGTAAGGGCTTAGCTGCTGCAGTGAAAGAGGAATTCCCTGAAGTTGAGCATAGGGAATGCATGAGACATTTGTGGGAAAATTTCAAAAATAAGTATCGTGGTGAAGTATATGATAAGAACATGAGGCCAGCAACGAGAGCTTATAGGTCTGACAGATTTGATTATCATTACAACAAGGTTATTGCTGCAAACCCCAATGTGGTTGAGTATATGAAGGGCCATCACAATCTGAAATGGAGTCGATCGATGTTTTCTAATGACATTAAGTGTGATTATGTCAACAACAACCTTGCTGAGAGCTTCAACAAGTGGATAAAAAAGATAAAAGACTTGCCTCCTGTTGACTTGCTTGATAAGCTCAGACAGATGATAATGGACTTGTAGGATAAAAGGTGGAGGATTGGGGCCAAGCTATCGGGAATCATTCTTCCGACAGTAATTAAACAGTTAAAAGCCAAAACTAGAGGGTTGGGGCATATGAGGGTTCAGAAAGGGCCACATTATGCAAAAGTGTTCGAAACCTACTATGACATGACACCATGGAGGCATGTAGTAGATTTGAGCACTAAAACATGCAGTTGTGGCGAGTGGGAGATGACCGATAAACCATGTCTTCATGCCTTAGCTTTCTTAAGCATGATAACGGATGTTGATATGGAATGTTATGTCCATGAGTACTATACAGTTGCGAGATTTAGGGCTACCTACAGTGGAATCATTCCCCCTATGCCAGACAAGTCACAATGGCCTAAGGTTGACATCGGTTTCAAAATGCTACCACCACCATTTAAAAGATCTGTTGGAAGACAAAGGAAGAATAGGTTCAAAGCTAGCCATGAGCCAGGTGCAAAGAAGAGAAAAAAATGCATGGAATGTGGTGAATTTGGACATCGAAAAGTTGGAAACTGCCCCTTAAAAGAGCCTTGAAACTGCCCCTTAAAAGAACCTGCAAAGAGGCAAGTCAACTTCCTTCTATTTTGCAATTAGAATTATCATACTGCATTATAAACATTACAATAATGTGTTAACCACTTCATGTAGAAAAAGGGCGCCTCAAACTAAGAGGAAGGTGCAAAGGCGTAAGACAGTACCTGCTGATATAATTTTGCCCGGGTCCATCACGCGAAGGCTATGTAATTTGGTGCAAGATGGTCGTGCGCATGAGGTTGGCTCCACCTCTACTAGTTCAGCTAGGCGCAATTTGGAAATGTTGCAAGAAGATGGCAATGCAAACAGTATATAAGTATCTCAGTTGTGCTTCCGCTGACATGTTTTATTGTATGTAAATAAACTTATTTATGTACTTGTCTATATGTGTGAGGTGGTGAGATATGGTCATTTTGCTTTGCAATATGGCTAGTTCTATATGTTTCATGACTTTATGTGGTTGATCGTATGAAATTATTGTTATTCTCAGTTGAATGTTGTATGAATAATGTTGTATGCCTAATAAATGTGTTACAATGTTGTTGTGATTGCCTTAATTTTAACTTATAATGTCAGTGAATTGATCTGGGTTTTTTTTTAGAAAATATGGTTTGCTCCAATTTTATTGGAATTTTTGAGGTGTAAATGGATTATTTATGATTTAATCTCATTTTTTGTGAGATAATATGGTTTCTACCAATTTTGTTGTATTTTTTAGGTGTAAATGGATTATTTATGAATTAATCTGAATTTTTGGTGAGAATATGGTTTGAAACAATTTTATTCAAATTTTTGAGGTGTAAATGGTTTATTTATGAATTAATCTGAATTTTTTTTATAAAATATGGTTTCTACCAATTTTATTGAAATTTTTAAGGTGTAAATTGATTATTTATGAAATTTTTAATTTTTTTAATTTTTATTATCAAATATATTCTTTATCATTCATTAGTATTTTTACAAATTTTTATAATTATTTATTTTAATCTGGTTGCACAGAGAGGTTGCACAGGAGTAAAAAGATCCTGTTTATATTATTTGATTGTAAAAATAATTTAAAAATAATAAAAAATAAGATAGTGGTGAAAAGGGAGGAGAAGAACGAAAACAGTGACGCAGTAGAGATGTCTTGTAAACTAACGACGCGACAGGGACGCCGGCATTTAAGGGATGTCACAGCACCGTCCAAGTTAAGCGGCAACTTGATTTCTCCAGACACCCCCCCAAACCCGCGCCGCTCGTCCTCCTCGCTCCCCTCTGCTTCCCCATTTCCGTTCCCCGAGACCAGGATCCTCGCCGCGCCGGATCGCGATGGTGACCGACGCCGCCGCGATGGCCGTCGTCAGGGCGGCGCGCCCGGCCTTCCGCGGCGCCCACGACGGGGTTGCCTTCGCCGCCCACGCCGCCTTCCTCGCTGACGGGTACTCGCTCTGCGCGGTCGGCCCGGCCGCGCTGACCGACCCCCCGCCCTCAGGTGAAACACCTCTCTCTGCCGTCGCTCTAGCCCTAGGGGCGCCTCGTCTCGCGTGATCCCTAATATGTGCTTGCTGGTGGTCTGTTGGTTACTTGGTTATTCTGCGCTCCGTTTGTTAGGGTTCCTAGCTCTGTTGCTTGTGAGGCTGCTGGGTTCTGGAAACCTAGCGAGTATATTTCGGTCTAGAAGTAGTGCCGCCTCGTTTAAGAATGGTTATATTACGCCCATATTGTTAGGTTTCATATTCTCTTGTTTAAATTTGTAGAAATGCTGCTTCATCCGAAAGTGCTTCAAAACTAAATGGTCCAAACCCTCTGCAGGCAATTTCTGGCCATTGTATATGACTGATTCATAGCTCAAGGCTTTGTAGTTGAAACAAAGTACACGCCCCAAATTTGTTATATATCCATCATATTAAATGTAATTGTTCCAAACCATGGTGATGCTAAGATCAATTTAGGTTTGCTGGTTGTGTTTGTACCCAAGTAATACTGAGGATGATTGGCCATAGTGTCATGATCTGCCATGGAGGAGACAAGGGAGTTGGCGTTAGAGTAGATGGATAAGGAGTGGGTAATTAGCATTTTGAACGGCAGTACGTATAGCTTGAGTGGGTTTGAATCTCATGTTCTTGTTTTCTTCAAGTTTAGACAGACCAGCAGTTAGATTATGATAGTATTTGTGTTCTGTTGTAATTAACTTCAGGTGATGAGGAGGTGGTTGTTGATGGTTGGAACAGCATGGAGAATTGTTATGCTTTCTTATATAACAAGGAGGAGAAGGGCAAGAAGAAAAGGGTATTGGTGAAATGTCTGGTGATCGGTGACTTGCTTGCCATTGATGTGTTGGATCTTCAGGCACAGGAGAAAGCCCCATACAATGTCCAGATAAAGTATGTTTGAATCCTGGGACTCATTTGTTTTTCATTATTTTTTGGCTTCCAGGAGATTCACGGTATAGCATGCTACTGAATATAGCAGTCCTAGCCTCCTAGGCTACAGCAGTTGTTGAACAGTCATCGTGCTTTGTTACTTCTTTACTGTACCAGATCCTAGAGCATGATTTATGCAAGTGTACCTTGAAGTGTCTTTTTGTTATTGGCATCACTTCTACTTGGAAAAATAACAGTGTTTTTAGGGTATTAACAGTAGGGAACATGCCAACATAATAAAGAGACGTTACATAAAACCTGTAAGAAGTGAAAGGTAAAGGAAGCACGTAACAGGCAGCCGAAAGGCTGAAAGTTAGGAGCCGCAAATAAGAGAGTGAGCTAATCTGTGGCTGAATACAACCTTTAAGGTTAGGTTCAAACCATGACGGAACAACATTTAAGGCTGGGTTTCACCCTGTATAACAACTTCATTCACAAAACCTTTTTCTCCAAACCTGTATAAATGATCAGAAATTCTGAAATTTGACGCTATTCTAGCATTTCATGATGCGCCCAGTAAGAACCTCATTTGGGGACTTTTTCCTAGTGCATTACAGCACATAACATTAAAGGAGCTATGTTTGGAAAATAATATTTGTGTAACATTCATCTTGTTTGATTGGGTATAATTTTGCTGGACTGTCAGCATATCTTCCTTTGAAGTATTTCAAGGGGATTATGGATTTTGCAATGACTAACTGCCACTAATCCTCTACTAAAATTGTGCTATTTTTTTCTGTTCTTAGAAGTAGCAATTTGCTCCAATCCAAGCAAAATACAGAAACCTGTTGGTATATTTCTTTGGTTGGGTAACTATACTTATGTGAATCTTCCAATTTTTGTTCTCAAGTTGCAACAATTATTCCTTGTAATATGCAGTGTCAAAGATTTCTTTTCTGAGGAGAATCCCAAGAATTTCGGTGACATGTACAAGAATTTTTCTGGCCTCATTGAGAATATCAACTCAGATGTGTTGTCCAAATTGGATGGGAATGCTGATGCTGTGGCTGTCAAGAAGACTGATGCTGAAAGCAGTTCCTCGATGATGAGGTATTCTAGTGTTACATTTTAGCAGTACGTTCCACCATTCATCTTCTAAGATATACAGTGGAGCAAATTCTAGATATATTTATCTTTTTGGCATCTCAATATTTTGCATCATCAAGTGTTGTGATTTGGGAAAACAGTTCAGGTTGTAGTTGTTCTAATCTTTGGTTTGTCCTAGATCTAGGAGTTATGCTTATTAAGAGTTCTTTAAATATACTCCCTCCGTTTCTAAATTGTTGTCACTGTCGACTTCTATTTTTTTTTCTAACTTTTAAATGTTAGAAGTTAAGATGACAACAATTTAAATACAGGAGGGAGTATATCTATCTTTAAATCTATTTTTTATAACTACTCTTTGTTAGCTTTATTCTCATTTTTCTAACACAAGCCATTGTCTTCCAGCTCCGAAAATCGAGGTCCAGAAACTACTGAACCTTCAAGGTATCCTGGTCCAAGGAGTACTGATCCTTCAGGGTATGATCTCAGACATTTAGGACTTAGGTCCTTCGGTTTCTCGTTTCTTTTCATATGCACTTTGTTTATTACTTGTCTGTGTGCTTTTTTCATGCTTCTTAGCATCAAAGTTTGATTTTTGTTGCAGTATCATTTAATTCAATTGGCTTCTGAATGTATTTAGTTATTGACTGGTATGTCTGCACCATTAGACTGTAAAAGTGGCAATGTTGTTCATTATTAGTTATTACTGCTTAGAATATGTGGTAAATGTATTTACTAGTATTGGTAAATATTCAAGTCAGATATTGGTTGCCGTGATTTCCTTTCCTGTTGGATTGTTGCTAATCAGATTCTTTTCTTGATGTTGTTACTATGTGCAGCCTAGTGTATCCTCCAATTGCACCACTTGGTTCTGATGATCTCTACCCCGCACCTGGTGCTGGCTTCTATCCTCACGGGTATGTTTGAACCATGAATGTTTATGTAACTTAGAGAGATTAGTACCTTCTTACATTGTTAAGTGTGTATTTTGTTTTGTTTACAGTGGTATTGGGGGTGGTGGCAGCATGCATGTTGGTAATATCTCATTCATTGAAGGCCTTCTATATTTCTTTCTCTGTATAATCCTTATTGCAGTTAGACTTACACATATTGAAATGTCAGGTCCCAATGATCCACGCTTCTTTCCTTCTAACCCGTTTCCTGCTCCATTTGGTGGCCCGGGGTATGTTGCTTTCTTTTTCACTAAATTTGTCGTTTCAAAACTCATTTCATTGAATGAAAATAAATGTTTGTTTGAAAACAGGAGTATTCCACCCGGCAGTCGCTATGATCCTATTGGCCCACCCGATGTTCCAGGGTTTGAACCATCTCGCTTTGTTAGGTAAGTTAATCATTCATGGCATTGTCCTAAGATTCTTCGCAATATATAAGTTCCAAGATGGCCCATTGTTGCACTCGGTGCTGCTTTAAAACCTATGAGTAATTAACTCAACAATTCTTCGTTCGAATATTTTCGTAGTGTGGGTTGCTATCACGCACCCTGTTCTATGATAGATTAATTATAGCCTACATAATTACAAATTTGTTATGGAAGCTTCACTGATACTTGCACTGTCAATGCTTATCGGCACATCCATTTGATTGGGGATAGCTATCCAAATTGTGAAGTCGACATACAACTCTGAACCTCCTCTGATTGGAAGCTAAGTACATTTCTTTTTCCCTCTGCTTATGTAGGCGTGCTAGGCATCCGGGCGGGAGCACACACCCAGACCTGGAGTTCTTCCAGCAAGGGCCAGACCTCTGAGACTTACAAGCTCAACTCTTCCCTACCCTCTAAAAATAATATGGCTTTGTTTGCCATCTCAAGCTAGAGAATGTTTTGTTTTAATTTCAACTGCTATACGTTGCTGATAGTATACTGTAGTCTGCCTGTAAAAATGGATATGAAACTTCGGTACCCTGCCACAGATTTTTAATGTATAGTTGTACATGTATCTGCCCCTAATCAATCGCTCGACAGTGAGGTGTGTTGAAAACTGTCTAGTAAATATATGTGCAATGGATGGAAGTATCCTCCGTCGGTTTTAGATGGTGTATCTTCAACCAGGCGTGGCGGGAATATCCCGCCTGGTGCACGCTTGGTGGACTGGTGGTGGCCATCAGTCATGTTTGTTTTGAATTGTGTGTGCTGGAGAAAGCAACGCAGAAGGAACGGGGGCGGGTTAGTTAGTGGCTGATGGGCCAGCCAAACGTACAGGCATTAGTTTTTGTTGTGATGTGATCGTTGGTGCAGTGCGGTGCTGGCCTGCGATGTTGAAACTTTAGGATCTTTTTCCTCCTCCAGGGCTCCACAGCTTCTGCGTCTTGTCCGATGGCATCATGTTTTTTTTTTCTGTTTATTAGCTGCAAAAAAAAAAAAGAACTTTTGGGTCATCTTCCTCTCCTCTCTGCTGCTTACAAGTAAGGGAAGGCAGGATTACCTCAGCCATATACCGTCATGATTCGCTGCGCCGGCACCAGCGGGCAGGACTATTTGTATTTATTGATGCAGTGCGCGTGCCATTAGGGCGCCGTGTTTAAAAGGGCAAAAGCAAACCCTCTGCAAAGGTGCAGCAGAATGTGGTAACCTCGTTCGGACCAGAAGCGGCAACCAACAACGGCGCTGCTACTGGATGTCATTCTCGGTGGTGGTCTTCTGGGCAACCAGGTGGCGGCGCAGCCGAGAAAGAGATCCGTCTGTTCTCTTCAGTTCTTACCCCTGACAAGAACAAGAGTTACTACTACTAGTACTGGACCAAGTACTGCTACTAGTACGACGTTTCCTGTCTCCGAGGATAAATTTGGCAACATTTTTCCGATCCAGAGCTGAATGAATTCAGTTCAGGCTGATGACATGTCCGTCACAGGGTTCTTATGAGAGCCAGAGCTGCCGGCCTTAGATACCACCAGCAGCCTTTCCGTAACCACGGACCCGGTGATAAAAGCGCCGAAAGAGAGACTACAGAGTGCTCCGTAACTTGTCAAACAAGTGATTCGCCCGTCTTTTTTTTTTTTGGGTTCCCAAATACGTTCTCACTTCCTCTTCTCGCGTCCATACGAACAAACAACGCGACCCGGCAGATAGATATTTTGCAGCCTGTAAAAAGCAAGCGAAGCGAGCATGGGATGGAGAAGCCGAGAAGGGGACATGGAAAACCGCACAAAAGCGCGCGTCCCCGTCAAGTCCCCATAACGCGTCGTAGCTGGTTTCCGGTTGGCCGGAGAGGGAGGGAGGGAGGCTTGCTTGACGGAGAATTTCGTTTCGCATCGTCCCTCCATCCAAGTTATAAAGGATCGTCGACAGGTAGGCACGATAGATACCTGTCCGAAAACTTGCAAACCACATAACCGAAGCTAAGAGAGATGTTACCTAAATTTTGTACGAGTATATAAAAAAAAACTAACGTAAGTTGTAGTAGTACTCTAAAAAAAAAAGTTTCTTAAGTAAGCTACAAGTGGTATGTATACTGTAGAAGACGTGTGCGGGCCTAACCTATCTGAATAATAATTCATCAATTGTAGTATATATTTGCATGATTGCTGAGTGTGTGTACTCACTCACTCATCCCAGGGCAAGGCATAGGCAGGACGACGAACAAGCACTCAAACCAACCACCAGCCAACACAAGCTCACATGGAGGATGTGCTGTGCCCAGCTCACTCCCCCCGCTGAGCTGGCACACACGCACCAACTCATAGGAGAATTTTTTGCTTGAAAGAAGAAGAATCTCACCGAACAACAGCCCCAGCCCCCCCAATCGACTCTCTCTCTCTCTCTCTGGTCTTGCGACTAGTCACATGCTTAATACTAGTATCACCAATCAGATGCATGAACGAGAGAGAGAGAGAGATAAGAGGATGCAACGAAAAGAAAGGGGGACGAAACCCTCCAAAAAGGAGTGAAAAAAGGAACTGCAAAAAAACACACCACATCTCCCTTAGGTAGATACTACATACATTTTCATTGCAAACACTGCAGGCAGATGCAGTTGTTGTTGATTCTTCTTGCAGTTGCAGCATCAGTCTACTATCTCACCACAGGATTTTACAGAGGGGAAAACTGTCTCGACATTGTCTCTGTCTCGTTGTCTCTCAGGTCAGGCAGGTGCACCGCTCGCTCGCACGCTGGCTCACCGCTGGTCCTGTAGGCGGCCGTACCCGCCATCTTCTTCTCTCCTCCTGATTCCCCACCCACGAAAACCTGCGAAAGAAGCAGCTTTGTTTATTTTAGACACCCTTGTTTGCAGCCACTGCCATAAAAACAATACCACGCTGTGCATTGAAACAACAGAAATGCAATGCCATTTGCAAATACTTTTCGTTTTCCCTTTGGTGTTTGGGGAGCAACTGTTTATTAGGGTTCACATCAGTCATGTGAAGTTTACCCATGGGAGGAAACAAAAGCGAGCTACTGAGACACCATGCTTTGGTTCCACCCTTTCCTAGCAGCGAAGGACGAGATGGGGCGTGTTCCTTCTTGCAGCGCCCCTATTTGCTGCACCGGCTTCCCATCTCGCCCAATGGGGGCAGCGGCGGCAGGAAAGACGGTGAGAAAAAGACAGCACGAGCACGAGCCATGGGAGGACAACACAAGGTGATGAGATGAGACACACGTTCTAACAGGGAAAGATAACAATCTGCAAAGGAAGGGCGCGTCCGACAGCAACAGCCCTGCCTACAACAAATTCGGAAAAGAAGTTTGTGGGAAAAAAAAAAATTGGAAGTCCTAATGAGGTTCGATATGCATCAGGCGAAAAATCTTTGCTTCAAAAGCAAAGAAGACCAGGAGTGCAAGCATCTAATGCTTACCATTCCTCTTGCCACCTGTTGGACGTACAACAACTTGCGTTTAACATCATGGTATCAATATAATCAAACTGTAGCTAGCCATCCAACTGAAAGTTGCCGCCTTATAATATCTATGTAATTGTAACACGAGTGATCTGAACCAGCAGCAAGTAAACAAGAGCCCCCGCACCTGACGTCCCGGATCAAGTCAAACAAGCACATAGGGTACTTGCTCAGCTCCAATCCACCACACATCAACTGAATTTTTCGGATTTGCAAATATTGGCCATGCTACTAGCCATGGCTGTGAAGGGTAATAAATGCTCCAGTGAAGGGTTCAGAAATCCACTGCCACTGCCAAAACCATGGCCTTGATTTCGCAAACACCAGATGAACGAATTTCCTTCGGAGTTAATGCGCTGTAACTGAAGCCATTGATTAATTCCCCATCCCCTCGAAGAATTACTCCACAAGCTTCCAACTCCATGACGCCATTACAATTCAATCTCTCCAGCTCCCCACACCTGCGCTGACAAACTAAGGAATCGCCTACTTGCTAAGTAGTAACTGATGTGCACTGATCCAAGAAGAAGCACTTAAATAATTCTGTATCGAGATCACGGTTGCTGCTACTCTAATCAGCTCTCGCGATTCAATGCTTGAGACTGCGTCTCACCGATTGAGCTGAGATTTACCACCGATTGGGAATCGAATCGACCAAGCTAAGTCGCAATTGATGATCGAATCAGCGACTAGACTCGAAGAATTCGACAAAACCTTTGCCCGAATGGATGGAATCTTTGGAATAATAATTCCATCGAGCAGAGGACGAACAAGCGCGACGAAACCTACCATCTACCTACCGGCCAAGGGAGAACGAGGGGTCCTAACAAATCACAGAGGAAACCAGGCCAGGAACAAATCTGAAACGGTAACAACATCTCGAGAAAGAAAGAAATCTCACCTTTTCCGGTCTTCCACCTGGAGGCCTCGGCGGCGCCAACCCCGTCAGAGGTCGACGGCTTGCAGTCCGGCGGGTCCTCGAAGAGCGATTTGGAGAGGCTCTTGTGCGCGTACCCGATGTCGAACAGGATGACCCCCGGCTGGTGGGAGTCGACGAGGATGCCCTTGACGGGAAGCCACACGAAGAGCTCTTCCTGCGCGAGCCCCTCCACGCCGCGGAGCGCGCCGACGCTGAGGTTGCCGCGCACCACGGTGTCGAAGTAGGCTAGGTTGCCGTTGTCGTACGTCGCGTAGCACGGCGCCGACAGCCGCGCCTCCAGAAGCCCGTTGGACTCATCCATCGTGTACGACTCCACGCCGCGAGGAAGAAGGCCGCCGGGGAGGCCGTGATCGGTTAGGAGCTTGTGTATTGTGCTGCCGTTGCCGACGTTGCTTGGAACGGCGCGGGAGAGCGCAGGCCGCGGCGTGGCGAGCAGCAGGAGGCACAGGAGGGGAAGCGCCGCGAGGTGTGAGGCACAAGGCGTGAGCTTTGCCATCGGGAGGCGGGCGCCGGTGCGTCGGCGGCGGCGAGGTGGGGGGAGGTGGAGGCGAAGGCGGAGCGGAGGAGAACGAGGAGAGGGGGAGGTTTTAAGAGAAGAAGGGGTGGATTTGAAACTGTGGAAAAAATGTGAAGGGGCGACAAAAATGGTTTTGCTTTCGCCAATTTTTGTTAAGAGTTTGTTATTCTGGTGAACGAATGACAGTACTGCCCTTTGCTGACCTGGTGAGAAAATGAGAAAGGAAATTGGTTCCAGGAGTCCTCTCCTATCATTTCCAACAAATTATGGTTGGCTGCTGTAACCATATTTATCAAGAAAAATAGCTTATAAACAGAATTTTAGGTGTTTGCCAAAATTTTCTGTTTTGGACATTACGTGTTACTCTATCAAGCAAATCAGAAATTAGATTCTAATGTGTTATACGCTATTTGATCGAACCAACATTAGGCTAAATTTGCCAAAATTGTCATTTACAACTTGTGTGTGTGTGACGCTCGGATTGGCTTGCCTTTTTATTCTACTTTGTCCACATGACTATGTGACATTAACATCTTGGATTTCAAATGTTAAATACTTTGTCGGTTTCGATAATTGCAATAAATTTGTGACATAGTCATATGCCAATTGTAAAGAACCATATATAGAGGAAGTCATCGGATACAAACGTGTATATGACCTTGTCATAGTACCATTTGGACTTTTAGTAAGGTAAGTTGCTATCAGATTCAATAATGCGATAAATTTATGACAAAGTCATACCCATTGTCAAGAACCATACAGCAATTCATCGATAAGTACAAATAAGCACTTTGACTAGCCTTTTATGATACAAACAGGTGATCAAAAGAGAGCGCCTCTAGGGTCAAAATAAAATATTTATTGAATATATGGTAATTTTTGCAATTTACATGTACAGGATTGGCTTAGTAGTTTGCTCTATTTTGTCAATGTGGATCACACTACCGTCTATATTTTGATGATAAAAAAATTTGTCATTTTTGATTGTGCAATACGTCAACAATTATTTATAGTGAATCATGAAATAAGACATCATCTAACTATAAATTCTATATAAAATATTTTTTAGTTACCAATTAATGTGTGTGGTGTTAATACCCCTACAGCATTACCATATTGTTATATGATAGAGTTCAGCTATGATAAATGCAACATACATATATTCATACATATGTTGTAGCTCTAGCAATGCTGAGAGTGTATTATACTTATACTTCCATCCCACGCATTACGTCCTCCATTGTGATCACTTATACATGACACTAAATAGTTTGTTGCCCTTAGCTTTTGCATGCATAATGGCATATGGTAGATCATATTACCATGGGATTTGGGATCTTGTCCCTTTGAGGCTTTGATATCTATGTACCATCGTGGCCCATGGTTGTCTCGATCCGTATTATTAGTAGTAGATTGCAAGAATAGTTGATTTCAATAATGCTATATGCATACAGGTGGTTCTAAAATGGTGTTGTTGTTCGTATGCATTAGTAGAGATCTAATAACCCATAGGGATTAATTGGTAGAAAGTATATTCATAAACATCAATTCTTTATTTTTGATAGTGACATGAAAATAGAGTCCGAAGATTAGCGTAATCCCCTGTGATGAGTGCTTTTTTTTCAGCTAACAAAAGTGAGTGTTGCAGGATGTTTAACTTACACGAGTAGCAATAGATTATAAGAACCATAATTACATCATACCATGCTTGGTACATCGATCTCCTTTTTAGTACAGTAACTATCGTATCACCTAAAGTGTATCTACGCATGTCATTTTCATATCTGTGAATTTGATCCTAAAGTTACAGATTAATAGTTTGAGGGGGGGGGGGGGAGGAGGGTGGTGGGACCTTGAGCTGAGTGCTAACGAAGCAATCACCGTACCTGCTGTGACCTACAGTGATGTATGGATCTAAAACGAGGTTGACAAGTTGGGCTAATACTTGATGTTGTTTCATTTTTTCTACTTCTCGTGGCTTGTATAAGGTAAATAAATATTTAGTCACCTTCAAATGGAAAGTGAATAATGATTAATCCATTCAAGGTAAATCCAAAGTGTGAGAGTGATTTTTGAAATAATGAATCAGCTCGAGATCATGGGTGATGATGCTACATGCATGAAAAGGAAGCAGTTTTTTTTTTCTCATGTGCTATTGTGATATTATATATTAAGTTCTGTTATATTACAACCATGACCACGACTCAATTAAAAACATTCAGTTTATACCAACATCAGAAGAAAACGGTAATAGCTGAAGGAGGCAAAACAACTTGACGACCCTGCAGTGTGTGCGTGTGTGTACGAAGAGTAGAGTATTTGTTGGACACGATCGAGGGGCAGTTTAGTCCAATTACTAACTAGCAAGCACCTACTACTAGCTGGCCCCACAGGCAGCATGAGCCATCCATCACAGAGCAAATGGTGTTGTATTATTGAGGTGGCATGACATGGCATGGCTGGGACGAGGGATGGCAATTGCTGTTGGCGGAGCCCTTTGTTTTTGGCGTTTTCATTTTGGGTGGGGGGGGGGGGGGGGGGGGGGGGGGGAGGCGGGGCGGGTTGTCGTCGTGACAGAACAGAGCGGCAGCACGGAGTCTGTCAACAGGGCTGCCGAATTGATCGACCAAATAAATTATACTACCACTGTATTAAGGGGACGAAAGGTTACTAAAATACCACCAAATACTAGTAATAATTTACAAGAACGCTGACATATGCTGGCGCTAAAAAATCAACCTTCACAACTTTTTTTTTGAGTTTTATATGTCAAGGTTTTAGAATGATTCAGAATAATCAGCGAAATACTAGCTAGCGTGGACCAGATATGGCTTAATTAGCGATCGAGGTTCTTCTCGATCAGGCCAACCAGGTCCATTGGATTTATCCACGTCGTCGCAATGCGTGGCCACGACAACGAGAAGCGTGAGCAGGGTCCGTTTTGACGTTACTACCTCCTTCGACCTTCAATTCCTGATCGCAATCGACGGCGTCGGTTTCGTTCTGTTCCCGGTTGGTTCCGGCCGGCGTCTCTCAAAATTAAAAGCGGAAGAAGAAAACGGATTTTGTCCTGTGGTGTGCCTGAACAGATTTCTGACGGCTGACGGAAGGGAAAGCTGAGCCGGTTCCCGGATTCGTCATCATCTGTGTTGGTTTTGGCAGAGTTTGGGTTTGTTAATAGTACTAACTAATAACGCAAGACGACTTGTTGGTCATGCATATGCATGTGATGGCTAAAGAAAGGCCAAAGCCAAGGAAGCGTGGATCACGGCAGCAGTGCACACGGAACGGAAGGGAGAAACGAACAAAAGAGGTCCCTGCCTGTGCTTGGAGCAGAGAGAGAGAGAGAGAGAGAGAGAGAGAGAGAGAGAGAGTTTAAACGACTTTTGGCTGGGAATTTTGAAAATGTTATACTAACAACTAGGAGTGTCATGTTGATCATTATTACACCGTGCATGCATTTTGGATCGACTCTGTTTTGGAGTCCAACAATTCTCTTATCGTTGCCCAGCCAGAATCCGGCATGGCAAGGAAGCCAAACCAGGTGTATGCTATCTTATCTGTTTTAGGTGGAATGGAATGACCCTCTCGTTTAGTTGCCGGGCGGATCGATACACGTGCCAGCTAGCGTCGATGAGGAGGAGATGGGGTGGCGGCAACGCTATTTGGCCAACTATATATAGCGAGACCGATACTCAAAGCCAGCTCGTACATGAACTCTCAAAAGGCCAGCTAGTACTAGTTAATTAATAATATCCACACGTTCCGCCATTGACAACAGCCTTGCCCTTTGACTGTGTGTTTCTGTTCATCATACTTGCCTTGAATATGTGTTGTTCAAGCCTTCCCTTTACACGCTTATAATAAAGCTACTACTGTCCACGAAGGGATTCAATTTTTTCTTAAAAAGAAATAGAAGAAGGAAAACCGTTCCGTAATTTTACATATATTTTTTTCTGAGACCTTGATATATGTAACATGTTGGGATTAAAAAAATGTCCAGTAATTTAGGAGCGTTAAGAAATCTAATAACCAAAAGAAGAAGAAGAAAAAAACTGCACTGGGCTCGCAAGTGTGGTTCTACCCGCAGGGAGGCAGGGACTAGCGCGAGTGCTCTGTACACATGCTCCGCATCCTCAACTGATCCCATGTACTATGTCTGACGCGAGAACCTTCTCCCTCTGACCGGCAGGCAAATCAAATCATCCGGGAGTAGTACTACCAGCCGCCCGAGATGAAGCCGTCCGAGTGACGCCCCCGCAGAAGATGCCAAGCTGATGAGGCTGCAGAATTAATAACAAACCACAAAGGATCCGACCCAGAGTGTCCAGGCTAGCTAGTCTAACGCACGAAAGCCTGGATGCTTTGGGATTAATCAATTGAGAACAAACCGGCCTAATCAGCAAAGTAACCTAACCAATTTTTTTTAAATTATACTACTATACCCAGCTCGGACCAAGTTAACCATTGCACAAGTGGCAGCATGCGGTACTGGCGCGACGTACGTACCTCACCAGTGACCACACCAAGACACTACTAGTAGGCAACATGCATGGGTTTATTTTCGGCTGGCTCACAGCTCCAAGCACTACTGTTCTGTTCTTCTCTGCTCTCTCTCTGATGGAATCATTAGCAGGAGTGGCTGCCTGCTAGTTAGTACTAATAACTCGGAGCCCCGCTACACGCACCGGCCAAGAGGCGCACTGTTCACACTGACATGTGGGTCCAGCCACAAGACCGTATTACTAGTCATTTCGTCTCGGCCGGAATATAGAGAGGCCATGTTTGTGAGCGGAGCAATTCATTATTCATCGGTAGCTAGAGCTGGACCCCCAACCTCCTCACGCGAGAACAAACTGTTTCATTTGATTCTTAATTTTTAGGTAATGCCATCTGGGCTCAAGTTTCCCTAATGATACGCTTTGGACATCAATCATTGAGCTCCAAAAAATTTCTCTCTCGGTTAGTTTAATCGATCGAGGTCCCTTTTAGCCGTTCCCATCATACCATATTATATGCCTCTCTGTTTCTTTGTGCTAGCTATCTACCTAACCTAACGAGAATCCAAGATGCATCCTTACCCGGAAGCAATATATAGGCAAATGCCTAACTCTGTAACCGGAGATAGTATGTACTCCCTATAAACTTGTTAGCACAATAATAAAGAAATAAAAAGATCGAGGTTATATGAAAAATATATCCCTCGTTCTTACCGGCGTTTTACTTCAAATGACGCGATTGTTGTAACGGTGATAGTAATTCTTCCTTTAAAAAATTGTTATCGCTAGGACAATAATATTTTAGTTTAGTTTTAGATTAGAATTGTTGTACAATCGTAACAATTTAAAATAGAGCGTTCTAAAATTGTCGTACGATTGTAACAATTTACAAACATTATGAGAGATCCGCTAACTACACTAGAAGGTTATAGACAAAGGTCACATTATTAGAGATTTTCTTGTTCCAATTGTGAATTATTCTAACTTTAAAAACAAAATGTTTGATACATTTAATCTTTTTAGTTTAAAAAATATGAGTGAGGATATATAAAATCTCAATCACCTAGAAAGGAAACGAACACTTTGACCATTAGCCATGTGCTACCAATTAGGGGTTGTTGGGTCCTCATTGATAATTTTGGCATGCATGCATCAACATAAGGTTAGATTTACAGTAGGTTCGTGCAGTTTGATACAAGTACTCATTTTGTCAAAGTTTTAACTATATATTGTTCCAGTAAGCAAAATAAAAGTAGTTTCAGATTCTTCGTTATCACACTCAATTAAAGCTTTCAGAACAAACAACAGTTTACAATCTTTTTTTACCTTGAAAACGTCATATGCATATAATTTTTGAAATGCTTAGAGTATTACATATATAATATATGGTTACACATAATATCAAGTTGAAAATGAATTGTAATATTTTTTTATAACAACTGTGACGACATTAGCTGACCTATCAACTACTATTTTGTTCCACTTGTTTGTTGACTCGTTGCTTAGAGGACAAAAGAATATGTTTCCCCTTGAATTGTCTTTAGCTAATTAAATTGCTTAGCTTCAATTTCAGGGAAGTTGACACCAAAGACTGAATTATATTTACTGCTCGTCATCGCAAAAATATATAGTAGTAAATTTTGGGCACTAGATGGATCAATTATATGTAGCCGCCAAAACAGAATAAGAAATCCTAGAAGACCATCGTTGGTTGTGACGAGTTCGGTCAGTTTGGTTCGGCTCTTGACGCTATCACTCCGCACTTGTAGCTGTCAGAAATAGCAGGTGCTCCCGGAGCAAGGAAGCTACAAATTGCCGCTTCTGCTGCTCCTCGTTGAAACGATGCACGTTGGCAAGGAATCGCTCTGAGCTACAGTAGTGAGGTACAGTGCAGTGTCAGATGGAGCGGAGCAGTCCAGAGCGGAACCAAACTGCCCCTTATTTAAACTTTCCTGTGTACGGTCTTTAGGAGAAAGCGTTGCCATGTTCCACCAAATGTACAATTAAATCATAGCATTTGCGCTCCTTTTCCAAAGAAAGCCATTATGCGTTTCCTCCGCTTTTGGGCATGATATCTGCAAAAAAAAAAAAACTTAATTAACTTGCATAATGACCTATTGCTTGTAGGCTTTAGCTGATACTAATTAACTAGCAGGCGCAGCACGACCAGGACCTAGGATGGTATAATTCTAAACTTTACAAGAATAGATTGCAAATAATTAAGCAGTTCAAAGACCCCAGGTGAGAATTAATCATGTACTCAAAATTAAACTTGACCCAATTTTCATAGCTCGCATTATCCTCTTAGAACCGAAGCAAGATGAGTTAATGGATCAGCAAGTTTCCAAATGCAGGTGTTTCATATTTTTGGTATTTACTATACAATATAGTACCTGCTGCTCCAAGAATATAAGTGTTTTTAGATTCGCTCAATGTCGTTTTCTTTTTTACAATATTAATTAACAATATATGTAAAAATAAATTGTTTTAATATTAAAAGTTACATATTATGCCATTTTATTTCATGATGAAATGCAATATAAAATATTCCTTTATGTGCATTTGATATTTAATAGTTTATTCACTATTAATAATATTTAAAATGAAAATGTTTAACTTTAATTGAACCTAGAAATATTTATATGCGATGGAACTGGATGTGCTTTAGCATATAATCTATACTTACTCGTGCCGTCATGCCTTTCCGCATCATCAGGATTTTTTTTTTTTTGATGAAACTGCATCATCTGGCTTTACATGTCAACAGTCCAGACTCCGGACTGCCATTTTATATTGCTTCTACTATACTATATACACACTTTGTGTTAGGTGCATAAATGGGCCCATCATGTTCTGTGTGATACGTGCACGAGTATAGTTCAACATCTTGAGCATGGCCATTGCGGTGTTTTTGTGTATGCATGTGCCACGTAGAAACACAAGAAAATGAAGTTTCAGCAATAGAACATGCCATAGGTATGTTCAATTATTCCCCTTCACACGCGAATTATAGGTGATCGAATCTCTTGCAAGTTAAAGCTCGCTTATTCCACTTCAATCTCCTCCAAACTCACCCTAACCTAATGAGCCATATTGACTAAATATAACTAATCGATGCATTGCAGTAAAACCTAATACAGTAAGTACGACACATTAGTAATGTACTATAATATTTTTAAATTATTTTTGTTATGGTAATAATTTTAGTTTAAATAATAAATTTAAACCTTTTGTCCTACTGATAAACAATAAAAACTTCTTAATAATTTATGAAATCTGAATCTTGTGCAATTTAAGAGATTCTGACTGATTCTACGGCATCTACTCTACTACTCCCTCTATCCCATTAATCTTCTTAGTATTATAAAAAATACAAAATCTCATAATCTTCCTTGTATAAGTATTGGATCAATTATTAGTCTCTTATTTCTAGATTAATTCCTCGTATTCCAAAAGAAATTAATAGTTCTAAACAAAATTAATGGTTGTAGCATGTAAGATTATGATGTATGAGTTAATTACTAAAAAATTAATGATAATATTTTATTTTTTTTATTCATTATAATATAATTTAATATTAAGGAGATTATGAAACGGAGTGAGTACTGCTTTATCTACTTTGGTCGTGCTCCGGCGTGGTAGTAGTATAGAAGAAGGTTTTTGCAGCACCGAGATGGAACCATGTGGGCCAGGGGTGGTTGCCGTGTGCGGGCCAGCTTGGCGTTGATTGGGTCCTGCGTATGGCCCAGCACGGCCACCGGAGCTGGCCCACGCCGTTGGCGGCTTCCTGCAGGCTGGTCATGGCATGTTGGAACTTGCGATTCGAAGCGCAGGAGCGCTCTCTCTCTCTCTCTCTCATCCGTATTTCCTCCGGCCACATTCATTTGACCATATTAAAAACTGAAATACTACCCCGGTTGTTTTAATTTGATTCCCGCGCGCAGCGAACCAAGCAGCGTTTGCTCGTTCAAATTCGGATGGAAATTTTCGAATCGAACCCCGGGTTCTCCGCGTTTCGTATACGTATTTTGGATGAATGACGCCTGCAACAGTTATTGCCGTTGGTATCTTACACGTGGTGGCTCCTCCTACCTCATCATCATGATGTGCCTCTACAGCGCCCTGACAAACTGCGACGGATCCATCCATGTCGATGCATCATGCATGGTTAGTTGAAGCAGCGATGAGCAGCCCGTGATGCTTCATTTATGGACGGCGGTACTACTGAGTATTAGCTCTATTTTTAATATTATTAATTTTTAAATATAAATTTATATTTAAAAAAGATCAATAATAAAGAAATAGAGGGAGACTAGCTTGGCTATGAGTAGTACTCTGATTCGTTTCCCGGCTATACGACGGCGGTCGGCGGATGATGAGGGACTTGCCGACGGCCGGGATAAGACGTAATCTTTTCAGTTCGTTTAAATTACAAAGAAATATTTTCAGAGCTTATCAAAGATAAAATCAGAGATTTATGAAAACATATTTAATTGGTGGTCGGCTTGACCAGCTAGCGCACACACACACAGCTCGATCTAGCGCAGGTAGATATATAACTGTCGACGTCATAGTATCCTTGGTCGGTTTGACCAGCTAGTACTATGTAGTAGTAGTAGTAGGGGCCTAGCTTGTTGCTAGATTCACCGGTCGTTATTCCGGTGCAACAAAATTTAAAAAAAAAAAGAAAAGAAACAAAAATTCGACAGACCCAGCCGCGCGCGCGCTGCCAACAACAGGTCATCGTTTCGGTTCGTCCGGATGCACGCCCATATTGCGATGCTTGCGTGGCGTGGTAAACCAATATACTGATCGATCAGCCATGGACGAGGCTCGAGGACCTGCGCATCATCTGCATGCCCCCACCTCGTGCGTTTGCTTGCGGGAGATGCATGGATCCATATATGCTTGCTTTTGCTCGCGGATTCGATCGATCGATGATTACCTATACAGGCCGGACTGTACTACTACGTACTACGTGGACGCTGACAGAGCTTGGGTACATCCCACGTGCACATGATTTGGGGTACAACTTGGCGTCCGAGGCTGTGGAGGACTAAAGGTATACTTTCTTCGTTCATAAATATAAGTATTTAAAATTATCTATTAAATTTATGGAATATTTTATAAATTTAGACATGATGTATAATAAATTTATATACTTTTTAAAAGGGCTTCAAATACTTACTGACAAAGGAAGTATTACTATGGTCATGGGATAAGTTAATCACGTCTAGGTGTTCTCGCATCTCGCATGGTCGTGCTCTGCTCTTGCTCGTCATCATCGGGTTGGGCCACATTTTCTTTACATGGGCTCGCCATTTCGGTAGGTCCGTTAAGAGCGCGACATTACGTCCGATATAGGCCTCTTTTTTAGTCTAGCTCTGCATATGGGCCTACGTTTGGTTGATAGAGAGACCAATGATCACAGTCGTGTTTCTATTTGGGCCTGGAAAGGAGCGGAATTATTTTTTACATTCTGGATACCAGAAGGAGACCACCACAAAGCACAGTAAAATATCGCTAAAAAAAAGGCACAGTAAAATAAACGAGATGTAATTATTATTATTATTATTTTTTAGAGTCTTAAAACAATGTGTAATTCCCCCTTTCAGAAAGGAAAATTAGAATGGATAATGAAAATTATTTATTTCATATAATAAAGCACTAAATGTTTCAGCTTTACTAAAAAAAAAAACGTTCCACACCATTCACATATCCATTGTTCTAAAAATTTGACTCCAAGATATACTCCCTTCCGTATCAAAATTCAAACACTAGTTTAAGATAAGCTTTCGATCAAATATTAAAAATATAAATTATGAATATCTTTTAAATAGTTAGGTTTGAAAATATGAAATTATATGAATAAATTTGCTTTGAAAATATTTTCATAAAAATATACATATATCACTTTTTAATAAATATATTAATAGAAAAAGAAGTCAATACAAAGTGATGTTTTTGAGATCGAGTCGTTGTCCTAATAGTTAAAATTTGATACCAGAGGGACTACTGACACGGATTGATCGGTTTTTACATATTTCAAAAATAAATATAACTTTTTTTATTGCAACAATAAAAAAACTGAAAAAAGAACAGACTCAGCACGAATTGATGACACATCGCTGGATAATAACTTCCATTGCTACATATGCGCCGATTCCTGGTGTATATATACGACGTACTGTGGGTGGCGGCGGAGGAGTCCAAACTCCAAGGCAAGCAAATTACAAGAAACCAGATCATGGCGCCGCCCAGCTTGAGACCTGCCGCCCTCATCGCCGTCCTCCTTTTGGCCTGCGCAGCACAAGCTCGTGGTTGGGCAACGGAGGTGGCGGATGACATGGTGCCGGCAGAGACGAACGTGATGGTCGCGATGCCCGGCGGCGGCGTGGGGACGACGCTGTCGGCGCCCTTGTGCCTGCAGTGCCGGTGCTGTTCCAAGTCCAACCCTGCGCAGTGCGCCATGGTCAGCTGCTGCTCCACCTTCAACTGCGACCCCGCCGGCAAGTGCAACCTCGTGCAACAGAAATGCGGCTGCCAGGGATGCGGCGGCGCCAACTAGCCGGCAGGCTGACGATCAGGCCGGGGCCGGCCCGTAGAATTGGATAATGTTCATCTGGTAGGGATCATAGGCATGTTTTTTTTTTTGTTGATTTACATGTCATAATTTCATTCTCTTATTATAGTGGGGAGAACAACAAAATTGTGCTAATTTCACGGGTTTTCTTTTTCACGAGCTCACTTTGGTTAACTCACTTGTTTGTCATAAGGATCTACTACATAAAACTAAATTGCGACCTTAAGAGACGATTAGGGTACCACTAGAATAAGGATTGTCGAAGTCGAAGTGAATGCTGAGAGCAGACCGAGGTGTTATGTTTTCATTTTTTTTCTTCCACGAAGGCTCTGTTTTCATTATCGCAGCGGCACATGTTGGCAGCAGTTGTTTGTCACATCAACTTTATTCCGATTGGTTTGTCATATAATTAATGGTGAAAAAAAACAGCAACAACTTAGGCTATATTTGGATCCTCTGGTTTCTTAAGGTTTAGCTTTAAAAAACTATTTTTTAATAAAAAATAAGTGAAGCTGTTTCTGGAAACTCCAATAATCCACAGTTTTATATTAGTAGTTAATGATCCTCTTGGCCATCTTTTATTTTCTGCTAATTCAAAAATTAGCAGGCGGTGATAAAGTGCCATAATTATCCAAAAATCACCAACACAGGATACTGGTTTTTGGAAAATGGAAAAAAAAAACTTATCGTTTAATTGGAGCCATTTCAGTTTCTACAAACTGGTTTTCTACAAAAACTAGATGAATCCTTATAAAATGCGGCAGTGAAATTATAGTAGATATCAACAAAGTTCTATATTACTAATCTGGTTAAATTTTTATTACCAATAATAACTTCTAAGCATTTGGTTCAGGATGAAAATGATATACTACGTGCGTAGAACCACAATTTTGTATAAGAATATCATTATTTTTAGACGACTGTTGATAGTCATCAAATCTGTATTATGTGCCTTATTTGCATTTGAGGCAATCGTCTCTTACCAAAACATTAGTAGTGCTTGTGATCAAGGAGATCATTCTTTGTGTAGAACGCAAAACAAGTAGTGGAAACCTCCAACAATTGGACAGATAATTTGGGTCACAATGATTGCTAGCCTAACTATTTATCATTCAACGTCGTTTTATCCCTCTTTATATATGGACATGAGGTGCAGCACTGTCGAACCATTATCATTTTCCAATTTTTTTCTAATTACTTGACAAAGGCATGGCCAAAGCAGCGGTGGCGATTCCTCTCTCCATGATTCTTCTGGCCTTCACCGTAGCCGCCGCCCTCCACCACCATGCTCAAGCCCAAGGCGAAGGACAAACCTCAGGGTACGTACTGTTGGAGCCCATGCCGGAGCCGCTTGCCGTGGTGGCGACGACAGGCGGCGTGTCTGTGAGCTGGACGAAGCATCTGGTGTGCGGGAGCTGCAATTGCTGCCTCAAGAACCCCGCCGTCCCGGAGATCTGCCGCATGCGAACAACGTGCTGCTTCCACAAGACCTGTGACGGGTCTGTCTGCACTCTTCAACAGGCGTCCTGCGGATGCAGCCGTTGCGAATATCCTGCTGTGGAACGAAATGAGACCACGTTGAAAGTAGGCGTACCCGAAACTGGGAAGAAGTAGAGGCCGATATATATGCGTGGTTATCCTCGTGATTTTTGTGACAAGGCCGAGCAATAAACTGCTAACATTTTTATGTACTTCCTGGTAGAACCTCGAATGGAAAAGAAGCCTAGTGACAAGGCAGAGCTTGGAAGGGATGTTACAAGTTACAACAGTTAAAGGTGTTTTTTTTTTTTTGTTGTCCAAGAATTTCCTGGCTCCATAGGAAAAAAAATTTCAATTCGACTACAATGGTACGTATACACCACGATTTGCAAAGTCTCACCACAATTTTAAAGTAAATATAACTAACTTCAATACATGATAAAATGTATGATGGCATGACCAATTACAGAAGTAATAATGTTTCAACGAGCACATATATTTTTACAGTTTCAAAGATTGAGTTTACATCTCATATATACTACTTTCGTTTTTTAATTGTTAACAATTTTTAAATATAAATTTATATTAAAAATGTCAATAATAAAAAACAGGGTAATACATAATAACTTGTCAAAAGGCCAGGGAGTTCAAAAGAACTATTTCGTTAAACAAAGCTTATACAAGTCTTGAAAAGAGTTCTATTGTTTTAGAAAAAAAAATCTATTTCCTCATAAAAGTTCAAAATACTCACATAGGGTCCACAGGCCAGTTCTGGCTTCAACCAGGAACCCAGCCAGTCCAGTTCGAGAGCAGAAAATATCGGAAAAAGAGATAAACCCCGCCCCCTCCCCTTCCCGCCCCTCAACCACTCGCTCTCTCTCCCTCTCTCTCTCCCCACCTAGGCTACAATGCCCGCCTTCCTTCTCCCCCCGAATTTCCTCCCCCACCGCCTCCGCGGCTTCAATCCGCCGGGCTGCGCCTCCACCACTTCCTCCTCTTCCGCCTCCGCCGCGGCGAACCGCTACGACTTCGAGCCGCTGCTGGCGTACCTCGCCTCGCCCTGCGTGTCCGCCTCCCTGAACTCGCCGTCCCCGCCGACCTCCGTACCGGCGTCCGAGCGCCGACTCGCCGCGTCCTATGCCGCGGTCCCCTCGCAAGAGTGGCACGCACTGCTTCGGGACCTCGCCGCCAGCGACGCGTCGCTGCCGGTCGCCTTCGCTCTGCTGCCCTTCCTCCACCGCCACCGCCTCTGCTTCCCGCTCGACCTTCTCCTCTCGTCGCTCCTCCACTCGCTCTCCGTCTCCGGCCGCCTGCTCCCGCACTCACTGCTGCTCTCGTTCCCGCCCTCGCTCTCCGACCCGCCATCGCCGCTGCTGCTCAACTCCCTCCTCGCCGCCTCCGCCGCCGCGTCGCGGCCCGCCGTTGCGCTGCGGTTGCTCGGGCTGCTTCGCGAGCACGACTTCCTCCCGGACCTCGCTTCCTACTCGCACCTCCTCGCCTCGCTGCTCAACACGCGGGACCCGCCCGATGCCGCGCTGCTCGAGCGCCTCCTCGGCGACCTCAGGGAGTCGCGCCTCGAGCCTGACGCGCCGCTCTTCTCCGACCTCATCTCCGCCTTCGCGAGGGCGTCGCTCCCGGACGCCGCGCTTGAGCTGCTCGCCTCCGCGCAGGCCATCGGGCTCACGCCGCGGTCCAATGCTGTCACCGCGCTAATCTCCACTCTTGGCTCGGCGGGACGCGTCGCCGAAGCGGAGGCGCTCTTCCTCGAGTTCTTCCTAGCCGGGGAGATCAAGCCACGGACACGGGCTTACAACGCGTTGCTCAAAGGGTATGTAAGGATTGGGTCGCTCAAGAATGCGGAGCAAGTGCTCGACGAAATGTCGCAGTGCGGAGTCGCGCCGGATGAGGCCACATACAGCCTGCTTGTTGACGCGTACACAAGGGCTGGGAGATGGGAAAGTGCAAGGATACTGCTGAAGGAGATGGAGGCTGATGGAGTTAAACCAAGCTCGTATGTGTTCAGCAGAATTCTTGCTGGGTTCCGTGACAGAGGTGATTGGCAGAAATCATTTGCAGTGCTCCGGGAGATGCATGCGAGTGGGGTAAGGCCAGACCGACATTTCTACAATGTCATGATAGATACATTTGGGAAATACAACTGCCTTGGGCATGCAATGGATGCATTCAATCGAATGCGAGAAGAAGGAATTGAGCCAGATGTTGTCACATGGAACACTCTAATTGATGCCCACTGCAAGGGAGGGCGACATGACCGTGCCATGGAGCTGTTTGAGGAGATGCGTCGAAGCAACTGCCCACCAGGCACAACTACATTTAACATCATGATCAACTTACTCGGAGAGCAAGAGCGGTGGCAAGGGGTAGAAGCAATGCTATCAGAGATGAAGGAGCAGGGCCTTGTACCGAACATCATCACATATACTACACTTGTAGATGTGTATGGGAGATCTGGTAGGTACAAGGAGGCAATTGACTGCATTGAAGCGATGAAAGCTGATGGCTTGAAGCCATCACCCACTATGTACCATGCATTAGTCAATGCATATGCTCAAAGGGTAAGAGTCTTAAAATATTGTTGATTTTCCTATAACGATTACCAGTGAATTTTCCATGCTCCCTGGTCATTCCTAGGTAACTAACCTGACTGTGATAGACATGCATTAGATTACTTTTTGAACTTTTTGTCATGACAGTTCTTTTCTCATAATAAAAAATCTGCACGATCCATTGAGAAACCCTGTACGCTCTTATCTATGAACTACCTAGTTAGTTTTCAGTATCATCGGTTTGCTTGTTTCTGTATACAAATCAGAGTTGCAATGTTCACATATTTCTACAGATTATCTGGTTCAAATCATAGTTTTGGCTTGTCAAAATTAACACATTGATCATCTTCAGGGTTTAGCAGACCATGCCTTAAATGTGGTCAAGGCCATGAAAGCAGATGGCCTAGAGGTTAGCACCGTAGTGCTGAATTCATTGATTAATGCTTTTGGTGAGGATAGAAGGGTTGCTGAAGCCTTCTCCGTGCTCCAGTTTATGAAAGAAAATGTGAGTCCTGGTCTTTGCCGTCTTATTTAGTTATTTTTACATATATTACTTTTTTCTATGTGATCATGATTTTTAAAAACTTCAAGATCTAATAGTCTGCTATGTTATGCACTTGCAGGGTTTGAGGCCTGATGTTATAACATACACAACACTAATGAAAGCTTTAATACGTGTCGAGCAATTTGATAAGGTAAATACTGACTCTTGTTGGTCTCCTTTCACCTTGTCATGATGAATAATAGATAACTGAAATCAAATCGTTTCCCATTCAATAAGTTCCAAAATGCAAAGTTGTAGTATTTAGTTTAGGCATGAAACTGCAAATTCCAGTATGCATGATCTGAATTTCTAAACCTTCTGGCCTGACAACTGATTTAACAGGTTCCTGTTATCTACGAAGAAATGATCACATCAGGATGTGCCCCTGATCGAAAAGCTAGAGCAATGCTACGGTCAGCTTTAAGATACATGAAACACATGAGGGTCGCATAGGTGGTTACACAGTTAGACAAATCATTGATAGCTGATTCCTGCTGGGATTGGAATGTTTCTGCTGATTGTATTAAACATCCAGAAGGTCAGTACTTGCCTTATGCTTACTGCTTGCACCTGACTGTAGATCTTTTGCTTGAGTGCTC
This sequence comes from Oropetium thomaeum, assembly GCA_001182835.1. Classification (NCBI taxonomy): domain Eukaryota; kingdom Viridiplantae; phylum Streptophyta; class Magnoliopsida; order Poales; family Poaceae; genus Oropetium; species Oropetium thomaeum. The sequence continues at coordinate 3,290,085 of LFJQ01000015.1, read as the reverse complement.
TTCTTATGTTGTTAATTTCTTTCATCTACATTGGAAAATTATCAAGTACTGCTTTTACTGAGGCATAATTGTTGTATGTTCATTAGGTGAAGCTGCATTTGCTGACCAGCATGATCTGCCTTTAAGCAAGATGACATAAGTAGGATATTTCTTTGTTACCAGAAGGGGGACTGAATACATGGGAACACAAAGGAGACATGAACTTGGTATAGGAATCAAACAGTGTCCGTCAGGACTTGTGAGTTCAAGATTTGAGTTGGGAATATGGAATTGATATTGCCCTATAATTCCAAATTGCCAACGTTTCTGAGACATTGAGTTGTATAATAGAATTACAGTTCCAGCTATTTCCATGGTGTATTTAGATGCTGATTTTTGTAGAGTTTGTGATGACAATACGAATGAACATATTCTAATTCATTGTCCCAAAACTATCATACCAGACGTTTGTCCATCATCACTTCAAAAATTCCTGTAGTGTAAATGTATATGTGGATCATTAATTTTTGGAATACGCATGATAAGTGGCACCTTCGTCTGATCTCCATGTTCCTGTAACAGAAACATGATACTAAATAAGTTCTACTACACAGAACAATCTAAGATCAATACAGTATCACAAATATCAAATAAAAGGTGACTTCAATAGCTAAATTGCAGATTGGAGACCTAGCGATTAAGTATTTAAACAAACACTAACTAGTTCACTGATAAGTGATAAACCTTGTGCACTGATGGAACTCAGCTAAGCTTCACTTCTTCCCAATCTCCATCAACAACCAATCCTTCCTCATGTCCACAGGAAGTGCTAAAAGAGATTCAAACTTGCGATCACTGCTCGTGAGGATACAGTAGGCTCTCAGCAAATCATCGCGTGCTAAGTTTGGTATCTCTTGAAGTGCCGCAAAGATCTCTTTAGGAGGTGCATTCTGTGGCTCATCTGGAAGCTCATTGAGTAGATAGATATTTGGAACGAGTTGTTGATTTCTCCAGACATGCAAAAGAGTGCATCATTTGTTTTAAACCTTTTCCTCTTGCCTTGTAGTTTTAGTTGAGTCAATGCAGGTAGTCCACCATGATCTTGGCTTCTAGATGCAGATGTAGAAGGTGAATCTGGAGAGACCTCATGAACATCTTCAGCTCCCTTCAGTGCCAACTCTTGGCTATTCTCAGCACCAGTGCTAACATCTTCACTTGTGGCAGCATGTTCTCTGGAGAAAATTAGGCTTATTGCATCCCAGTTTTTAATAACTTTATGTCGATAGCATGCAGCTTCTCTGTGTTTCTGCAAAGTATCCAAAAAAAATTGAATCGTACGCTATTGCTAGATTATATTTCAGGTAGGAAAGAACCATAACTCATATAATTACCCCAACCTCTATGTATCTGCTCCAAGCATTCCAGTCCTGAATCAGCAGCCTGTCCCTCTCCTGATCCCACTCAAATCCATCATGAGCAAGTATCCTGCTGATAACATTGCAGTGCTTATCAAATGTCTTGCATCTTGACATCACATGATCCTTTGTGATGTCCACCTGACACTTCTCCCGCACATTCCTCACCGTGTCAGCGTACACATGCGGCTTCCACCCAGTTGGTGTGCGGTCGCCTTTATTGTAGTGCTCAACAAAAACATCCAGGAGTGCCTGATCCATATCGTCCGTCCAAGGCAGATAGCCCCTATACTTCTTTCTCCCATTGCTCGCACTCATGGTACCGGATCTATTATTCCGAAATCAAGCAAGCAATAAATTATATCTCTCGAGTATGACAAGGTCATAAGCTATGGACCGTAGAGAGGAATCATGAAATTGAGTATGGGAGACTGCAATTCAGGTAACTAATTCGTAGTTAGTGTCTTCTTCCAGGGGCGTTTGACTCTTGCAAGTTGCAACAAGCAGAGCAGATCTTGCAAGCATACATGTTAGCCTTACACCTCGCTTGCGTTTCCTGGCTGGCTGCTACACACCTGCGCAGCCTGAGAACAGGCGCCCTGCAAGTACTCAACAATTAGTAGTCTCATGATCTTGGGAGCTACTAATAACACAAAAACTGAACAGCACAGTGAAGAGGGAAGCAGAGCAAGGTAGGGTTGCGCCAGGGGGGCAGTCGGAGGGGATTGTGTCCGTGTACGGATCAGGCGGTACAAAAGTTGAGGTACAAACCGGTCATAGCCTTATAGGGCACGCCGGAATGGGAGGAAGGGGTACTGCCCCCCGCGGGTTTGACGGACCAGCGGAGTGGGTACTAGTGCTAGAGACGATGGGGGTCGCCGGAGCGAATGGGGAAGGAAGGGTAGAGAGTGCTCTGTGATACCTGTAGCAGTGTAGCTGGGGCTGGCAGTCGGGGAGAGGAGCGGCGCCGCCGCAGCAGAGGGATGAATTCCACTGGATTCCGGCTTCCGGGTGCCCGTAGGAGTCGGAAATGCTTTCCTTTTTTTTCCCCTCACCGGAATTGCTTTCCTATATCCGGTATAAAAAAGAATGCAGTTTAGGACAAGGTTACGGTCAACATTAGGAATATAAATTATGAATAACTTTTAAATTATTATGTTTAAAAATATAAAAATTATATGCGTAGATTCATCTTAAAAAATACTTTTATAAAAGTATTCATATGTCACTTTTTAATAAATATTTTTATCTAAAATTAAAGTCAAAGTTATGCTTTGGAGACCGTGTCGCTGTCCTAAACTACTTTCTTTTTTGATACCGGAGGGAGTATGTAGATTGTGGCGAGGTACTAGGTTGTGGATTGCGCCGGTGGAACTACTAGAGCGTGATTCTATTTGGGAGTGTATCTACCGAATATACGTAATTTTTCATTTGGATTATTTTATGTTATCCCTTCAATTTTTTAATTGTTACCATCATTGATTTTTAGCATAAACTTGATTATTAAAATTATAAATTGCATTAGTAATATATCTAATAATAAATGATAGTGTTTGAAATACATCTAATAATAAAGAAAATATGATAAAAAGTACTATTTATCATACTTTGTAAATAAGATGAATAGCCAAAGATGGTGTTAAAATAGTCACAAAAACTACAACAAAGTAATATATTACTATTTTCTATTTAAAACATATTTTCTTTACTTATCACTAGTTTTAAACTTTTATCCCTTCCATACCGTCTTTGTTACATTTATGATAAAAATATTATGATTACACCCTTCAATCCTTTTATTTTTCTTCTTGTTAACACTTCTACTATACTCCTTTAAGGACATGCATCTCTAATCCTCACTTCATTCTATTGCAGACTTTTATTTTTGTAATATTAATAATTTGATTTAAGCATACGAGTAGATTGGGGTGCACGATTTTGTTGATTGTCCATATTGAGCTTTTATGTTGAGGATAATGACAATATTGACACAATCCAGCGAGAATGATGGCTGTGATTTACAATTTCTTCTAAAGTACCTTTTTTTTGCGAGTTTCTTCTTAAGTACAATGACCAAATATTGGCACACGGTTTTGATGAGTATTTTTGTTGTATTGCAATGGTGAAACTGAAGACGGGCACATTTTCTTTTGTATTGCACTGGCACAACAATAGTCATTTGCTTATTATTTCCCAAAAACAAAGAAAAATCATTTTTCACTTTGTTTTTTCTTATGTAGTGGCCAATTCCCATTAACATGACTGGTTTCGTCATTCATCGTTAGTGTGATTTTTTTTTCTTTGATCTCTTTCCTATATAGTTGTCTTGCTACACATCATGAAACAATGTCAATTTTTATCATTGTCATCGACATATTGTTCTATTACTTATCTTGCCACTTACAGTAGTCATTTATCTCATTTTCCATGCTTAATTTGAGACATCTCTATTCTCTCGTTGGGTATAATATCTTGCCTTTGAAATAAGATCTGTATTTGAAGACTTGATTACAAATTTGTGAAATATTTGATATAGTCAATGATGTCTTGGATCTCGAAGGTAATACCAAACTCTTAATATATTAATTTTATTTTAAAATCTTATGCTTATTAGGTACTATTGAAATGTATCATGGCATCGCATTTATGTTGCGTTGGGGGAGAGGAAGGAGTTGGGTCGGGCAGGGTGTAGGAATGGGAGTGGGAGACGTAAGGGCAATATAGTAATTCTTTAGTGCTAGGTTTTCATTGTACATATTTTTCTTTTGACTATTATGCCCTTATCACTGCCTATGTCTCTCCGGATGCGCCGCCGACAGATTGTATATTTTTGGATCTATATATGTACCCTAGAGCACTATACGTTCAACATCATCCCCTCTCCCCCCAAACCCTACACCGCCGACCGCTGTGCCCCTCCTTGATCCGACCCTCGTTGCTGGCACCGCAATGGGGCCGTGAAATCCTATCAGTGACCGACGGATAGTGCCTACGGGGAATGTTGAGTGGTAAAGCTCTTCTCGTGCACGCAAAATGGCAAGCAAGGTAAGGGCGCCTAATTCAGTTAATCCCTCTCAAGAGGGTTTGGTGGGGAAGAAAGGGGTTAAATTCCTAACAAGTCAGTTAGGGATTGAAACCCTTTTCATCCTTTCCATCCCTATTATTTCGTCCTATCATTTGAAACGGAGCGAGCCTTAAGTGAGATTGGTCTGAAGCTAGAATATTTTTCAGTTCAATAGTCACTTGTTAGGAAAAAAAAAAGAACAAAATGGCCTTGCAGATCGTGGTGGCCGAGGGCGGATCCGATGGCGATAGCAGAGTGGACCGCATCAGCAGCCTCCCCGACAGCATGCTCCACTGCATCCTGGTCCGCCTACAGAGCACCGTCGAGGCCGCAGGCACCAGCATCCTCGCCCGCCGTTGGAGATCCGTCTGGGCCCACCTCCCTGAGCTGTACTTGGTGGTGGCGGACGCCCGCCGCATCGATGCCGCCCTGGCTGGCCACTCCAGCGAGGCGACCGTGAGGCGCCTTGTGATCAGGTTAGACTTGTTTAGCCGGCCTCGGTCCTACGTACCCCCGGACAGTATCTCGTCGTGGCCACGTTTCGCATCGCGGCGTCTCGCAGGTGAGCTCCGCGTCTCACTGCCCTATGTTAGTTCGAACCAGTACAAGCCCGAAGCGGTGCTTCTTCCCCCGTGCGAGAAGGTAACAGCCATCGACATGGATCTCGGAGGCAAAGCACTACGTTTCGTGCTGCTGCATCACCACCACCCTGCCCCTGCTGATGCTGTCGGGGCGGTGTTCTCAGCGCTGGCCACGTTGAGGTTGTTCATGTGCTGCATGGACGATGCCCGTGAGCTAGAAGCCCTGTTGGCCAACCACTGCCCGCGCTTGACGGAGCTCGCGCTGGTGCATCTTATCCTGATGGATGGCTATGCCTATAGCTATGGAGATCATTCGCATGCCCTCTCCATACACTCGAATTCGCTGCAGTGGATCGAGATTGCCCTGGTCCATCCAAACGCCATGGTCGAGATCGTCGCCCCTGAGCTCCAAACGTTTCACCCGGATTCCCTAACTCAGTTCAACATCTCTGCCTCGCCGAAGCTCTCGAATGTCGACTGGAATGGCGATATTGTTAGGAATAAGTCTTGTGCTTAGTTAAGTTGTTCAGCTATTACGTTCTGTTGTTTTGTTCAGTAGTGTGCTCGGCACGTTCTAGCGGTTGGGCACATCCAGAGCTCCCGCGCGCTGCGTCGTGAGCGGGAGCGCGTCAAGCGCCACGAACCGGGTATGTCGGGGAGTGGCGCGTAAGCAGGATCGTTGATTAGTTTTGTCTATAAATATAAACCCCAGAAAACACTGCAAGTTGGTTAGGCAGCACCAATTCTCTTATCCTCTTTGTGATCTTCGAGTTCGCGTGCGTGCTCTGTCCGGTGATTGACGCGGCGACGTTCTTGCCGGCAAGAGGTTTTCTAACAAGTGGTATTAGAGCCGATTATCGCGGGTAGAAGGGAATCGATCGCGACGCGGTATCGCCGTTGGAATCGAGACCGCGTGATCCGGTACGCACTCATGGCGAACGGCAAGGGGAAGGATGCTAGCGGCAGCGGCGTGGTGATCTAGCGGGTGGTGCGCGAGGTCGGCGGTGGAAGTAGCTACCCGATGCTAACCAAGACAAACTACTCCGATTGGGCGATCTTCATGCGGGTGAAGTTGCACGCCAGGCATCTTTAGACTACCGTCGACAAGGGCAATGGTGATCCGGAGGACGAGGCGCTGGCGGTCGACGCCATTCTGGGAGCGGTGCCCATGGAGATGGTGCCACTGCTCTCGGAGAAGAAGACCGCAATGGCAATGTGGGACGCCATCAAGACGATGCGCGTCGGGGATGACCGGGTGAAGAAATCTGCGGCCGTCGTGCTGCAGAAGTAATTTGATCAAGCCTCGTTCAAGGAGGAGGAATCGGTGGAGGACTTCGCACTCCGCCTAAACGGCTTGGTCGCGAATCTCGCCAAGCTGGGCGAAGTGGTGGCGGAGAGGCAGGTGGTGGCGAAGATGATCCGAAGTATGCCGGCGCGCTTCAAACAAATCGTGGTGGCGATCACCACCCTGCTCGACGTGGTGACCCTCACCGTGGAAGACCTCACCGGTCGACTGTGGGCAGCGGAGGAGGCGATGCTGGAGCCAACGTCGACAGTGGTACATGAAGGGAAGCTCTACCTCACAGAGGAAGAATGGGATGCGCGTCGGAAGAGGAAGGAGGTGGAGAACCGCTCGGGCGGAAGTGGCAACTCGCCTCGCCGTGGCGGCGACAGCGGCACAAACTCGCGCGGGCGTGGTCGTGGGCGCGGCGGATTTGAAAAGGGTGGCGGGTCTCGTGGGCCACCTCCTCCCGCCCCAGGTATGGGGAAGCCCCGGCGATGAGTGCCGGAAATGTGGCAAAATGGGTTATTGGGCCCGTGAATGTAGATCAAGACCTAGGCGGGAGTCGGCCCATGTCATACAGGAAGAGGAGGAGGAGGTCACTTAGCTACTGCTGCTGGCGGCAGAGGAAATCTCACCGCCACTTCGCCCGTTGGCGCGGCGGCCGGCATCACCGGCCACGGAGGGCGCTGCGTTGAAGAGGTCAAAGTTGGATCCGGGGAAGGAGCAGCCCGGGGAGCGTCGAGTCTCCATCGAGCTCCGGGAGGAGAAGGTGCTTGCGCATGTGTATGACGGCAGGCCGTGCGACTCAACGTCGTGGGTCGTGGACACCGGAGGGACGAACCATATGTTAGGCTCGCGAATGGCATTCGTGGACCTCGACACCGGTGTCAATGGTTCGGTCAGGTTCGATGACGACTCGGTGGCTCACATTGAAGGGTGCGGCACGGTGACGTTCGTATGCCGGAACGGGGAACGGTGGTTCCTCGGCAGGGTCTATTTCATCCCGCGACTGGCGATGAACATAGTCAATGTTGGGCAGCTGGATGAGGCCGGGTTCAGCGTCAACATCGACTCCAGCATGATGAAGATCTGCGAGCCCGGCGGACAACTCATGGCGAAGGTGCCACGCTGGGCAGATCGGCTATGTGCTCTACTTCAACCCTGCACAGCCGGCCTGCCTGACCTTGCGCGGCGAAGAGGAAGCCCGGCGCTGGCACGCATGTCTCGGACATGTGCACATGGCAGCACTGCGGAAGATGGCGAGGGAGGAGCTAGTCCGTGGACTGCCGCACATTGGAGAGATGGCAAAACTGTGTGAGGCGTGCATGGCCGGGAAGCAGAGGCGGACATCCTTTCCAGGCGAGGCTGAATACCGCGCAAAACTCGCGCTGGAACTCGTGCACAGCGATCTGTGTGGCCCAATCACGCCGGCGACTCCAAGTGGTAACAAATATTTTTTGCTCCTCGTGGATGATTTCAGCCGCTATGTGTGGGTAGCTGCGATCCCTTCTAAGGATCATGAAGCGGCTGCTGTTGAAGAAGTCCGGGTCCGGGCTGAAGGAGAATCTAGCTTGAAGCTGCGCGCACTAAGGACAGATCGCGGCGGCGAGTTCACAGCGAGGGAGTTCGCAGAACACTGTGCGATAGAGGGTGTGCAGCGGCAGCTCACCGCCCCGTACAGTCCGCAACAGAACGGGGTGGTGGAGCGTCGGAACGGAACAGTGGTGGCGATGGCGCGAAGCATGCTGAAGGCGAAGAATCTGCCCGGCTGGTTCTGGGCGGAGGCGGTGAGCACGGTGGTGTACGTGCTGAACTGGCTGCCGACAAAGGGCGTGGAGGGCAGAACGCCGTTTGAGGCCTGGCATGGGAAGAAGCCTGCCGTTCATCATGTCAAGACCTTCGGGTGTATTGTGTACGTGCGAAATACCTCGCCGCACTTGAAGAAACTGGATGACAGAGGAAGGAAAATGGTGTTCGTCGGATATGAGCGAGGCACCAAGGCGTACAGGGCATATAATCCAATCACAAAGCGGGTGCATGTGAGCCGTGATGTGGTATTTGACGAAGAAGATCAATGGGATTGGTAGGCCGACGAACAAGTGACAGAGCAGGCGGGTGACCGGGAGGACTCGTTCATAATCGAGCAACCAAGATGGCAACGTCAGACGACCAGGAGATGGAGGATGTGGAGGAGCCGGTAACACCGACGCAGGCGCCCGTGAACACGGACGCACCTGAGGATGCGGACTCACCGATTGCACCGAACGTCGAGTTCGTGTCTCCGTTGGCGGATCATGAAGAAGACCTAGATGCAGATCACGACGACGAGGTACCTCTGCGCTTCAGGAGCATCAACAACATCGTGGGGCCTGGCTCGCCACCGGGGCGTGCGGTGCATGAAGTGGGGAACATGCATCTGGTTATGGTGAGCGCGGAGGAACCCGCGTCTTTGGGGGAGGCAGAGCAGGATCCTCGCTGGCTCAAGGCGATGAGGGAGGAGCTGCAATCTATCGAGGATAATGGAACCTGGACACTCACCAAGCTACCTTAGGGCCGGCGTGCCATTGGGCTCAAATGGGTGTTCAAGGTCAAGAAGGATGAGAATGGCGACGTGGTGCGGCACAAAGCGCGACTTGTTGTAAAGGGGTATGCACAGAAGAAGGAAATTGATTTTGATGAGGTTTATGCTCCTGTGGCGCGCATGGAGGCAGTGCGGCTGTTATTGGCGCTGGCGGCGCATGAAGGTTGGGAGGTGTATCATATGGATGTTAAATCTGCGTTCTTGAATGGTGATCTGGAAGAGGAGGTGTTCGTGCAGCAACCCCCGGGCTTTGAACAAGCAGGACATGAACATAAGGTATACAAAATCCACAGAGCTCTTTAGGTTTACATCAAGCACCTAGAGCCTGGAATCATAAGCTAGATACTAGTCTGGTATCTCTTGGTTTTCTAGATGTCCATCTGATCATGCTATATACTGTCGAGGAGCTAGGACTGATAGGATGATTGTGGGGGTTTATGTGGATGATTTGATAATCACTGGTAGTTGTAGTAGAGGTATTGGCAAGTTCAAGGGACAGATGGCAGATCTGTTTAAAATGAGTGACTTGGGCTTACTTAGCTATTACTTGGGAATAGAACTGAAGCAGAGTAGTACTGGGATTGCTCTATCACAGGGCAATTATGCAAGGAAAATACTGGAGAAGGGTGGCATGATGGGATGTAATACTTGTCAGGTTCCAATGGAAGCCAAACTGAAATTAAGCAGGGATAGCACTAGTCCTAGTGTTGATGCTACTTCATATAGAAGTCTGGTGGGGAGTCTGAGGTACTTGGTTCATACAAGGCCAGACTTGGCTTTTGCTGTTGGGTATGTGAGCAGATTCATGGAGGAGCCACACACTGAACACCTAGCAGCAGTGAAACACATTCTGAGATACATAGCTGGTACTGCAGATTTAGGTTTGTGGTATAGAAGAACCGGGGGTGTGCAACCTTCTCTAGTTGGCTTCAGTGATAGTGATCTGGCTGGTGATGTAGACAGCAGGAAGAGCACTTCAGGAGTTATTTTCTTTCTGGGAGAAAGCCCTGTGAGTTGGTTATCAGCAAAGCAAAAGGTGGTGGCATTATCTAGTTGTGAAGCAGAATACATTGCTGCATCCACTGCATCTTGTCAGGGTATTTGGTTAGCAAGGCTGCTTGGTGAAATTCTGAATACTGAAGTGGAAATACCAGTGATCAAGATAGACAACAAATCAGCAATTTCACTGGTAAAGAATCTTGTGCATCATGACAGGAGAAAGCATATTGATGTGAGGTACCATTTCATCAGGGAGTGTGTTCAAAATAAACAGATTGAAGTCAGTTTCATAGGCACAAGGGATCAACTGGGAGATGTTCTGACAAAGCCACTCTGCAAGCTGAAGTTCAGAGAACTCTATGCAAGGATCGGTCTTCAGTTTGGTAAGAAGTCTCAGCACAAGAATTAGGAGGAGATTGTTAGGAATAAGTCTTGTGCTTAGTTAAGTTGTTCAGCTATTATGTTCTGTTGTTTTGTTCAGTAATGTACTCGGCATGTTCTAGCAGTTGGGCACATCCAGAGCTCCCGCGCGTTGCGTCGTGAGCGGGAGTGCGTCAAGCGCCACGAACCGGATATGTCGGGGAGTGGCACGTAAGTAGGATCGTTGATTAGTTTTGTCTATAAATATAAACTTCGGAAAACGCTGCAAGTTGGTTAGGCAGCACCAATTCTCGTATCCTCTCTGTGATCTTCGAGTTCGCGTGCGTGCTCTGTCCGGTATTGACGCGGCGATGTCCTCGCCGGCAAGAGGTTTTCTAACAAGATACTGTTTATGATCCAACGTGCCATGACTTTGGAGTGGCCGGTTGCCGTCTTAAGCGGCTGGTGATCATTGCAAATGTTTCGGCAGCTACACTGATGAAGCGGTTTCACACCGTCAATGAATTAGGCTTGACTGTCGACGTTGAAAAGGTTCGCTGACAGTTACTATTACTGGCACACGCGCGCGCGCGCACACACACACGCGAAAACAGCACGCACACAGAAAATTAATTATATGTGAAAATTTGATTATTACACTGTGTGATGTCTTATCTTGTATTGTTCTTAGGGGGTACATGAATACAATAGGTTTCTGCAGGAATCAATGTCATTCCCCAAGTGTGAGGTTTTGGTGCTAACACTTTGGGAGATGGAGCATGCCTTCCGGCCAATATTGCTGCATTTTCTCAGGAGCTGTTCTGGTATAAGAAATCTTGTGGTGGAGCTGGGAGAATTGAAATCTAAATTAAGTACGTCAAATGTATGCTTGCTTGATTTAATTGTATGCACTCTAGACACTCTGAATAGGCACATTTTAGATAGATGCATGCTCCAAATTACTACAACGTCGTCTCTTTTTTTTTCTTTTGCAGGTTGAATTTCCTTGCCATTATTTGTCGAAATGTCCATGCTGTGTGCCAGAGAATCGCAAGACAAAGGGCACTGTGTTGAACACGCTTGAAGAAATAGAAGTAAGGAGCGGCTATATCGTAGCAACGACAGAGCAAGTTGTGAGGCTTTTGTGCAAACTCAGTGTCACCTTCCAGAAAAGGGTGGTCATCACCGTAGCAAAATGTGAAAGGGAGCTTCTACGCAAGAAGATCCTTAGCATTCCGCTCCCAAACGACAACGTAGAAATAAGAGTACTATCCACATGAGTTGGGTCGTCTTGATGTTCTTCAACGGTCATGCAGTGAACAAGGTAATATTGGTCGTCAATCGCTATTCAAACTCCTTTTTAGCTTATCAGTATTCAAAAAAAAAAAAACTTGGTCCCAGGATTTGGTCTGTTTCTTTTAAACTGTTCCATAGTACTCAGCTTTTCTGAAAGATAATGTGTTTGAAACATAATATGTGTACAATCAAAATTTTCTTACATAATATTAGAATATGGTTTTATAAAATATTTGTTTTATGGCTTGCAGCATTCAAGATTGGAACACTTCTTACTTGCAACTTTTTTTAATTAGGGCCTTTTTACTTGCAATTGCAACTAAGTTGTACCATGTTTCTACTCTCAACTTAGACATTGAGGGGATAATATAATTTTGATGTACACTAATTCTAAGGTGAATCAAATCCTGCCTTATTTCAGTTGAGATAAACGTGGATATTCGGAGTGGCGATAACACATTTGTCAAATCGTCTTCAACCTCCAACCTCGCTCCATTCTTCTCTCTCTGACGTGCAGCAATCGAGCTTGCTCCGATTACCTGCCACCAGGTCAATAGTTGTACCCAATTAATCGAGCTTTTAGTGTCCAACCACAGTAGCGGACCGAGGAATGGACCAAGACTCGGGCCGCACCATGGGCTGAACTAAATTGAGACCTTGTTTTATATGAAAATTACAAAATTCTCCACTGCGTAGTTGAATCAAGAGTAGGGCCATGGTCTGCGTTGCCATGGTGGCAGGTCCGCCACTTTCCAACCACCAGGTCTCAATATAGCTGTTGTCAGCGTAGCTCCATCTCACCGCATCCTAGTCCAACCACACCATGCATCTCCCACTGCATGTGAGACTCGAGACAGTGCCACAACCGCCTCTAGCTCTACTTCGTCTCTCACGCCACCACATCCATCCATGTCAGCATGCATGTCAATGCCAAAAGCCTTCTTCTAAAGCCGGAGTTCATGGAGCTTGGCCCTCCACCTCCCGAAAAGCCTGTGAGATTTGGACGTCGAAGATTTCAATTCCCTGACAGAATTATCCTTCGGCCGGATAGATTTTGTTCTGTGTCTCACACGTCAGATGCCATCTTACGGACAAGCACAAATTTAGTATTAACACAAGATATATGTTCAGTATAGTTAACGTGGACTGTTCTTGTGTGGAGGTTAATTTGAGCCGTTTTGTTTGAAGTATTTTCTTAACAGCAATGTGTGAAGAGTTACTCAAGGATGATTAATGAGCTTTCAGCACGTAAATTCAGTTATTGAAGTTTGATACAGGTTAAGGCTTTGAATGATGATTAACAGAGACTCAGAAATGATATAAAGTTCGGTGATAAAATAAAGGCAGATTAATTTAGAAACACTTAAAAACACTTAACCAATAGAAGGCAAGATTTAAGGGCATTTGAAAGAAATAAAATGATCTAAAACATTTGAGGGAGACCTCTTATATATGACGTAAGCATGACAGGCAAGGATTGTGGAGCGGACAAGTAGTTTCACCAGATGTACATAACAGGATACGCATTTAAGAAAGTTTAGCTTCCCTTTGAATTTTATTTTGTACACAAGCAACGCACGCATTGCATTGATTCCAACACACACACATTTCACTGATTCCAAAACACACACACATTTCAGTGATTCTAAAACACACACACTTATTTTATATATACATACTAGTATTATTTCTATACCGCAACAACATCACCAGGAAGCCTTGCATTAATATACAGTCTCTGACAGATCATTAACTACTAGTTCATGATGAGTTCATCGCAGCGTTTCTTTCCAGTTTTGTTTTGCCTCAGAGGCGCACTAGGTCAGCACTCGGCAAAGAACTGGTTTGCGGTAGTGACTTATGAATTGACAGCCGTGCATTTTCGGACGGACATGCCAGATGAAGCTAATAGCTCCTTCATCTACATCATTATATTCCACGTGTTTCCTGCCAACCCTCACCCGCTCCGGTTTTGAGTCCGGTTTTCAACCCATTGATTCTGTTTCTACTCCGGTGCCCCTGCTACACAAGACATGCGTTCGTCCTCTGAATCCGCTCCCCCCGTCCCTGCATGCTCCATCCATCCACCGGACCACACGCCGTCGCCAAGCAAAACCCTGGAAACCTACTTCTTCGCGTTGATCTCCTTGCCCCACCGCCCTAATCGAGTGTGTGGCTTGCAATTGCAACGTCGTCCGCATGAAGCTCTCCAGCAGCGACCGGATCAACGGCCTCCAGGACCACCTGCTCGATCCACATCCTGGTGCTCCTGCCCTTTAGTGAACCAAGAGAGGGATGGGGATTGAGGATGAGTCGCTCCTGAGGCTGTGCCTCTTCAACGTCCTGGTGGCGATCGACGCCGAGCCTCAGTGAGATGAAGGTGACCAAGTGTTTCGTGCTGGTCACACGCGAGCCCACGTTGAGGGTGCTCCACGTGCCCAAGCTAAGCTGGAACAGTAGGACTGGAAAGACCGCGGCCTGGATGAGATCTACCCTTGGTCAGTACTATGCGCACTCTTGAGGCACCTCTTGCAGGAAAGTGTTGACCAAAGGAAACCTGCTGGAGAATGCTAATATTCCCTACTTTCGTGAGTTGGACTTGACTGTGTACAAAAATGAGCATATCTGTGGCTCAACCATTCTAAACTTTCAGAACAGTCATTACCGAGTGAAAAAGTTGTCACTTGAAATAAAAGATGATACGGAGCTATTTCTCTCAAATATCTTTGTGTCTTTGTTGACAAGCTATATGCCTAGTAAAATCAATTGCTAGACTATTTTGATTGTCCTATTTCAGGCTTGAATATCATCCGGATATGCGCATCTAATTGTGACCGCCACGAAATACAAATAGGAGAGACAACAATATCACATGGACTATCGGCCCCTTAGTCAGGTTGTTATGAAGAATTTCAGTGGCACGGAGGAGGATGAGACAACCTTTTTTATTCGCTATGGTGAAAACAGCCAAGTACTTTGCAAGGCTGTCTATAATAATATCCTCCACCGATGTTGAACCAACTAAAAAGTTTCTGCAAGCCCTCCAGAGACAGTCCCCATCAGGTTACACCATTGAGCTTGCTACTAAGTTAATGTTTGATCAGATGCAGTTACACTAGTAAATTAAGCTACTACACGCTGCACACACACACGCACACGCACTCGCACACACGTATGTCATATGTGTCCAATGCACATTTTATATACATGCTCGAAACTCCCATACCATTAACATCACCAAGAAGTCTTGCGTTAATATACCATGTATATGCAGATCATTTCTAGATCGCTAGCTAGTTCATGAGCCCAACCGCTCGTCGATCATGAGGACATGTCCGTTTCTCACTCCATTCCATTTCTGCTCCGGTGCCCCATCTATGTACAAGAGGTACGTCATGCACTTGTCCCTCCCCTCCGCTCCATCTACCACCACTCTAACTCTAGAAACCTACTCTCTCCATTCTTTTTTACTTGTCGTCGCTGAATTTGATCAAAAATTTTAACCATTCTTTTTATTAAAAAATATAAGAAATATCATATGTTTTGTTTCGTTTGGTTTGATTTATTATTAATGGTTTTTGAAACATAAATTTTAATTTTACACATTTAAACAAATTTTTTTAATAAGACAAAAATGGTTAAACTTTACGGTTAAAGTCAATGACGCAAGTAAAAAAAAGAATGGAGGGAGTACTTAGTTCTCCTCGTTCCGAATCACACACAAAACACAATACACAGTATAATGTTTACCCAACGAGATGTGTGCAGTCACAGTCGGACCATATATACATTACAGGTGCAATAATATAGCAAACTCAAGACTTTCTTTTGATACGTACGCTCGAAAGTCTGCAGGATCGATCGTCCCTTGTGAACTGGGACTGACCTCCATAGGGGGAGAGAGTGGGCTTGCATGGTACGTACCGACGAGACCAAGGGTACGGTAGATCGATCGTCATCGTCTCATGCATCCGGGCAGCAGTCTTCCCAGTCGAGCTGCTCCAACTTATTTGGGAACGTATGTGGAGCAGATCAGCGTACGTGGGCTCATGTGTGTGACCAGCACACGAAACACTTGCTCACTCACTTTCATCTCACCGAGAGGTTCTCGATCGGCGGCACTACAGCTAGCTAGTTAGTACCTAGGAACCATTTCCTCTACCTGTCCGTCTTCGTCACTCCCTTCCATTTCTCTGCTCCAGCTAGCGCCCCAGCTTTATCGATCATCCTCCACGCGACGCGCGCGCGCCGTCATGGCTCGCACTCGCAACGTACGCACGAAGCTCTCCACCAGCTCCGCCCGCGTTGCTGCATGCGTTGACGTACTGTTGACATAGTAAAACTACTACTTACACAGCAGCACACACGCGCGCGCCAGTCGCCAAGTGTGAGGTTTTGGTGCGCTGACACTTCCGGAGATAGAGCATGCCTTCAGGGGCAATATTTGCTGCATTTTCTTAGGAGGCGATGCTCCGGTATAAGAAAGCGCTGTGGTGGAACTGGGAGAATTGAGTCTAGATGCTCTCCGAATATATAGGCACATATTCTAGATCGATGTTATAAAAGTTATTGTTAGTAGCACTATAAAAACTGATGCAAATAGGAATTCTGTTCATGAGCTAATTAATTAAGATCCTAGCTTTATACAGGATTATTGGAGATTTCGGACAGCCGATGGCGATGTTTCTTTGACTATATTTCCTATATTTGCTATATTATATCCACTAACTTAAAAATATGAGGTTTGTGACGGCGATGGTCCGTCACCACCTCACCTCACAAATTCATATGTTGTAAAGTGTTTGATGTGTCTAATGAATATATTTTAGATAGTTTCATCTCTTATAGAAATTTGTTGGTCTGTGGCAGCGCACGGGCATGGATCTAGTACTATTTTAGGCAGCTCTTAGAGATGCTCTAAAATTACAATGGATTGTGTTGAAATGTCCATGCATCGTGCAACTATATATTTGTTGAAATGTCCATGCATACATCGTGCTAGCTAGAGAATTACAAGACACAGTATATTGTGTTGAATGCACTTGGAGAAATAGAAGTAAAGCGGGGCTATGTCATAGCAGAGCAAGTTGCGAGGCTACTCTGTGCAAATTCAATGTGAGCATTGACTAGCTAGAAAAGGGGCGTGGGTCTTGTTGTTCCTCAGGGGGGTGATGCAGTGAACTAACTATTTGCCACCAATCGCTATTCATCAAACTCCTTTTTAGCTTATTAGTATTCCAAAAAACTTGGTCCCAGGATTTGGTTGCATATTTTATTTTTTGGAAAATTTGCCTATAGGACACTTGTAGTTTGTCTAATTTGCTGTTAGACACCCTTCGTTTCGAAATTAGCAGCAGAACACTAAGAATGAGTAATATTTGTCCTAGTACACTATAGCGCACGAGAAGTGTTTTTGAACATTTTATCTCAATCTACAAGATACATAATTACTTCAAATTTTCTATAAAAGATTCAAGGCTAGATCCTTTGTTTATGTGGGTTTTCTAAAAAAAATCTATATTTTTTGTATGACTTTTTAATTGAAAGAATATTTAGCTTTTTAAATAAACTATCCAAACAATTGAATTTAATTTTGTAAGAAATTACGTAGATAAATAATGTAACATTGAATCTTTATGCAAAATTTCAAATTGTTTTATATCTTGTGTGTTGAGATAAAAATGTTTAAAAGTATCCTTCTCGCATGTTACATAATGTCCTAGGGAAAATATTATTGATTCATAGTGTCCAGTAGCTAATTTTGAAACAAAGGGTGCCCTACAGCAAAATACGCAAACGTATACTGTCCTGCAACCAATCTCCCTTTATTTTTTGAAGCAATATATTTTTGTTTCTTGAATTATTCCATAATACTCTAGTTTTTCTGAATCATTAGGTGCTTGAAAGATAATATGGGTATATCTCATATTTTTCTTACGTAGTATTTGCATATGGTTTCATGAAATATTTGTTTTGTGACTTGTAACAATCCTTTATTTTGTTGAAACACTTGGTCGTCAAGATTCGAATACTTTTTACTTGCAACCTTTTTTAGGGACTTTATACTTGTAACTATGTTGTACTGTGTCTTTGCTCTCAACTTAGATATTGAGGAGATAATATAGGGATGGCAGCGGGAGCAAAAACCCGCTCGGGAAGGAAAAGTTCATGGGTGAAAAATGGCACCCACACAAAATACAACCCGCACCCGTTGGGTTTCGGATAGGTCTCAAGTACGAGTCAGGTTTGACAGAACGTACATATATTTGAAACAATTATTTATTAGTAATATTTAAAATAATTACCTAACATGTGAGCACAAATACATACTTATGCATTGATAAAAGGAAGAAATGGACTCTTACCTTCTTTTTTTTTTCATTAGGTCATGTTTACATTATGAATATCAATAACTGAAGGATGGAGGTATGGATTAGATAGATGTGAGTCGGGTTAGGATCACCCGCGGATGAGATATGAAACCCACACCTGTAACAAGGGGTGTTTGGGTCAGGTGCAGGTGGCACTCACAGATGAAAACATATCACTCGCACATACACGTCAGAGGCAAAATCCATCGGATTTCAAGTTTATGTGTTAAATTTTCATCACTAGGGTAATATAATTTGGGTCACACTATTTTTAAGGTGACTCTCAAATCCTGCCTTATTTTAGTCGTGATAAACGTGGATAGTCGGAGAGCGATAGCACAGTCATCAAATTAAAATCGTCTTCAACCTGCAACCACCGTGTCAATAGCTAGAATACAACCTCACAGGCCAGGAACGTACTGTAGAGGACAAGTTTCAAGTTTTATTGATGTTGGTAACTAATTGATTTACTATGATTTAACAAAGGTCAAACAGAAATTTTCTGGAAATTGAGAAATCCATAAACAAAAAAGGATACCAGCTGGATCACTAGGAATAATTAATGGCTAGCTACCTGGACGGCCATACGAGATCCCACAAAAATTCTTGGCTGACCTTAATTAGCTCGGCCATGCATGGTGAACGAGGACGACAGGTTGCCGGACAGCGGCTGCGCACTCGCCGGCGCGGCTAACAAATTTTGTTGGTACCGTGAAGCGGCAGAGAGAAGTAGGGAAACATTCTTGTCCACCAGAGCTCACCAGAACGATGGTCGTTTAGCAAGATCAGATAACGAACGTTGAGCTCCGAGCTGCTCGTGTCGGAGAGGTTGCTCTCTCGGGTTGGAAGAACGGCAGCAGCCATGATATAATAACTCCAAATCCAACATTAATTCTCCATCCATAACCTTTCCAAAGAACATAACCGTGAATCTGCTGGGGCTGTACTCTGTACTTTCTTTTCTTATTTTTTTGTTTTGGCGATGAGATACTCTGTAGTTTCTTTTGGTGTTACATATCATACCCAGTACTACCTCGCTGCGTTTCTTTCCACTTTTGCTGTCCCAGAGAGGCGCAAAGGGCAGCATCGATCGACGAACGCAAACCGTCCATCTCAGAACGGACGTGCCGATGAAGCTAACACAGCTCCTCTGCTAGCTGCATGCAGCCGCGTCCCTCACCTGCTCGCTACGACCTATCCGTTCTTACTCCCTTCCTTTTCTGCTCGGGGACCCCCCTGCGTTCAAGCCTCCCCTCCCCTCCGCTCCATCCATCAGCACGCCCCCGCCACGAAACCCTAGAATCCTTTAGCTACCTTCCTTCTCCTCGCGTCACCGCCGGCGCCCTGGTATCGAGCGTGGACGCCATGGCTCGCACTCATCGCAACGTCCGCGAAGCTCCCCACCAGCTCCAGCTCCAGCTCCCGCGGCGGCGGCGCTGAGGGGATCAGGTGCCTGCCGGACCACCTGCTGTTCAACAACATCCTGGCGCTCCTGTCCTTCGTGGGGGCCGTGCGCACCTGCGTGCTGTCGTGGCGCTGGCGCCACGTCTGGAGGCGCGTCCCGCAGCTCGAGCTTGCCGACGACGAGGGCCCCCGCGTCCCGTCCTTCGCGGACCTCGTCGCCGGCGCCATTCTCGGCTACGCCGCCGACGTCGACATGCCGGCCGTCTCGATCTCGGTCCGCCTCCGCCAACAGTACGGGCTCGCCGAGGCCGTTTCGATCGCTGAGTCGGCCTTCCTCGCGGCGCAGCGTGCGACCCCTAGCCTCACCCTCCTCCTGTCCCGAGACATCATCGTGGACCCAGAGGAGGAGGATGAGGATGAGTACGAGGACGAGGACGAGGAGGCGATGCTGGACGCGGTTGAAGAAGAGATGGCCGTGCTAGACGAGGATGAACAAGAGAAGGCCGTGTTAGATGAGGACGAAGAAGAGGACGAGGCGGCGCTAGTCGAGGACGAAGCTCTAGACGAGGACGAAGATGAGGAGGAGGAGGCGGTGCTAGCGCCACCGCTCCAGATGCCGTGCTTTCCTTGGGTGAAGGAGCTCTCGCTCACCTTTGTCTTCGGTGTGGAGCTTCGGATGCCGACAGAATGCAGATTCGCTGCCTCACCAAGCTGTACATCTTCGGCCCCATATTCAGGGACGACGACGCAGACCGCTCGGGTGGGGGCTTCAGCGACTTCGTGAACTACTGCTGCCCTTGCCTCCAGGACCTCGAGCTGCACCTCATCGAGAGCCTGAGGGTGATCCTAGTCATGTCAGAGTCGCTCCTGAGGCTGCGCCTCTTCCATGTCGTGGACCTAGAGCGGCTCCTGGTGGTGGCGCCCAACCTCGGCGAGATGAAAGTGAGCATGTGCTTCTCTCTGGTCACGGATGCGCCCACGCTGATTGTGCTCCAGGTGCCGAAGCTGGAACAGCTCGATTGGGAAGACTGCTGCCCGGATGAGGTATACCACTGGTCAGTACCGTGCCCGCTCTCCAGGCTCAACGTCGCCGAGCCCCCTGCCTATCTGCTTCATGCCAGGGGAGTCGGTCCCAGTTCACAAGGCTCCTGCGCACTTTCCACCGTGTCAACACTCTAGGCCTTCAGTTTCCTATTGCACCTGTAAGTTCATCATGGCCCAGAGGACTGCACGTCTCGAACAAACAACTCATAATTCATGATCAAGAAATGGTTTTAGTTTCATTGCACTGACTAATAAAATTAATCATGACTTTGGAGATGCGTTCTTTATGATTACAATAGCAAGTATATATATATGAGCGAGAATGTGTAGTAGCTTTAATTTTTATATAGTGCTTTCCATGATCAACTTGGAGCTCAAATGGCAGATTACATATTTTTAAATACAATGTTATGGGTAACAAGGACTTGTGCTTTAAGGATTAACATCTCAAA
Organism: Oropetium thomaeum; assembly: GCA_001182835.1. Classification (NCBI taxonomy): domain Eukaryota; kingdom Viridiplantae; phylum Streptophyta; class Magnoliopsida; order Poales; family Poaceae; genus Oropetium; species Oropetium thomaeum. The sequence continues at coordinate 3,269,254 of LFJQ01000015.1, read as the reverse complement.
GCTATATTGGTTGTCACAACGAAATATATATTGAAATCTGAAGATTATTAGATGACAGAGGATCAAGTTGTGGGCACTACACTTGATGCATGAAATCTCTCTTTATTTTCCAACTAATAACTTGTCTTTCATGATATGTCTGATAAATAATTATTTATAAATGGTCTGGCTTCTTCAAAGCTCTGCTATTATTGATATCACAATGCTAAAAGATCCAGATTAACAATTAAGATATGTCTATACTTGGTCAGGAGATTGTAATGATTTTATCAGAGCTATACACAAGAATACATTACAGTTTAATTATATTGTTCCAATTATGGTAGATCCGAATCATTTGTTTCATTAAATAAATTAGGGTATATATATATATATATATATTTATTGCGGTAGGTCAGTCATTTAACCTGCTTGGTACCTCTTTTTCTAGTTTAAATAACCTGATAGAGAATGCTAACATTTCTTTCTTCTGCTATAATGCTAATATTTGTTTCTTCAATAAATTAGGGTATTGATATACTTTTATTGTGGCACCCAATTTAACTCGGCACCTCGATCTTTGCAGGAAGTGTTGATCTAAGGAACCTGATAGAGAATCCTAACATTCCTTACTTCTGCGAGTTAGACATAACTGTGAAAAAAAATGAGCACATCTGCGGGCGAACAATTCTAAGCTTTCTCAACACACATTACTGGGTGAAAAAGATGTCACTTCAAATAATAGATGATAAGGAGGTATGTGTCTCAATATCTTCACACACATATCTGCTGACTAGCTATCTATATGCCTAGCAAAATTAAATACTACATTATATATTTTCATTTTCCTATTTCAGGCTCCGAATATCATCCCAACATGCGGATCTAATTGCGGCTGCCGCCAAATACAAAACAGGAGAAACAACATTATCACATTGGACTACTGCATCAGTTGGTTTGTTCTGAAGAATTTCGGTGGCACGGAAGATGAGACATCCTTTTTATTCGCTATACTGAAAGCTGCCAAATTACTTCGCAAGGTGTCCATAATATCTTCCATCAGTGTTGAACCAACAACAACTGAAAGGTTTCTGCAAGCCCTCCAGAAGCAGTCCCCATCAGGTTGCACAATTGAGCTTGCTACTCCAAGTGGATCAGTTCAGATATAAGTTTGATAGTTCATCCGACGCACAAACTATCAGAATTATGAAGCATGCATGTCCAGCATTTTGATATTTCATTTTTCTGAGATTTTCAATTATTATCTGTTCCTCCAGGGGACATTAATTCTCTATTTAATATTTTAATAAGGTCAAACGTTTGACATTATTAAGCTAATGCTTGATCATATGCTTTAGCTAATTAAAGTCAATGTGTGTGCTAGTTTCGCAAGAATCCATGTCTATGGTCAATTAGATATGATTTAGTTTTGTGGTTGTGATACACTAAAGTGCATATGCAAAATGAAATGACGGTGCCTCTTCGTTTATACTTGCTTTTGATCGAGTAGGTAGCAGTGCGGGGGTATGCATGCACCAGTTATGATATGATTGCCATTTCATTATTATTAAATTCTTGTATGATATTTCTTGTTTGCATAGGACACGTTGGGGCTAATAAGATATCTTATTTAGCACCTTGCAACATTTTATGGTTGCCGGTAAAACAATTTATGATTGCAGAAGTATCAGTACTCGGATATAGTTTTGTTGTTCACAAAACATATGATCATGGACGTCAAGTACGTAGTGCCATTATTACAAATAGCTAGACCACTATTGTAGCCAAAACTCCACCATCTCTTTCGTTTCCACTCTTTTTTTTTTTTTGAGGATTGTGGCAGGTGCTCTGCCTTTCGTTTCCACTCTTAGAGCAAGGATTTATTGAATTCTTACTTATGCAGTTTTGCATGTCGGAAGAGCTCCGGCATTATTATATGTTCTGGTTCAAGAAAAGAACAAGAGGACGAGGTCACCTTTTAGTTTTTAGAATCTGTGCATGCATATATGTCAGCACTTACAAACAACCGTTTTCATGCCACTAGCTACTTGTACTGATGCATCACTTGACATCTCTAAAAGCCGTTAAACATCCCGATTGGCATCGTCCAGAATAATAGCCGGCACTGTACTATTATTATGCTGCCCAACGACGTTGAGCTGCTGCTGGTGGTGGTCCGGCGATGGTGCGGTTGCATCGTACGTACGTCTCGGCGCACTAGCCTACCCAGCCCGCCACGCTGATTATCGGTGTTGTTGCCGCCGGGAACGAGGTGCTCAAGGTGAGGCCGGATCGGATCCGACCTGCCGTCGGCGCCATGATCAACGTTCAGCTGGGCCTCCCCGGCGCCGCGAAGGCGGTGTGTGCGACATGTTCCTGCCATTGTCGCGCAGTTGGTGATGATGAAGCCGATGCTCTCGATCGAGTTCCAGCATTATACGTACCTTAGCGTCAAGCCGTCAACTCATATAAGCTCTTGGCATACGCCGAAAAGCCCCAGAACATGCACACATAGACCTCTCAACTATGCACACTCTGTGGCTTAGAATTGGGCTGACTGGGTCCGTTTGGTACAGTTTCTGCTCTTCAAAAAACTGCTCTAGCTCCAGCTCCTCAAACAATATAGCTCTTCAAGTGGAGCAGAATCAGTTTCGGAAACATTTGGTAAAACAGCTTCTCATACTCAGCAAGAGAAGAGAAATGCCCATAGTGCCCCTACTTTCATACCAGCAAATCACATCAAATAGCAAAATTGTACAATATATATTAGCTTAACATAAAATTTTGATCTAACCAACTAGACGTATAGCACTTGTTACGAAACTGTGCTTTTAGACGAGTTTAACATAAAATATATGTATAGCAACATCACATTTGTCTACAATCGAAGATTGACCAAGCAAGTTCATCTAAAGTTTTTCCATGGTCCGCTCAAGTGCCGATGTCGTTCTGATGTAAAATGAAGCTTGGCATTTTTTGTAGGACACCTGCTACCGTTATTAGCCAAACACAAATAGCAGAAAATAGTGAAAAAAATATATCTTGAGAAATTCTCACCGGTCATGCATTTGCTCGAACAGGTTGTGCGCAGAGAGAGAGAACGATTGGTATGGCAAAGAGACTGACGACATTGGTCATGATGATTAAGCTCTCCCGCAGTAGTTGCGTCTCCTCGACCATGCACATGCTCGGGACAGGGCTGGAGTGGAGTCAGCCGTCCAGGACCAGCTACGTAGTACATCCTGACCACACGCCGGCGACCGCGTTGGGATCTATCGAGCTTCCTGCTCGGAACGCTGTCGGACTTGCACCGGAACCGAATGTACGAGCGACGGGAGTTGAGGGAGAGCAAGACCCACCGCCGCCGCAGAGGGAGCTCTGGTGTCACCCGTGTGAAAGAGAGCTGCGGGATGGCAAATGCGGTTAATTTCACCCAAATTGAGGGGGTGGTTCGTCCCAGTGGGCGTGGGAGCGGCGCGAAGCTGCAATTTCTGGCTCCCGCCGGCCAGTACATTTTTGCATCTGCTCCCGACCGCTTCGGGAATCGCTTCTCAAAAACTGTGGTGCAGCTCCAGCTCCCAAGCCTCTGGGATGTGCTCCAGGAGCTGTGCCAAACACCCCAACAGGATTATGGCCTAACTTCCTAAGCACTATGGCTGTCAATTTGTACGGAAGAAATATAGGGGAAGAAGTCCTATTGACGTCCCTCAACTCTTAGTGAAGTCTGATTTACGTCCCTGTATTACAAAACCGGGTAACCAGAGTCCCTAAACTTTTCAAACCGTTTGCCTTTCCTCCTCGGGTTGTTTTGGACGGCGGTATTGTCCGTCGTGGCAGAGGAGCACACGCCCTTTGCTGAGTCAGCAAACGGAAGGGAATCCGGCCCCATTTGTCAGTGGCGAGAAGAGGAATGAAATCGATCCAGCCCTTGAGTCCCCATGCCTCATTCCCCATTCGAACCCTAGCTGGACTGGCCACCACGGCGGCGGCGAGCGAGGTGAAGTCGGACAAAGGAGCCTTTCCGTCCGAAATCAGGCGAATCAAAGGTGGATCCACAGGTTAGTGCAGCAAAGCACTTCGGATCTTGTAATTTTTTATGTGGAATCGTCCTTTTTGCGGTTGCATTGCTTGTTGGAACTGGTGCATAGTGCCAATTTTTAACAGCAAAAAAGTACACAGATAACATTGTTTATGCGTTGGATAGGAGTAGGCGAGGATTAAGTATGTAATAGAGTGGCTTTTGTGATTATTTTAAGCATCGAGATTCCTTGTTTATTTAGTTATTAAACCTAGTATCCTCCAATTTGCAGGCACACAATGGATCCGTTGGATAGCCTAGCAGTGAGGTTTCACTTTAGGGGTGAATTTTTTTGGAGTGATAGACGGTTGGTATACAATGGTGGACAGGAGGCACTATCCCATATAGATCGTGATAAAATAAGTTATCCTGAGATTTTAGGGCACCTGTGTGACCATTGCAATGTTACAGACAACATGATGTTGCACTGGCTATTTCCTGGAGCAAAATTGTCTTCTAGTCTTCGTTTGTTAACTGATTATACTGCGTGCTTAGAGATGGCTAAGTGTATTGATGACTGTGGAGTGGCAGAGATCTATGTTGAAGAAAGAAGAAGCACTGAGGAGGTTGAAGGGGCAGGATCAGATGCAGATGAGAGTGATTTTGAAGCTGAAATGGCTGACATGTCTGATGCAGGTTCAGATGAGTCTTTGGATCAGATTAGTGACAAAGAACAAGATGTGATTGTAGTTCACTATGAGTCGAGGGAAGAGGCGGCCAAGCAAATCAAGCTCAATGAATTTTATAGGAGTCCTAGGAAGAAAGGGAATGAAGATTATAGGAACAAGAAGAATAAGAAGAAGCCTGCACAAGATGGTACTACTGCTATGGCTGATGAAGGGAACAAGTCCAGTTCAGATAGTGAGTATGTACTTGGAGATACATGTAGCTCAGAGGATGATGATGAAGCTGCTGACATTCTTAAGAAATCTAAAGCATTCAAGAAGAAGATGAAAAATGGTGAGAAGGCCAACCTTGATGATGTTGTGCTAGAGGGATCTACAGGTTTGGTGGCAGGATTACCTATGGATGAAGAGAATGATAATGAAACTCCTTATGTGGACAGTGATGAGCAAGAATCTGTAGAAGAGGTGGGTAGTGATGGACAGTTAAGGAGGAAAGATAGTACCTTGCCAAGGTATAAAAAGAGTAAAGATGTGCCTAAGTTCAGTCTAGGCATGAAATTTAGTGGAAAATCTGAGTTCAAGAAAGCAGTTATCAAGTATGCACTTGCTGAGAGGAAGGTGATCAACTTTGTGAAGGATGATACAAAGAGAGTGAGGGCAAAGTGTGACTGGAAGCATTGCCCTTGGGTGTGTCTTCTAAGTGACAGCTCTAGATCAGATAGGTGGCAGATAGTTACTCTCAAGGAATTGCATACATGTCCACCTAGAAGGGATAATAAAATGGTGACAGCTAGAAGGATTGCAGAGAAATATGAGAAGTTTATAACTGCAAATCCATCATGGAACCTGGTCAACATGAAGGCAATAATCCAAGAGGAGTTGTTTGCAGATGTATCTATTCCCAAACTGAAGAGAGCTAAGTCCATGGTAATGCAGAAGGCCTTAGATGCATGCAAATGCCAATATGCAAAGCTGTATGAATACCAGATGGAGTTGCTTAGAAGCAATCCTGGTTCAACTGTCATTGTTCATAAGGTCCCATACATGGAACCATCCACATTCCAGAGGATTTATATTTGTCTTGATGCCCTGAAGAAAGGTTTCCTGGCAGGCTGTAGGAGAGTGATTGGACTAGATGGCTGTTTCTTTAAAGGTGCCACAAATGGAGAGTTGCTTTGTGCTATTGGTAGGGATGCTAACAACCAGATATATCCTATAGCATGGGCTGTTTTTGAGGTGGAAAATAATGACTCATGGAACTGGTTTTGTGATTTTTTGTGTAGAGATTTGAAAGTAGGTGATGGAAGAGGTTGGGTATTCATATCTGATCAGCAAAAGGTAACTTGTAGACTTGGCTTTTTTCATGCACTTCTATCCTCAGGGTTATTGTACCTATTACTTAAGCTTGGTTGTATGCAGGGAATCCTTGATGCAGTGAGTAACTGGGCACCTGAGGCTGAGCATAGGAACTGTGCTAGGCACATCTATGCTAATTGGAGGAAGCACTTCAAGAATAAGGAATGGCAGAAGAAATTTTGGAAATGTGCCAAAGCTCCTTGCATTCTATTGTTCAATTTAGCTAGGGCTAATCTTGCTCGAGAGACTAGGGAAGGGGCTCAAGCAATTATGAACACATATCCACAACACTGGAGTAGAGCCTATTTCAGGTTAGGATCTGACTGTGATTCTGTAGACAACAACTTATGTGAGACATTCAACCACTGGATAGTTGAAGCTAGATACTTTCCTGTTATCACTATGTTAGAAAATATTAGAAGGAAAGCTATGGTCAGGATTCATGAACAAAAAGTGAAATCAGACAAATGGACCACTAAGATATGCCCCACCATTCTAAAAAAGCTGAATGCTTATATACAGAATCTGGTTTCTGTCATGCAATCTATAATGCTTAGTTCAATTTGAAGTTAAACACCATGAGAACAGGTTTAGTGTGGATCTAGACAAGAAAAAATGTTCATGCAGGTACTGGCAGTTGTCTGGTTTGCCTTGCCCTCATGCAATATCATGCATATATTATAAGACAAACCAGATCGATGATTATATCTCAAGCTCATATTCAGTAGACAGTTTCAGAGCTACATATAGTCATTTTTTGATGCCTGTAGAAGGTATCAATAACTGGCCAGTTTCAGATAGGACTCTATTGAGAGCTCCTAGTTATGTTAGGATGCTAGGGAGGCCCAGAAAGGAAAGAAAGAGGGAGCCAACCGAACAACCCAAAGGTACAAAATTGCCTAAGGCTGGAACCATCATCAGATGTGGAAGGTGCAAGGGAGTTGGACATAATAGGTCCACTTGTGACAAAAGGAATGGGACAAACAGTGGATGCAATCCAGCTCAGACCATAATGCCAAATGCTATTGTTGTTGCCCAGTCAAGTGCAAGCAGCAGTATCAGAGGAACAAACAAAAGGAAGGCACCATCAAATACCAGTGTTGCCAGGGGAACAAACCAGGTATCCCATCAACCAACTTTTCAATAGGTTCTTATTTTTTTCTTAATTTACCAACTACTCAAAACTGTGTTTGCAGGAACTTGTGACACCCCGATCCAGGGCTTAATAGGATTAATAGGATACTCATATCAACAAGTTGCAACTTCTTTTCCGGTAGCCTAGTTACAAAAAGCTCTGAGGTTAAGCGTGCTTGGCCTGGAGCAATTGCAGGATGGGTGACCGACCGGAAAGTTATTCCCGGGTGCGCACGGATGAGGATAAATGTGCGTAGAAAAGAGTTGTGTTGGTCTGTGAGGCCAGCCTACGTCCTATAAAAAGCTACCTGATGTAAGCGGGCCCGGTCTCGAGGAGTCGGGATGTTACAAAATGGTATCAGAGCCGACTCTCGCGGTTTCACGGGCACGTGTGTTGCAGTTGCGCAGGCATGGTGTGCATGGCTGGTGTGGATCCAGAGTTGTCACACAGTATGACACATGCACTGGCACTGGACACATGGACGTGGCCAAGAAAGAACGTTCCTGGCTTGGGATTGACCGACGAGGACGCCAGTCTCTTAAGGGGGTGAGTATGTGACATCCAGATCCAGGGCTTAATAGGATTAGTAGGATACTCATATCAATAAGTTGCAACTTCTTTTCCGGTAGCCTAGTTCCGAAAACCTCCGAGGTTAAGCGTGCTTGACCTGGAGCAATTGCAGGATGGGTAACCGATCAGAAAGTTATTCCCGGGGTGAGGATAAATGTGCGTAGAAAAGACTTGTGTTGTTCTGTGAGGCTAGCCTACGTCCTATAAAAAGCTACCTGATGTAAGCGGGCCCGGCCTCGAAGAGGCGGGACGTTATAGAACTCACCAACTCTTCAGGATTTGCAAGAGTTGGAACTGGATCTGGGTCCTCAACAACCATCCAGACGAGTGAGACACCATCAGGTACCAGGTCTGTCAGGGGAACAAACCAGGTATGCTATCAACTAAACTTCTATGATAAAGAATATTTTTCTTTTACTTGCAAACTACTAAAAACAATGATAATGTTTTGCAGCAACTGCCCAACACTTCAGCCAATGTTAGAGTTGCATCCAGAACTGGGGGCTCAGCATCCATCAAGATGAGTGTCACCATTCCAAACAGTCAGGCAAGTTCAAGTGTCAACATTTAACTGACCTCTGGGAAAACTTCAGCAAGTGTTCAAGCAAGCAAGCCACCAGAGAGCAAGAAACCAACTGCCAAAAAGCCAAGAACAGCTGGAATGTTACTTCTTCCACCTTGAGATTCTGCCAAGCTTTGAAAAAGTAGCTACTGTTGCTACCTTCTTCAGTTCATGAACTGTTATCGACTACTGTGTGTGTGTTGTTGGTTGTTTTGTTCAGGTTATGAACTCTTATCAGGAACTGCATGTCTGTTGTTGGTTGTATTGTCTAGGTTGAACTTTTATCAGGTACTGCAGGCGTGTTGTTGGTTGTATGTCATGAACAAGCTATATATGTTGTGTTCTGTGACCTAATATGTTATTAACTTGTTTGTATTTTGTCTGGTCTCTATTTGAGCTATTTATGTTCATGTCTATTTCGTTGTTATGTTCATGTTTCATTAACTTGTTATGTTCATGCAACTGGTTGCCAAAGCAACAACCTGTGAAATGCAAAAACACAGTGCAACGCAACATTGCGCAAAGAGCATAATGTTTAACAAATATATTTTTTGCACACATGACCAGTTCAGACACTCATCAGGATACATACATTACAAACACTGACAAATGAAAGAGTCCAACTACGACCAAACTAGTTACCTACTACCATGAACACAACCAGAGCAGCCATTGCAACACATAGAGCACGAAGCAAGAACCTCTCCTTCTTCAGTTTCTGCAGCTCCTCCTCCTTGCCATTTTCCCTTTCACGGCCAGCAGCAACCTCCTGGTTGCACTGCCCAAGTTCTTTCTCCAGTTCCTCAGCCTTCCTTGCACCTTCCTGCAGATCCTCCTTCAGTGTCGCCACCTGCCGCTTCAAATTCCACACTGCATCGCGCAAGTCCACAAGCAGCGTTGCCACAAAGCTGTTGTGCTTCCCTTCGTAAAAAAACATGAAGTCACACCCATCCGTCTCCTACATTACAAAAATGGAAATTTCAAAAAAAAGGTGCTACAAATCCAAACCATGCCGAGAATCAAAAGAACCTGAATCAAACCATGCCGTGAACTCACCCGAGCGTGGAAGCATTTGTAGTACCGATGGCTAGGGTTCTCATCGCTCCATGAGACCCAGAGCGCTGCTTTCTTTCTGCACTTGCAAAAAACGGGCGGGTGGTAATCCAACGGGCCAATGCGGTAAGGAATTGGGGAATGCCGCTTCTCATCTGCATTCGCCCATGAACTGCTACGGGACAAGCTCGAGCTCGCGGCCATGGCTCACCTAGGGTTACGGCTAGGTTCAAGGGAAGAGGGAGGGGAAAAAAATGGGCGCCACTCTGGCACACATGGCGGCTCCATCCCGTTTATAGATCCGACGCTGACTCAGACAAAGGACGCGTGCCCCTCTGCCATATCGGACAATACCACTATCCAAAACAACCCGATGAGGAAAAGCAAAGGTTTGAAAAGTTCAGAGACTCTGGTTACTCAGTTTTATAATATAGAGACGTAAATCAAACTTCAGCGAGAGTCGAGGGACGTCCATATTACTTCTTCCAAATATAGGTCCCCTCGCGGCGTTGGGTAGCACGGCCCGAACAAGTTGTCAGCCTGCATACGGCCCGAACTCCCTCAGCCCATAATCTCTCCGCCTCTGCCCCTCCTCGCTCACATAGTCTACTGTCGCGCAACAAGACGAGGCGGAGGCGGGCACCCGACAGAGAGCCGACGCCCAACAGAGGCGTCGTCTTCGTCAGTGCTGCACCGCCTCCTGCAGGTAGGAACCGAAGCCGAGCCCTCGTCCCCAATCTTCTAGACTCTTTGCTGGGACCTGGGGCGAGGGCGGGAAGATAAGCCCAGACGGGGATGATAAGGTGATTTGCGTCTCTTTGCTAGCTTAGGTAGGGCCGCTGCCCTACCTCGCCCCATTGCTCGGTTCGCCTAGGTCCGATTCCCTATTGTCGTGAAGATCGATAATAAGGTGCGCCTCCTCGCCTGCAGGGAATAGATAGATACATCAAGTTCTTGTACGAGAGAAAGAATGTGTATCCCACATAGCGTGTCCAGATAATCTAAGAAAGTAAGGAAAAAATATTGTTTTTACATCATGATTTACCCTAACCACGTGTTCGAAACTTAGGGTGACATGTGCTTGAACAAGCGAAATCATTCCATCTTTAATGTGTGTCTGCAATTTAAAAAAAAAAAAACAAATGTTTGTGGGGCATTTTTTTTTAATCCACAGGACACTGCCTATATGCTGAGACGTGTTCCATTGTTCATCGTTTTGTAGGTATGAATATGACCTACTATCAATTAGAGGCATCTTCCAGTTCCAGCTCAGATGAGTCTGAAGAGGACAATACCATCAACCCAAGATACACTGTGGACGAATACATTACTGAGCAAAGTGTCTTGTACAGTTTTCTCGAGCGGATCCGTGTGAAGCTTCAGGCAAACATTGATATGCTACAGGCTGAGACTGTTACACCTTTTCGCCGTTTCGGGCACAGGAAGTTTGTAGCGAAAAATCATGAAGTGGGTCATAACCGACTTGTAGCTGAATTCTTTTCTGAGGATCCAGCATGTGATGAAAAGCATTTCCGATCAAGGTTTCGGATGTCACGACCTCTCTTTCTACGTATTGTCCAGGCGCTGGGTGAGTGGTCTCCCTATTTCACCCAAAGGACAGATGTTTGTTGTCAATCAGGACTCTCACCTATGCAAAAGTGTTCAGCAGCTGTTCGCATGTTAATGCGTGGCTCCCCGGAAGATGCTATTGACGAATATGCACAGATTGGAAAGAGCACCGCATTAGAATGTTTGGAGCGGTTTGCAGAAGGGGTGATTGACAGGTTTGGTGAAGAATATTTTCGAGGCCCTGCAAATACTGATATGCAGCGTATACTGCACATTGGTGAGGACTGTGGCTTTCCTGGCATGTTGGGTAGCATTGGTTGTATGCACTGGGAGTGGGAAAATTGCCCTCCTAAATGGATCCGTCGACTTAATCATAGTGATCGTGGTATTGCCACAGTCATTCTTGAAGCCGTTGCTTCACAAGACCTCTGGATATGGCATGCTTCGTTCCGTGTTGTTGGATCCATCAATGACATAAATTTGCTTGATGAATCATCATTTTTGACCGAAGTCTTGAAAGGGCAAGCCCCTCAGGTGCAATTCTCCATCAATAAGGGCCAATACAATGTGGGCTACTACCTTGCCTGTGAAATCTACCCAGAATGCTCTGTATTCATTAAGACAATATCCTTCCCTCGAACAGAGAAGGAGAGATTGTTTGCGCGATATCAAGAAGAGGCGAGGAAGGATGTCCAGCGAGCATTTGGACTCCTGCAATCTCGCTTTCCCATTGTCCGTGGTCCATCCCGCTTTTTTGAGGCAGTAACTCTTGGGAAAATCTTGCAAGCTTGCATCATACTCCATAACATGGCGCTTGAGGATGAGAAAGACATGGCAAGTGCTTGCTTTGACTCAGGGGAAGCTTTGGCAGCATCTGTCTGTTCTACCTTCAAATGTCAATACTGGGCCTGCTGACTGCGTAGCCAATATACTCCAGAGAAATGCTGCTGTTTGTGCTGAACCAACACATGGTCAACTAAAAAGGGATTTGATTGAGCATATCTGGCAGCAGTTTGGGCCATTTGGAGACAAGTTACATAAGTTATAGTATGTGTTACACTAGGACATTCTTTGTGGTGGGTGTTTGGATGTATCATCTCCTGTGTATTTACTTATCTAAACTTCATATACTATTCGTGTCAAAAAAAAAAAACCTCATGTCTATAGATCTATTTAGTATTATAACAACTTGATATTTAAAACACGTGTTCTGTAATTATTTTGCAATTCCCGATCGTCACTGCAGGTTCAGTTTCAATTGCTTTTGCATCATTTTGTCTAGTGTAGATATGTTTGTTAGTTCCAATAGAATTATAATGATCCTTCCGCAGATATTCGACACAGCGTATACGATACATAGAGTCCTCACTCAGCAAAACTAGATTTGTGCCACACCTAAAGTTAACCATCCAAAGCTTTGTCATTTAGCTGATGAGCCAAAGTTGGCCAGCTTCAGAGATTCACTATTGCTATTCTGTATACAAGTATACGAAAATGCTCAAACATGCAGCAGGAATAGTGTGTCAAATATCGTTAGGTACATGAAATGACTTCTGTAAGCCTTGTTTTTCTAATTTGTATAGCTTCGGAACTTTTAGGATTTTTGTCCAATTTCTCTGTTCAGTGATACAAATGTGATAAGAGATCGCTCAAAAGAAGGTTTGAAGGCCCATATAAGACCACCTCTACACAGCCACACAGCCATCTTCCTCTACTCCCCTCTCTTTTAACCCATTCTTCCTCTACTCCGCCGCCGCCTCGGTTGTCCGCGGGATTCCGTCGGCAGCATCTTCCACGGTTCCACCCGAGCCAGCACCATGGTAATGAGGGCTTCCTTCCCCTTCCATCCTGCGTGTTGGCCGCCGGCATGAGTGCTAACTCGTTCTTGTGTTGCCCGCGTTTTTGGTTTTCCCCCTCTGCAGCCGAAGCAGATCCACGAGATCAAGGACTTCCTGCTGACGGCGAGGCGGAAGGACGCACGGTCGGTGCGGATCAAGCGAGCCAATGGTGCCGTCAAGTTCAAGGTGCGCTGCTCCAGGTACCTCTACACGCTCTGCGTCCACGACACCGACAAGGCCAACAAGCTCAAGCAGTCCCTCCCGCCAGGTCTCTACTTTTCGATCCTGCACCCACCTGCACCAGCGGCTGCGAGACCTTCTGTTTCTATTGCCAATAGATTGTTGTGCGATCTAGGCTCCAGCCGGAGTAGTTTGAGATGATTCGATTATGTACAGGTGTGTCCAAAGCTGGTTCTTGCTCCGGCATGTAGCTTGTGCCCTAGATAGATAGGAGAACCACGTTTCTGATTCTGACTCATGTTTAGAATTCAACCTCAAGTAATATTGTAATAATATGTACGTCTGAAGTACCTATTCCCTTGTAATTGTGTGTGAGGTGTAGTCGGTTGCCAAATCTTACCATTACCACTTTCATTGTTTCCACGGCGTAGATAGGATACATACTTTAATTTTCGTTGCACACCTAATTTTGGGCGTACTGGTTGACATGTCCGATGCGGTTTTAATTTATATCCTGAACGTCATTTGGCCTGAAACATTACTTGCTATATCCTGAAACGTCATTTGGTCTGAAACATTATTTGCTATGAGGGTAGTCATAAACATCATTCTGTATGTTATGCAAATAACTGATTATTGAAACCTGTATACAATAACAAATGGACATGTTGTACTGGCTTACTGTTATCTTTCACCAGCTATTGGGTCAATATATGCTAAAATGTTAGTGCACAGCAATACCTCTGTATTTTCTTCATTGGTGTCTACTATCATAAATTTGTGCCCATGGACATCAATAATTAAAATATGGAGGCAGTACATAAATAAAATGAACATTTGTTGTTGAAAAACTCAAAATATCTAGTATAGTTTGGCTCTGCATGTTGCGATGTCCAGAAATGTTTTGACTGCATAATGCATTCATTTGTAGAGGTTCAGAGTCACAAGTTGTTCAAAATCATCCTTGGATTTGCACATACTGAACAAGTTATACATGCTTTGTATCAATCTGACTCATATCGTTGCTAGTTCTCTTGTCTGTTCAATCGTTTTTAATGGTTCATGTGCGTAAATTGTGCATAGAATGTGTATCTAGTGTTGGCACTTATACTTTTACCTTCCGTTTGTAGGTTTGAGCGTCCAGGAGATTTAAGTGAAGCAAGAATATGCCTTGTGCACCTGCAGCAGTAGAGATTTTTGCTCTGCTTTTGCCTTTAGCATAATATGTGGACTGACGTGATGTTACTCTGCGCAGGAGCATAATATTTTAGTTCAGTTTGCTCTACCATGATTTTTCCCCCCCGAAAGTGTAATGTTTGTAAGTGATGTCTTTGGACCTAAATGAGACTGGTGTGATATTTCTTTGCGCAGGAGCTAATTCCCTACCATTTGATAGTTAGTAAACTATCTTCCATTAATGTCTCTCTTTGTTCTGGTTCTGAGATGGCTTACATTCTGAGGAATTCGAAGATTCTGTGTGACAATTGTGAATGCATTGACTCTGCAGGTTGTTGCATACAGTACTCATCTGCCATGTTATTATATTAGAAAACGTATCTTATTTTTGCACCATCGAGGAATGAGATGGACATATCGTTGGATTCGGGGTAGTATTGTGGTGTGGATGTACCCCCTAGTACTGCTGTCTTTTCGTCATTGTACACAAATACTTGAAATGTGCCAAAGCGAATTTAAACTTTTGAAGAAATCTTTCAGTGGAACAGCTATTGGGCTGGATGGGCCATACTGGGCTGCGTCCAAAGAAACGAACCAGAGAAACTTGAAGATAAGAGCTGCAGAACGAACCAGCTCACTCGCCGCCGCGCCGGAGTTCCTTATCTCTCTACCGTACTCTTACCTAGCCGGCTCACCTCCCTTGCTCTCCGCCTCCGCGTCGCAGCTGGGCTCGCACGCCTGCCAAACCTGATCGCGGCCACTGTCCCTGCTTCCATCGCCGGCGTCGGCTCTCTGACGGTATGATTGGCTGCCCGCGGCCGCTTTTGGCCCCCGCTGCCGTCGCACTGTGCCCCCGATGCGCCACCTGCCGCGGGCTCACCCCGACTCGTCCTTCCTTGCCCCTTTACTGCCGCGACGACGGCCAGCGGCGCTTCGTTCCTGGTGAGTTTGTCACTTTGTCTCCTCATCCTCCTGTGCAAGAATACGCGACTTCGGGTGCTCTGTGGCTAGTGGCTTGTAAAATCTCTAAGACCAATACACGCACCTGGGGCACTTCTATGTTGTGGAGAGATAAAATTGCTGTTATGCTAGAACTGGTTAGCTAAAAACAGTGTATGTTCGTTAAAACTTAAAAGAAGATGGTTCGTTTATTCGTTATAGTTCTCTTATTCTCTGGATGAAACAATGACAGACTTGGGTCAACACAGTGCAATCTGCATCCTCCGGGACTGGAAACCAGTCGAGCGTCGCGGATGAACCTGAAGCTGCCGAATGGGCCATGCAGGGTAATCTATCTACTCACATTATTATTGATTCGTTGCAGTGGTTAATTTTAGGACTACTGGTTTCTGTTCAATGCGTGGACTTAATTAATATGGTCGTTTTGTGACAGATTTCTATGCTCTGCGGAAGGACGTTGAGCTGGCTATAGAACGTGTCAATGAAATCAGACAGTCTGCTAATCTTGAAATGCTTGAAGAAGAGATTGCTTCGCTAGAGAAAAAGTCGACAGACAGCTCTTTATGGGATGATCCTTCCAAGGCACAAGGCATACTCGTTTCTCTGACAGAGGTCAAAGAAAGAGTCAAGCTTCTCAACGATTTTAAGTTACAGGTTCGTTCTCCCATGACATTGCAGCATATTGAACGTGCTACAGTTCGTATGATGATGATTATATAGTATTGAAATCCATACTTGCTGCACTTTACATTTGCAATGGTTATGAATCACAGGCATCAAACTGTTTGAGGTTGAACATTGGTTCAAATGATGGTATTTATTTGTTACTTGTAGGCTGAAGAAGCTGAGACCATTGTGATGCTTACTGAGGAATTAGATTCCATAGATACCGCCCTTCTTGAGGAGGCCTCAAAGATTATAAAGTCACTAAATAAGGCACTAGATAACTTTGAGATGACACAACTTCTTTCTGGTCCGTATGACAAGGAAGGTGCTGTAATTAATATTTCTGCTGGCGCTGGTGGCACCGATGCTCAGGTAAGCATCCATGGTATTGTTTCATTTGTATCGATTAACACATCTCTAGTGAATAGAATCAGACTTTGTTAAAGTCGCTTTGTATGGGCTTGATGGTTTTATTCACTGGCTAACACTGAATTGTTGTTAGTTTTCAGAGATCCTTTGTGTTAGTTGTTTGGTAGCATTGGAATAATATATGGTTGTTAGTATTTGTATTCGTTATTTGTCACCATACATTAGTTGTCTTTATACTCTGAAAACACAGTAATAATAATAAAAAAAGGAGCAGTGATCCAGCTACAAATCCTTCAAGAGTGCCTGTTCTCAAAATTACTGATGGTTATCTATAGTATGACAATGGGATTGTTGATGGTTACTCCGAACTGTATGTTACTAAATGGGATAAATTGCCACTAATGACAGTATCTGTTAAAACTTTATTTGATCTTTGTAGGATTGGGCTGAAATGTTACTGAGGATGTATGTACGATGGGGAGAGAAGCAGCGCTACAAGACGAGAGTGGTTGAGAAATCACCCGGTGAAGAAGCTGGTATAAAGTCAGCAACAGTTGAGTTAGAGGGGAGGTTCGCCTATGGATATATCTCCGGTGAGAAAGGAACACACAGGATTGTCCGTCAGTCACCATTCAATGCTAAAGGTCTCCGTCAGGTAGTATTTGAATTTGATAGTTCTGCTTTTCCTCTTTTTTTTTTTCTTTTGAGATGAATGCCAAGAATGCTATATGCAGACAAGCTTTGCTGGTGTTGAAGTTATGCCTCTTCTGCCGGAGGATTCCCTCGATGTAGAAATACCTGAAGAGGACCTGGAGATAAGCTTCACGAGAGCTGGAGGAAAAGGTGGCCAGAATGTGAACAAGGTGGAAACGGCTGTTCGAATGGTTCATATTCCTACTGGAATTGCAGTACGTTGCTCAGGTATATATTTTGAACTAACTTGTGCCGCACATAGTAAAATCCTTGGATTCATGCTTTCACATACGCTGAACAAATATACAATCTGTCTGGTTTGGGAAACCAGCAAGTATTTAGTATGACTAGCATCAAATAGTCAGTAAAATGAAACAAAAAAAATAGTGATGAATTGGTGAAATGATGATAATGGTGCCAAAGTCCGAAATGCCCTCCTGAACAGCAGAACATAATACCCCCAAATCCTTATTATTGTTGATAAACAAGATGCTGTCAGATTCTGTTAATTTCACCCAGAATAATGCATTGGCTCTACAGATAGATTTTTCATCGGGATATCATTTAAATCAAGAATTGGAGGAAACCTGAAGTTATACAGGATAAACCTGACATTTATTTCACAATGTTTCATGGCAAACTTTACAGAGGAGAGGAGTCAGCTGGCCAACAAAATAAAGGCCCTGAGCCGGCTTAAAGCGAAGCTACTGGTGATCGCAATGGAGCAGCGTGCATCAGAGATTAAGCAGATCCGTGGCGACATGGTGAAGGCAGAGTGGGGGCAGCAGATTCGCAACTATGTCTTCCACCCATACAAGCTTGTCAAGGACGTACGGACAGGTTGCGAGACATCGGACATCACCGGGGTCATGGACGGGGAGCTGGATCCCTTTATCAGAGCGTATCTCAAACACAAGCTAACTACGGCAGCTGCCAGCTGATGTGCCCTGGCCACTGTCATATGTAGCAGTATGAATTTATTATGCATATGTAGCAGTATGAATTTATTATGCAAAAGTTCATTATTTTTTTTCTTGATTTAGTAAACGTTCATAGTACTAGGCATCATTTCTTGAATTAGGAACCATAACAAATCAGAATCGAATTGAGGATTATGCCTGGAGTTTAACCATTAGAAATTTAGAATGTGGTCGAATTATCACTTGACTGAACTTGTGTATCACCGTCTAAACTGCGAACACGTTCGACTCAGATTGTTTGTCATAGTAATCTGACATGACGGCCGTGGATTTGATCTCATCACAAGTATAATCCTGGTTCACTGCGGATGGATTGAAGGAATAAAGCAAATTCAAGAGACAGAATGTCTTGAATTCTAGAAGTATTTATTGTGTCTTCATCCTTGTTCATTTTTGATTGTCGAAACTCCCTTGTGTCTGGTGTTAAAAACTGTTTGATGATAGAGAAGCTAGCAAAAGGATTTGGACTGCATCAACATTATATCTGTTGAAAATCAATATTGATGATATTTTTCTATGAGAAACACACTAAGCGGTTTTGAAAATTGGGGCAGCAGGAGATCCGTGCTGCAAGAAGTCAAGAACCAACCTAAACTATTCTAAAACATGTCTCGTTGATGAATGTCACTTAAACAAATTTGAGTAAAGTTAGCCCATAAAGTAGAAATGTTGTTGGGTCAAAAAAAAAATAGTAGAAATGTTGTTCGGCAGGGCAGTGCAGTCCCTGCACGCGGGGCCAGCGTGGGTCAGTTTCTCCGCTCACGGCAGAGGATCTCGTTCCGCGCGGGATCTCGTTCCGCGCGGGGCGTTGCCCGCCCTCATCCGCGCGGAACTGCCGCTGCCTCCTCGCCGGAGCTCGTGCCGCCCCGTCGCCAGCGCCGGAACCGCGCCCGACGACAGTGTCTGGCTCCTTCCGTGAGCGGCTACCACCGCCGCTTGCCGGAGCTCCCGTCGCCCCCTCGCCTGTGACGCGCGGTCAGGGCCCTCCTTCACCTCCTCCTGCTTCGACGGAAGGTGAGAGCTCCTCCTCCTTCCTTTTTGTAGTTCGCATTTATAGGCTGCATGTAGCGAGCATGGGTACTTGGTCGATCCCTGAGCGGGTACGGGAAGAAATTTTCGACCGTGCGCAGGCCGCAGGGACGGGGAGATCTGTCTCAGTCGGGGATAGGGATGGATACGAGTACCCGCGCAGAAAATTTCATTTCCTTTTCCTAAAACAGTAGCCACTCGAAATAAATCAAGCAAATACAGCACTTTAGGGCATAGCTACATAGTTCATCTCGTGCTTCAGGATTGAGGATGAGGTTTTATATGAGTAAACCTCATTGATCTGCTGATTGAGGATGCACTAGTGAAGGCAATGTATAATGTATGATACTCCAAATACAAAAAGGAGAAAACCATAGGAGAAACAGAGAATGCAAGAGTATAAAAAACAGCACTGGCTATACCTAGTGCAACAAATATATATGCCAAACAGGTCCCAGCAAGGTTATTTCTTAGGGCAGGGATGTAGAATCTTGCTTTTAGAGTTACATGTATTTGAGAAACTGATGTATTATAAATCGGAACATGTCTTTCTCTTCTTAGGAAATTAACACCTTGTGCGGTTGGTGTTATGGATGCATTCATGCAATTAGAAATGATTCACAAGGCTTATGCCAACTGGGTCCATAAGACACCACATCACTGATGAAACTGTTTCTACCTTACCAGTTCGTACTTATACATCATGAGGTGATGGCTACTTGTTTTTTTGTTTAAAATCAAAATGCCAAGCTGTTATATCATTTTGACATTGCAAGTAGGTTGTTTGTGTACCTATGATGCTGTGCCTTCCCTTGGTCTGATTTCTTGCACAACATCCTGTATCTATTCTCTTTTTATTGTTCATTAAAGTTTGAAAGGCATCTAGTGATACTTTCAAGCTAGTTTAGTAATTCGTAAACAATGTCATGGTTTGCTCTATATGAGTGAGTATGATTCATCTAAGCATTTGCTCTCATAAAAGGAATGGATGAGCTTAGTGTATGTTTCATTACTTTACTTCTCTCAGTGTCATTGCACAATTTCAGAATTCCAACAAAATGGAAGAGCAACAGAGGAAGCATAGGATTTTAATGGTGTCTGACTTTTTCTTCCCTAATTTTGGTGGGGTAGAAAGTCATATCTACTATCTATCACAATGCCTCCTTAAGCTTGGTCATAAGGTATTAGACTTTTGAACTTTTTCAGTTCTCCTTTCTACTCATCCATGCTCTAGTAATTTCAATACGCTAATGATTAAGGATTTAATTTAACTATACCTGCTTCTTTCTTATCAATGAGCTAATAATATGAATTGGATTGCATCATGTTCTTGCTTTGGGGATGTTTAATATGCTCACTGATATGTTTTACATTCCATCTATTTAATTACTTCTAGTCTTCTATGCATAATCTGTTATAGGCTTGTTTCTGTCAAGAAGGCTAGCATTCTTAATAGATTACTCAGTATCTCGTATTAAAATGGGAAGAGACCGTCTGAAGAAATGAATTTTTTTCATACTTGTTTATGTAGGTTGTTGTCATGACACATGCTTATGGAAACCGTTCAGGAGTGCGGTATGTCACAAATGGTCTAAAGGTTTATTATGTGCCATGGAGGCCATTCCTAATGGAGAATACGCTGCCGACATTATTCTTGACCTTTCCAATTATAAGGACCATCCTTATCCGTGAGAAGATATCTGTTGTGCATGGACATCAGGCTTTTTCAACACTGTGCCATGAAGCATTGATGCATGCTAGGACGATGGGGTACAAAGTTGTCTTCACAGATCACTCGCTTTATGGTTTTGCTGATGTTGGAAGCATTCACATGAATAAGGTGCTGCAGTTTACTCTTGCAGATATTGATCAAGCAATATGTGTATCACACACAAGTAAAGAGAACACAGTCCTGAGATCTGGGATACCTCCAGAGAAGGTTTTCATGGTTCCTAATGCAGTTGATACATCAATGTTCACTCCCTCCCCACAGCGATTAAGCTGCGATGAAATAGTTATTGTTGTGATAAGTAGATTAGTATACAGAAAGGGTGCAGACCTTCTTGTGGAAGTCATTCCTGAAGTGTGCCATTTATTTCCAAAGGTGAGTGTGAGCTTTTGCTACATACTAATCATAAATTTTCTTGATCACTAGTCTTTAATTCTTGCACCACATAATCCTGCCATATATATTTTGTTGGGTGAGTAGGATTTGAAAATCTTAGTAAATTGTGACCAATAATTTATCAAGGTATGCACATGTTTAGTGTACAAGGGGAGCCCTAGCGCAGCGGTAAAGCTGTTGCCTTGTGACCATGAATGAGGTCATGGGTTCAAGTCCTAGAAACAGCCTCTTACAGAAATGTAGGGAAAGGCTGCGTACAATAGACCCAAAGTGGTTGGACCCTTCCCTGGGCCCTGAGCAAGCGGGAGCTACATGCACCGGGCTGCCCCTTTATGCACATGTTTAGTGTAATCAAGATATGCACGTGTTTAGTGCGTAACAGTTTTACCAGTTGATTTGTACTTCATGAAAATTTTTAATTAGATATTTATTTTGCAGCAATTGATACTATTTCGTGTGATAAATTGATTCTCAAACCATACATCAACAGACTTTCTTCAAATCCTAATCTGCATATAAAAGGAAATGGAGAGACTTGTTATCTAATACTCTTGCATCATTACCTACTTGATATGTCAATGCCTGATACAATTGATTTGTCAGGTTCGCTTTATTATTGGAGGAGATGGCCCAAAACGTGTGCGACTCGAAGAGATGAGGGAGAAGTTCTCTCTTCAGGATAGAGTTGAGATGTTAGGAGCTGTGCCTCATGCTCAAGTGCGTTCAGTTCTAATATCTGGTCACATATTTTTGAACAGGTAGCTTTTTCTCAATATCCATCCTTTTTTAAAATATGTTTTGTTTTAATGGGGTGTAAAATCTTGCATCTAGTTTCTTCAGAGTGTTCAGGTGTTTCACCATTCTTTACCTTTGGTTTGTTGGGGGTTTTTTTTTCATCATTTGTTTTCTCTTTTTTTCTTTGTGTCTTGTTTGTGTTGGATCTCTTGGGTATCATCTCTAGCATACCCCAACTTATTTGGGAGTAAAAGGCTTGGTTGTTGTTGTTGTAGTAGTAGTAGTAGTAGTTTCTACAGAGTGTATGCTTCTTCCTTTGCCACTCTGGGATGGAGATCTCGAGATAGTTTGATTTTGTGATGTCATTGTTCCACATGCAATACAAGCTTGATGCTGTTATGTCAAATTATTGAATTGTCTAGTGAACGCTAGAAAAATTGTTGACACTTGCATTATGAGAAATATGTTCCGATGTTTTGAAAACATGTTGGGTTGATCTTGAGTCTTGGGTAAATAGGAGGATGAACCACATTGCTTGATTTACCTTTTATCATCTTGCTTGATTTTATCTCTTATGGAATGTAATATTATAGAGTAGCATGGATGAACCACATTAACACTGAAATGAAGTTGTTATTTTTAGTTCTCTTACAGAGGCATTTTGTATAGCTATTTTAGAAGCTGCAAGCTGTGGACTATTGACAGTAAGCACCCGGGTCGGAGGTGTCCCAGAGGTCTGTGCTCTCAATATGACCTCATCTCATTATATGGAGCTCACAGTATGCTGCTTCCTATAAACCATTTTCTTCTCTTTTCCAGGTTCTTCCAGATGACATGATTGTACTTGCGGAACCAGCTCCAGAAGATATGATACGAGCGATCAAGAAAGCTATAAACATGCTACCTAAAATAGATCCCCAAGCTATGCATCTTCGGGTGAGTCTCAACCCTCTACACCTTCTTGTAAACTTATTGCACTGATTCTATCTTCCATTGTTTGTTTTTGGTTTGTTCTGGTTTCTTGTCGTCCATCATTTGCCCCCTCTGTTTACTTTTGGGTTTTGTTTGTGTTGTTTCTCAGAGGTTTCATCTCTAGACTACCCCAACTTGTTTGGGACTAAAAGGCTTGGTTGTTGTTGTTGTTGTTTTTGTATTGTAGCACTGATTCTGTCCGTTTTGGGCTTTTTGCATTACATCCCTTTTAGTAGAAAACTAGCTTACTGATTCAGTTTCTTTAAATGTGTCATAGATGAAAAGACTTTACAGTTGGGATGATGTGGCCGAAAGGACAGAGGCTGTATATGATCATGCAATGCGGTCTCCAACCACAGATTTGCTAGATCGCCTTCCTCGGTTAGTATACAAAATTAAAACAGTAAAAGGGTCATAATCTTTTCCCAAAAGAATAAAACCTGTTTTATTGTTGTTCCGTGGTTCAAACTAACACTATTTATACTATGTACATGCTAGATTAAATCACTATATTTTTGCACCTAAATGAAACTTGAAATAGAGTGACCAATGGACCAATGTGCGTCTTTATGTGTAGATACCTCAGTTGTGGAGCTTGGGCTGGAAAACTGTTTTGCCTGGTTATGATTATTAACTACCTCCTATGGCGCCTTCTAGAATTCCTACAGGTAATTTTTTTTTCTTTTAGTTTTCCTTAGATTTCATGGAATCCTTATTATTGTTTTTTCCTCCCTCAGCCTGCTGAAAGTATTGAAGAAGTCCCAGATATAGGACCACTACATGCTTATTCAGGTTCGAGCGGCCATTTTTGTGAACCTCAAGAAAAGTGAAAATAGATTTTTGCCAGTTTCCTGATGGTTTGGGTCACTGGCTTACAGCAGTGGTATCCTCTACCTGTCAGCTTTCATTCTGGCCTGCCCACGTATAGGGGGGTATCTGAACCAACTAAGAATTCATTTCGGAGTTTTCTCATCGTGTAGTGATAACTGGGGAGTGGACCACCCGTCATTTGGGAAATGCTTGTCCGTGTTGGTTAAAAGCTATGGTGTGAGTGAGTCTGTGTGGTCTTTTCTAACTCAATGTTAGTGGGTTTCGGAAAAAGAAAAAAAGAAAAAACTGTAAGTGGGCGGTCCATGTTGTTGTCTCGGCATTAGCACGAAGTGATATCTCGTTTCATGATGTGATCTGTCCTATTGATCCCAGTCACTACTATGGCCTGCATCTCCCAATGCGTCCTGCAAAATGACTGTTTATGTTGCGTGTCATGTGAGTTGAACTGGATTTACGAATTCAGTTAAAACTGCTATGGCCTCCATATCACAGATACAGCAGTTGGTTCATGTGTTGATTATCTGTGTGAGGGGCAGATAAGGAGTTGGGCTCTATTTGGTTTGTTCAAAATGCAGGGATTGTCAAACTTTTCTCTAATGTGACGTGTATGGAAATCGTGACCCCTTCTACAGAATTGAAATCAGAATGGAAATTCAGTGGAATTTGTTACCTGATCACAAATCGAATCTGTTCGAAGTGACGTGCCTTGTCTGGTCCCTTTATACACGTATGTGTATTCTACCTTTTGCCTTTGTGATGTGTGGTCCGCACATTTAGAGCAAATGATAGGTGCAAAATGCCTCCTGTCACATGTTCGAGTCTTTCAGGCGTTGGCCGGTGCAGATACAGTGAGCTGCAATTGAACACTTTCATATGAAACTTCAGAAGCCTTTCTATGTTTTTTACAATTTGGCTAATCCATTCGGGCTTTCTCGAATAAAGCTGTGGTCGTTTTCCTCTATTTTGGTTCAATCTTTCTGAAAGTTGCAGTAATTTAGATATCTCTAGAGCTTTTTCCGAAAAAAAAAGAGATATCTCGAGCTTCTTCGGAAGTCCTCTCTAGCTTCGGCTTCTCCCCAAAGGAAAAAAGACGACAGAGAACGGTCCTCGTTCTCCATCGCGCCTTCCAAAGCTACAGCAAGAGCAGCCTGACCTGCGCGCTCCAAAGACGCCAGGGCTGCTCACACAAGCAGGGGCGACCGCCACCCCCGGGAAAAGATCATCAGAGGAGGCAGGGGCGCTGGGATGGCCCGCGGGCCGGCGTCGTGGGAGCAGGGCGGCGACGAGTACGACTACCTGTTCAAGGTGGTGCTCATCGGCGACTCCGGCGTGGGCAAGTCCAACCTGCTCTCCCGCTTCACCCGCAACAGCTTCGCCCTCGACTCCAAATCCACCATCGGCGTCGAGTTTGCCACGCGCACAGTCCAGGTCCAACACCTTTTACCCCTCTTCCTCTCCCACCTCCGCTGAGTATGCTGCCGGCTGCAGGCAGTGCTGCTTTCTCCTTTTGTTCCGGTTCTTGACGCCTTGGTTTGAGCGATCCCGTGGAATTGTTGTGGGAAATTTAGTTCCTTCGTCTAAGAAGGTAGTGGAAGAAATTCCCCGGTGGCCGCTTATTAAACCCAAGGTTTGAATACGGGAAAGTGTTTCTCTTCTTTCCGACGAACTACTTCAGCTATAACATGCAGATATCGTTTTAGTTTCATTTCGATTTGCTTGCTGAATGGTTTATAAAAATATGGCCATGTCAAACTGGTGGTCAAACAAGAAGATATGTTTCCCTCAAAAAAATAATGACAAAGAACAAGAAGATTTGCTTGAATTGTTTGTAATCCAGGATTACCTGTGTAAATTGCATCATTTCTTGCGACATGTACGGAACTGTCTCCTGATTGTTTCAACCAGGATGCGTTCTCAAAAATTTGTTTCAATCAGGATAACTGAATGGATGGGTACGGCAGGGAACATAAACCACAAACTGACCTACAAAACGCGAGTCCTTGACATAGCGTCTTGCAGGGGCAGGCTGCATACAAAAGAGGTGCAAGTGAGAACTACGTGCACTGGGACATCACTCAGTGCCGTGCTGTAATTCTTGTTACAAATGAAACAGTTGTTGCACTTGTTTGTTGGTTTTCATGTGTGATGAAGACAAGATTTACCTATGCTGGTCTTAGTTATGGTTTCTTGTTTTAACACTGGCTCAATTGTTTTCTGGGAAGTATTGAACTTTGTTGAGGTAATTGAAACAGATGGTGAGCGAACTAAATTTGATTTTCTTCACTAGAGTGTGGTGTATTATGCTTGACTCTGATATCATAAGCAGAGTTTAACCCAACATATGCACTGGTCTTTGAGGTTGCATGAAGTGCTTGGTTTTCCAATAGTTCACACATCCAGCCTTCCCAAAGTCTGTATTCAGAAGATCAATAAGATTACTTTGGAAAATTCCTTAATTATATGTTCCCCAGATAATTCTTGCTCCGTGAGTGCATCTATTCTTTTTGCTCATGCGATGAGTCATGTTGCAAATGAAAATGAAGAGCAGGATAATGTGAAGTATAGTGTGAGTACATCTGTTCTGGAGTCCTTGATCATAGCCAATAGCCATCCATCCACCACCCATATGCTACTGGCACCTGAACGACATGATGTGACTTACTGGCTCGTCATTTGATATTTATGCTGGTCTTCTGTGGAAAGGTTTAAATATTTGAAGTACCCTAGATCGTTCCTATGTGCTTTCAGAATAATTTCAGAAGTCTTTCTAAGCAAGATAAATCCATTTGCTGGGAGCTCAAATAGCCATGGATATGAATATCCTGTGGTAACAAAGAAGAATGGTTCTATGTTAAGTGAAGGCAGGCTAGTGCAAGGGTGCACTAATATAGATTAATTCAAGATGTCAGAATGTACCTGTATCGTATTTGAACTATGGTGTAACAGGAAGTTATGAGCTTGGTAATTTGTTTGGTAACTTACTTGTGATTGTGCCAATTCTATTAACCTTCCAACTGGTGTCTAATCTGGAACATACATGTTTCCTTAAGGCGTCTTGGAAAGGTGACTAGAACCCTGTACCTGTTTCCTAAAGACCATGGTTTTTGAAGGCTAGGAATGAATGATAAAGTTAAATGAACTGATTACTGACTAACTCATTCTTCCACTAATGAGAATTACTTCTAGGTTTATATTGCTTGATTTTTTTTTCTACAGCTATGAAGGTCAAGAAACTTGAGTCAAATGTGTCATTTAGTTATCTACTGGAAGCTCAATATGTTTTAGGAAGAAATGTTGATCTAAACAAAGTAATTGAATTCTGCCTCTTGGATAATTAGTTAATGTCATTATATTACTGTTTGAACTTATTCTGCATCGTATTCGATGCTTTCTTTTTCTTATGTATTAACATAATAAAACCCGCCCATTGTTAACAAAAGATAAATTATTTTCCCCTCGTACAGAGTAATTTCAAAATGTGCTATGTGTGATTCAGGTGGACGGCAAGACTATAAAGGCTCAAATATGGGACACTGCTGGTCAGGAAAGGTACCGGGCAATTACAAGTGCTTACTACCGTGGAGCTGTAGGAGCATTGCTAGTCTATGATGTCACCAAGGTAATGACATTTGAGAATGTGAAGCGGTGGCTGAAGGAACTCCGAGATCATGCTGACTCCAACATCGTGGTCATGCTTATTGGCAACAAGATCGACCTTAGGCATCTCCGTTCTGTTGCGGTTGAAGATGCGGCAAGCTTTGCAGAGAGCGAAGGCTTGTTCTTTATAGAAACCTCTGCACTTGACGCAACGAATGTTGAGAAGGCTTTTCAGACTGTTCTTGCTGAGATATACCGGATCATCAGCAAGAAGCCCTTGTCATCAGAGTCTGGATCAGCAGGGTATGGTAACATCAGAGAGGGACAATCTATTCAAGTGTCAGCGACAAATTCCAGCAGTTTCACATCGCGGTGCTGCTCGTCTTAGATACACAGCAGGGCCATTGAGACAGCAATTCTTGATTTGTCCTAAGATGTTGGGTGTCTGTAAAAAGGATAAATCTATTGTTTGGATACTAACAAGCTACTTGACCTTCACCATCATGTTACACTGGTGAGAAGAGAACTCTTCTTAATACGCCAGTAAAATAAAATTCTGTAGGGGCATTGCCTCTCCAGTTCTGTCAAAATTGGCGCCAGTTGAAACCTGTTGGTGCTATGAATGAGTCAAGTTTTCATATGATTCGCAATAGTTATTCCTTTATTTTTTGTTGGCTTGACTGTTGTCTTCTTTCTACTGTGAACCCCTAAACTCAAGTTCACTCCATATGCTCCATAACTGCACATTCTGTTATTGAATTGAACTATAGAAAAATTGAATACTAGTGCCTTGTTGGCCTGGTTGGCAATACATTTTGAATCAATCAAATACTACAATGCCAAGCGAAATTTTTAGTTATAAACCAGTGTTAGCCATGGCCCATGGGGTACCCGCACGCAGTGCTGGTTCTTGCAATGCCAAATTCATCGTCGTGGGAGAAAGAAAATCGATCTGCTACTACAAAGTTGGGACTTTACAACACACAAGAAAGACCGAGAGAGCCTGAACTGAACTCGAATCTCTGTTCTAAGTGCGGGTCATCTTGTCTACTCAATGTAAAAAATAAAGGAAAAAACACTTGTCTATTCGCGCAGCGCACTCTGTCTCTGCTTACGCGATAATAATTCCTCTCTTCGTTCTTTTTTTACTTGTCATCATTGATTTTGATCGAAAAATTTAACCGTTCATTTTATTTAAAAAATTAGTTTAAATTTATAAAATTAAAAATTAAGATTAAAAAACTTATATAATAACTTAAATGCTAACAAAATATTTAATATTTTTTATATTCTTTTAAATAAAACGAATGTTCAAAGTTAAAAATCATATGTAGAAAAAGAGGGAGTACAACGACAATGGGGCCTTTTCAGCTGTTGATCCAATTTGTGTATGGTCAACCGGAACATTCCTAAGATACTAGTACTAATAAGGCACGCATTCCTTCTTTTTTTACTGCACGATGATCGATGCGTCCGTCCGTCATTATGGCTCCGGTGATGAGCACCCAAAGATTCCCTCACGGCCGGTTTGCTTAGCTTAGCGGTCGTAGTAGTAACTGGCTTTGCCCATAACACAAGCGAGCGGTAATTAAACAAACAGATCGAGGTGATTGCATTGTTCCAAAACAACTCACATTTTTTACTGGTATGCGCATGCTGCTGTAGTGCTGCTGTGCCGTTTGACTTTGCGGTGAGCAACCGGTACAGACAAACGTGCTCGATCGCTTCCGTAGAGACACCTAGATACCACAACAATTAAAGAAGAGGAACAGCATTACTACTGGATAGATTAATCTACCCGGCCGCTGTTGGTAAACGTGTTTAACCGTTTAATACTAATAACGACCCCGACGCTGACAGCGTTTTTAATTTGGGGAGCCTGGATTCAGCAGAGGGCTCCAGTAACGTTTACGTCGTCACCTGCAAGTTCGACGATCGATGGGCCAATGCTGCTGCGTCTGCGTGTGCGTGCGTGTGTGCCCATGCCCAATTGCCCATGCAGTGCAGCTCACTTGAGCAAAGTGTGTGCGCGCCTTTCTGCTCTCCTCTGATCCACAGAACCCCAGGCAAGCAACAATAGCTTAAATTTGCTGCCATCCCAAGCAATATTGGTCTCTTCTTGGGTCCTTCAACATTGTCGTCCCTACCACTAGCTAGGACGCTCCTCTCTCTCTCTCTCTCTCTCTCTCTCTCTCTCTCTCTCTCTCTCTCTCTCTTGCTCTCTCTCTGTCTCTCTCGTTGAGTGAGCTAAGTACTACAAACAATGGTATCATCATGCGCTTGCAAAATTTACTCGTAATATTATAACTAGAGTACAACGGTGGCGACATGAGTATGAGTGTGGCCTATAATTAAGGAATACAGTCAGAGAGTAATACATTAACTTCTCTGATGGCTCATATCTAGTTTTTTTTTCGAAACCGAATAATCAAGGGCAGGAATGAGCGTTGCATGAGTAGTGTTCTGTATGCTAATTAGTGAAGCCATGATCGATCGAGTAGCATTCAAGGGATCATTTGCGTAGGATCTTAATTAGGTTCCATGAGTTAAACTAATGCATGTATGTGGTCAAACACAGCAACTTCCGAGGGTCAACTCATTCAAAAGTTGTAGTTTGCTGAAACAAAGAGTATAAATAGTTGTGGTTCTTTGACATTGCTCTTAAAAATTACAGTTTTCTGAAACAACGATGCAAATAGATGTGGTTTTATAAAATTTACTCTACTTAAAACTCAGTTCAAAGTCCGTTTCGAGCAATATATGAGAGTAGTACCTACGGACGACAGGTGTCACACTACTAGAGTTTTGGTAGCTCTAGCGGTATGGCTGCCGCACAGCTCTAATATATGTCGTCACTCTCACTCAGGCAGCACTGCAGCAGCCCATGCCTCGCACTGAGACGGAGTTCATGCGCACAAAACTACTCTTGTCTGATCGTCTGGTTGCATGCAGAGGCGAGAGAGGCCGGCAGCCTTTTCGACCATCCATGATCAAGTGTCCATGCACGCTCCACGACCTTGCTGTGGCGCCTCTGTTTTGCTACAACAACCGATGGGAAGGGAAGCAGCTGGTTTGTCGTGGCTAGGTGACGAGCATCTTTCGTCGTCCTCGTGTCGTGCTGCAGCCCAGAGTTCGGCGCCGTGTGTCGTCTAAAGAATATCGTTCAATAAAACAAACAGATTTCGCCATGTCTTGCAACAGTATTCTACGTACCACACCTGAGGTAACAAAGAGCACGCAAGGACCACGTACGCGCACACAAAAAACTTTGAAATGGAAGCAGAGAGGCTATAGCCACGTACACACTAGTACTAAGAGAGATGGTCCTAGGTTTAGAGGAGTGAGTGATCCATCAGACATGACAAGCTAGCTAGCTAGGTGCTGTGACTTTCAACAAAGATGATAATGTCTAGACGTACTGGACTGGACCATATACATAGCATGCATGCACGTGGGATAACATATGGGTGCCTTCTGAACAGAAAGCATTGGGTTGGCATAAGTACTCACCCCATCGTCGACCGGGCGAACAATCATGCATAGATCTAGACTGCCGCCGGCCGGTTCGGGTGTTTCTGCCTACGTGGCCACCCCAAGTTGTGAAGTAGGAGTACCTCTCTGCGTTCGTTTTACGAAAAAAAAAAGTAGCGAAACATTTATCAACTGTATGTATGCAGCTGCGCGCGCGGCTGTCTGTATGCACAACTGTACGTGTGAGTGCTTCAGTTTAAAAGTTGCTGTACCAATAATGACAGAGGGAGACCCAAACATATATACTACAGTTTTTTCTATCGCGAAAAAGAAACTTGGTTTTTTTAAAAAAAAAAACAGAAATGGAATGGAACCTTTGCTAGTACTGAGTAGTAGTACTGACGCAAGCACGAACGGAACGATGTGCACGTCAGTCATCAGATCGTCGTCTCCTCCGCCGGCGCACACGTACGTCCCTTGTACGTACCGTAGCTTTGCTGGTCGCATTTAATGCTAGCCGTTGCTAGCGATCGATCTGTACGTACTTGTTGCGGGTGGCACGCGGCTGCTCGATCGGATCTGACGGGTAAGCAGAGGTCGGAGCAGCACGTCCTCCTCTCCACCGCACCGGAGTTTTGATCGAGCCACCGCTAGCACATCGGTTCTTCTCGTCTCTACGGCGCCCGTTATTAGTAGATCATTACTAGTAGCCTAACCCGTGAGAATCTCACTGACAAGCGGGCGGCGCGCCGGTTTCCGAGGCCACGCGGACGACGGACGGACGGCTACGGTTTGGCTTAGCCGGCGTCGGCGTCACCCGGAACAGAAAGAAAGCCTGCAGTGAGAATCTCAAAGCGCACTACCGCTGTTGCTCTGCTGCTGGTCCTGGTACTGGTATATATGCTAGTACGCCCATGCGCCTTTCTGCTCCTGCTCCAGAGCAGGAGGTGGACTGGTCTTACATCTGGTCGCCGCCTTAATTTTGGTTTGGTTAATTACTGTAGAACCAACGGCTGTTATCTCGACCCGTATTGCTCGTTATTTTTCCCATCAAAAAAAAGAGAGGAAAGTTTCCGTTTGTGAGAGCAGCAGCATATCTTTGTACGCCACGCAAATCGATAGGACGAATTGCCAAGCATATCAACAAGTCATGTGGACCATATTCGCAGCAACTACTACTACTACTACCACCACCTCTTTGCTGTGTGTTGCTCCTGATTGGATTATTACGTACGTCACATACGTCTTGCGTCCTGCACCTAATAGTAGCAAGGTTAGAAAAAAAAAATTGAAAAAGAAATAGAGATCGGATAGCACCTCACTATCACACACGGAATGATGGAAATGACAAACTCATCAGATGCTCTTTGCTTACACCACCACCATCTTAGTAATTCTTTTTTTTTTTGATCGGACCATCTTAGTAATTCTTACTACTACTAGTCGACACAAACAATGCATTTTCTTCTTGCTTGTCACCCATCCTCCCGGTCTCCCTCGTTCGTTCAACACCAACCCACTCCGTATAAAGAAGAAACCCACCACCACCATCGATCTTTTCGTTTCCCTCGTCGTTGTTGCCCATATCTTTGGTCCGGAAAAAAGAAAAAAAAAGGACTGGCGGTGATGCGGCTGCATAGTACCCGATCGAGCCACACATCTTTATCTTTATGTGAAAACAGGAGGAGGAAGGATACAGTAGGAGGGAGAGATAAAATCACGAGCCCAGCCCAGCCCAGCCCAGCCCTACGCTACGCACATATTCCCCAATGCTCGCTCCTCTGCACACACACTGCACGCTCCACTTGCAGGAGGGGACTGTGTCCAGTCGGAGTCAGGCAGCTCAGGGCAGGGGCAGCAGGATCCACCAACTTCGTCTGGCTCAGCCCCCGCCTCCTCCCTTTCCTCCCCTCCCCTGCTAGGCTGCTACCACCACCCGGGTGCGGACAGAGCACAGCACAGCACAGCCATTGACCACTCCGAGCTGTAGCAGAGCTTGGGCGTCTAGCCGTTTGGCGGCTTGGGCTTTCTGCGTGGGTGCCGCATCGTCCCTCTCTGGCCTCTGCTCTGCTCTGCTTCCATCCCCATCATTACAGCTTTTTCTTTTCCCCTCCCTTTCACTCGCTCCTCCGCGCCATGGTGCTGCTTTAAAGTAGTACTAGTATAGAAAGCGTGTGTGCGGGATCGTGAGGGCAGAGTAGCGGCCGGAAAGATGAGCCGTGTTTCTGTTCTTGAGGTGGATGTGAACGGCGAGGAGCTCTTCGTTCTCGATAAGGTAACTCTCCTGCTTCTTCCTTCTCGCTTGTTCTAAACTTTGCTCTTCTTCTTCTTCTTCTTCTTGCTTCCTCCATGGATTGGATCGTCCTGCCCCGTAGCTGAGGATTTGATGATGATGTTTTTGTCGCTGCTACTATTTCGCTGCTACAATACCTACGTTCCTTGTCAGCTTGCTGTCCACCGCCTAGCGCCTCTCTCTCTCTCAGTTTTTTTTTTTCCTTAGGCTTCTTGTTCGTTAGCAGCTTGTTTCTACTGCACACACACAGAGAGGCTTTGGCTGGAATTCAGCCTGTTTTATTAGTCTCTAGCATTCGTTCCTTCCTCTGCCAAGTAAAATCGGGGTCGGTTCAAGCAGTCCCCAAAGTTTTGGCGCTACGCTCGCGGCGCGACCTTCTTCCTCAATTTGGCCTCGTCCTACCCTTTTTCCCCCTCAGTCTTTCCGATCGGTTTCCTCTTGATCTCTACTACCGCGTCGCAGAGGTCTCCGGGGTGTGTGCACCTTTGTTACGTCCCGGTTGGTTCCATGCCCCCGCCTCCCGACTGCTAGTTCCTTGGTTGCTTTCCCTGCGCAGGTTGATTCGCCTAAAATCCTTGTATTGTCTGTCGTCTCACATCCTCTTCTTGCTGTAATTTTGCTATTAGCTCTTCCCTGGGGTCACCCCAACCCAATCCCGAAGGCTTTCCTTGTCGCACGCACATGGAATCACCTTAACTTGGCTCAGTATTCTCTCGCCTGCTGCGGCTCTGTTTTCCGCTCAGGGACGCGCTTCTGTCTGGGTATGATTCGGATTAAAATCCTCCTGCTTCCTGCAGCGCCTCTCTTTGCAACGTTTACTACTACTGTATATACTCCCAGTTACAGTTAGATCACTGTGCTTCGGAGCACGTCGCAATCTTCCATTTAAGCTCAGCTCCACACAGTGAAGCAGCGTCCGTTTCGCTATCCCCTCCATCAATGAGCTGCGCAGCTGCAGCCAGCCGGCCGCCGTGCCTGGTCCTTGCTCTCTCTTAATTGGCGTAACTGTACTGCGCACCTCGCGCACCTGCTAACGTGCCTTTGTCCGTTCGACTCATTCCGGCGAGCGTTGATGAGCTACGAACAGCTACACCTGATCATCATCTTCTTCTTCTAGGAAAAGGTTTGGTGGCTAACTTAAGTACTACAGTAATGTCCACTACTGGCTTCTTCCCCCACGCATTCAAAGCTTGTGGATTGTTCTCTGCAAATAAAAAGACCTGATCTTTTCTTTGCTGGGTTGGTGTCGGCATTAGTTGGGAATTCCTGCGAGTTGGTGGCTCGGTGGGGTGGGGCATTCATCTAATACTAGCGCGGATGTGTGCTTCTTAAATACTAATGTGATGTGATGGCGTCTCCGTTCTGAATTGTTTGCGTTTTTGCTGGATAAATCGCAGGAGGTTCTCGCGCGGTTCTGCAGTAGGTTCAGGGACCTGTCGGCGGCGGCGTCGGCGAGGCGGCGTCCGAGGGTCGTCCTGCACGGCTTCCCCGGCGGCGCCGAGGCGTTCGAGCTCGTCGCCAGGTACTGTTACAGCGGCGACGGCGGCGGGGTAATGATGGTGACCGCGGCCAACGCCTGTCCGCTGCGGTGCGCGGCGGAGTTCTTGGACATGACGGCGGCACCGAGCCTGGTGAGCATGACGGAGAAGGCCCTGGACGAGATGCCGCACTGGCCGTGGCAAAGCGTCGTCGACGCCGTGAAGCAGTGCCAGCGGCTGCTCCCGCTGTCGCAAGCCACCGGCGCGTTCGACAAGGCCGTGTCGGCGCTGGCGTCCCACATCGTGGCGGCCGCGCTCCCCGGCCCCGGCGCCGCCGCTGCCGCCGGGGACGACGCCACGCCGACGAGCTCGTCGCCGGAGAGCGCGGCGTTCCGGTTCTCGTGCGACACCAAGAGCAGCAGCTGCCTCAGCAGCCTGCGCGGCGGCGGCGGCGGCTCCACCTGGTGGTTCGACGACCTCGTCGCCGCGCTCGGCCCCGGCGCGGTGGAGCGCGTCGCCGCGGCGCTCGCTGCCAGGGAGGGCGCCGACCACGGCGTCGTCGCCCGGTTCCTCTTCTACTACCTCAAGTGCCGCGTCGTCGGCGCCGGCGGCGCGAGCGCAACCGCGAGCAGCGCGGCGCCGGAGAAGAAGGCGATGCTGGAGGCGTGCGTCGCCGCCATGTCCCGCCTCGATATCCGGACCGCGGTCTCGTGCAAGGGCCTCTTCGGCATCCTCAGGATCTCCGCGCTGCATCAGCTGAGCGACGCCTGCCAGGACCGGCTCGTCGCCATGATCGGGCGCAAGCTGGACCACGCCACGCTCGACAACCTGCTCGTCCCGGCGCCGCCGGGGACGGGCGGCGCCAGCGGTCTGTACGACGTCGGCCTCGTTCTCAGGTTCCTGGACGCCTTCCTCCTCGGCGGAGGCGGAGAGGAGCCGACGACGACGACGACGAGGATGAAGAAGGTCGGCAGACTCGTCGACCTGTACCTGGCCGAGGTGGCTCCCGACCCGTCGCTGCGCCCGGCCAGGTTCGTCGAGCTCGCCACCGCTCTCCCCGCCGGGGCCAGGGATTCCCACGACGCGCTGTACCGCGCCATTGACGTCTACTTCCAGGTACATTCTCTCTCGGCACTGTGCTTAATTTCGTCAGCACTTCACATTTACTCCGAATTGAATTTTTCGTACTACTAGTACAAAATGACGGCTTCGCATTAATTGCGAGCATGTCAGTGCGACCTCTGAATCTCATGCATGAGGTGTAGCCGTAGAAAATTCAGGACTCGACTTCTGAATGTTCTCTGCACCCATTGATTGGTCTGATCTGAAGAAAAAAAATAGTACTCCCTGTGCCTAAAAATAAGTATTTTTTAAGATCAATCAAAATTAATTTTTTAAATTTTGATTAGTAATAATTTAAAATTAGAATCTTTATTTATATAAAAATAATATTATTAAATTTTTATAAGATAAATTATTATAATATATAATTATTTATATTTAAACTAATTTATTTGTATAAATTTTAATAATTAAAGTCGAAATCATTTGATTTTAATTAAATTTATAAATACTTGTTTTAAGGGGCGGAGGGATTAGTAACTTACACTGCTAATAACCTTTTGAGAGAACACGTAATGAGTGACGACTTTTCCACTGGTACTCTGCTTGAGTATCAACTTACTGTAGTATTTGTCAACCAATTGGCTAATTACTACTGTAGTAATTTTGAGCTTGATGATTCGAAACTTAATAAGTCTGGTTTATGCTCATGGGTGGCAGGTTCACGCTCGCCTGACGGACGAGGACAAGATGAAGATCTGCAGAGGCCTCGTCTACGAGAAGCTATCGCCGGAGTGCTGCAAGCACCTGGCGAGGAACGCCGGCTTCCCGACGAGGGCGGCGGTGCAGGCGCTGGCGTCGCAGCACACGGTGCTCAAGAGCCTGGTCCTCCGCGGCGACACCGGCGAGCTGAAGCCGGTAGCGTCCCTTCCGTCCACGGGTAAGCGTCGCGAGAACGACGGCGACGGGCAGGTCATCCTGTACGCCGGGAGGCTTGACCTGTCGCTGGAGAACCAGAACCTGAGGTCGCTCCTCGACGGGATGCACTGGCGGGTCATGGAGCTCGAGAAGGTCTGCAGCCGGATGAAGACGCAGATGACCAAGATGAAGGCCAGGAACAGGAGAGGCACCAGCTGCGCGACGAGATCGCTACCCAGGATGTGTTCGTGATGATCCATCCTCTGGCGATCGAGAACTAAACTTGTGCCATAGCTATCTGTACATAGGGCTAGAGAATGGTTGGTTCCTATTTTCTTCCCCATCATTTTTGTCAACATTTTCCTCTGCCTGCACGTTGTGCATCCTTATCAATTCTTGGTGATTGGGAAGAAGAGCTTTGAGTGTTGAGTGGGGGTATTGCTTCACTGAATCTTATCTCAAAATGCATGGGAAACGTCTGAAGAATCTGAAGGTGTCCTAGCTTGTGTATAAAAATATCTACTAATCGCACTTTGCTTCAGAAATAAACTTTTCGTCCAGCAAGTACAACTTTATTCTGAATTATTAAGCTACTATGAGGTTGTCCCAGGACTACTTTTTTGACCTGGACAGATCAATCAAAAGAATAAACAAGTGGTACCATGAGATGTGTACATCCATGTTAAGCTACTGGGTAACACAAAGATGTGCAGAGACAAAGTATAGAAACATGTCATCATGGCAGGGTAAAAGTTCAAGGGAGCAGTTGACTTGCTGGACTGTAATTTACCACTTGTTAATTATACAGTTACAGTGTTTAGAAAGCAAAGACCGCTCTCTGACAGCGTGATATGGCCCTTTAGCTAGGGAGGGCCAAACAAAGAACATGGGCATCGGAGTCCCTTTCTAGGCAAAGCTTTTTCTTGAGCTTTTTGGATGCTCTTTGAAAGGATAAAAAAACAAAGTGTTTACGGGAGGAGAGTGCAGTATCCAACATCAAAATATTATGTTCCCCCTCCACTCCACATCCGGACGATCTACTACCTCCACTTTTTTAAAATATATGCTTCACGCCTCTGATTACTATTTGACGGTGAACCCTGAACCGGCCGGTTCACGGTTGGTAGATTCTGGTGAACAGCCTTGTTCTTTTGGTGAATAATGCTGACAGAACTTTTGGCATCCTTTTTGTTACTACTGCCCATGGAAATCTACGATCATGATCGTTATGCTGCCTGTTGGCACTTGCTGCTTTTCTAGGCCAACGGCAGAAAACAACCTTAGAACTAGTGTGTGGCTGAACTAGACCAACGGAGTACTAATCAGTGTGTTGCTGAAGTTTCTGCTTGTGTTTTTGAGGCTGAGCTTATCGCATTTGCGGGGGTCTAGACCGTGTTACAAACTTCAACATTCGTCAGTGGTATTTTTTTTTCGCTCTCTTTTTCCAATTAATTTGTTTTTTTTCCTTACCCTGATAGCAAGCATGGTTCTCCTGTTTGTTGGTCAGAAGTATAATACCGTATAGGATGTTTTTTTAAATAAAAGAAACTAATATGTTTTCAGTCTTTGTGTTTTCAGTCTTTGTGTTAAAACACACAGTTAGATTATTTTTTTATTATATACTTTTTAGTCATCTGACCAATTCTAAACCGTAGTGTTAACACGATGCTGTATGGGCATGGCCTAGCCATGATAATTGACAAACCCTCCCTCTTTTGAGGACAATAGATATCTTTGGAAAACAAACAGCTCGTCATCAGCGAAATCATCATGGTCAAAAAGGCTGCTTGCTCGTCATTTTCATCTCATATACATACACAACACCCCGGCATGGAGGAGCCGATCGATCGACCTATCAGCAGCGGAGCCTTGGCTCCTCATACAGTAGCACAATGCGTTCACGTGGCGGCATTGCGCCATTTTTGAGCTTATTGCGGCGTTCCTCATCTTACGGCGCTCCTTAATTTGACTGTCCAGCGAGAGAGCAACAAGGCAGTTGTTGAGTTAGTAAACGCTTCGGATGGAAGAGAGCTGAGGACGTGCAAATTAAATGGCCTCCCTAATAAGGTTGATAAGATCCTACGGCAATACTAGTAATCCCTTAGATTGCACTCGACAATGGAGTCTTAGTACAATACTATTCTCTTCAGGATCAAAAAGAAAGTAGTTTAGGACAGCGATACGGTATAAAAAGAAAGTAGTTTAGGACAGCGACACGGTATCAAAAAGAAAGTAGTTTAGGACAGCGACACGGTCTCCAAAGCACAACTTTGATTTTAATTTTTGATAAAAATATTTATTAAAAAGTGACATATGTATACTTTTATGAAAGTAATTTTCAGAATGAATCTAACTCATATGATTTTTATATTTTCAAATATACTAATTTAAAAATTATTTATAATTTATATTCATAATATTTAACCAGAATATAATCCTAAACTGTATTCTTTTTTATACCGGAGGAAGTATTAGTTATGCGTCATGGTGGTAAGAGGAAAAGAAGTGTATATGACTAACGGTTGCAACAAGTGGGGGGAGACAACCCCACGGATGCATCATGCTCTGTGCAACGCGTGGCGGGCGTCACGCACAGCCTTCAGCTGGTCTAAGGTTTCTTCTTTTTTTCTTTTTGAGGGGTGGTCTAATATGATTTTGTTAATTAATTCGGCTGTTGGATTTTGACAAATAATTACGTAGTACAGTAGCAGTGTAGCACGTAAAGCTCAGATCAGAGAGCTTATATATATATATAGTATATTCATTGAGCTTATATATATGTAGCAGATCGCAGCTAGATTCCTTAGAGCACACTCATCTACTAGTCATGTTGTCCGAGCGTGTTGGGGATAAGCACCACGCAAAGTGGCTCGCCTTATTAGTCAGTACTACTACTGTAGTAGATTAATCGGTCGTCGTAGCTAACGATGATGGACATAATAAAATAAGCTGGCACGACTGACTACTCCAGTAGTCTTTCATTGGATTCTCCCTCCCGTACTGATCGACGAACTTGAGAAGGTTCGGTTGCATGTGTTTCCCTCTTTCTGCTCTGACTAGTTGGCTGGCTAGCTCTACTGGCGGCACCGCACCATTGTTGCTCGGCCAACCGGCGGTCTATCTTTGCACTGCAGTCTGCTGATGATGTGCCGGCCGCAGAGACAGAGAGAGGGGGTTCCAGATTTCTGAATCTGAATCTGAATCTCCGCTCCGTCCAACATGCTAATTAATGCTGACATATGTATGCACGTACGTACGTGAGTACGATCGTCGCTATGTCTTCAGATCAAACTTTACTTGTTGGCGCGCAGACATCTGTGTGTGTTAAACTGAGTTTACACTGTGTCAAGGACTGATGGAAGGCGGTGAAGCACAGTATCTAGATAGTACTAGTACTAGTATATGCATGATAATGGACTCGTGTTAGTGTATGGGAGCAATTATACGCTACTCTGAACAAAAGAGGATTCCACACTAAAATTGTTTAAGTTCACAAAAGAAGATTCCACACTAGAAATAGTTTAAGTTCAGTACCAGAGTAACCAGAGATGTGTGGCAAGTGAGTATGGAAGGTTACCATTTTGAAATACTAGCCTATTGCCACTGTGAGATGATCTGGGTTCCCAAAAACTTAAACAACGGATTCCACACACACTTACCCTACCTTGTCCGTCACCTCTCGAGAGCCTCCAGAGGCAATGCGAAATGGCCATGCCCAGCCCTGCTGTGGAGAGAGGAAGGCTTATTAGGCTAGGTCGGCGTCAGTCAATGCAATGCAAGCAAGGAGAAGGAGCATCCTAGGGAGTAGGGACGTGAGGAGGGTTTTGAAGGACCCAAGAAGAGACCAATATATTGCTTGCTTCGGAAGGGAGCGAGAGCGAGGTACGGTCTAAATTTGTTTTTTTTTTTTCCTTGCCTAGCAAAACATTTGCTTGTCTAGGTTTCTGGATCAGGAGCAGAAAGGCACGCATACTATAGTAGTAGGAAGCATCAGGCATGGGCGCACACACGCACTAGCAGCAGCAGCAGCGCCGGGCAGCATTGGTCCGCTCACTGGAGGGAGAAGAAGCGGCGGTAGTGGCCTTGAGATTCTCACGCTTCAAGACGACGTAAACGGTGGGCCGGCCTCGAATCTCTTATCTCTCGGCGACCGACCTGTCTCTCAGTAAACAAATCCAAAACCTGTCTTGAGTACTAGTATTTGTTTGGGGGGCCTGATGATGTTCGGCCACAAGTGTCTCGGGTTGATAATCCAAAACAATTGTACGTGGGCTGTGTCCAATTGCCAGAGCCCAGCCTCCTATTAACCAGGTGAAGAAATACGGCCCACACCTCCTGACTGATTATCGCTTAAAAGATGAGTAGCACATGGATTATCTGTTTTCTTTTTTTGGGACCGGCGGGAAGCAAATGAATATTCTTCAGTCACAATTCAAATAAATGGCAATACATCCTGGCTACAAGGGTCTAGCTGGAAGAGTATCGCTCCCAGGCTTAACGAGATAGTATCTGCTCACTCGAAATATGAATCTCGTTTCGTTTCGTACATCTGGGCCAAGTCATTGATGAATGGAGGTATTATTAATAAAAACAGAATAATAAGTTGTGGACACGCGCATTTAATTTATGTTTAGTCTTCCATGGAGTCAGTGGCGGAGACAGGGGGGGACGAACAGGGGCCTAGCCCCCCCCCCCCCCCCCCAACGCCTGTGTTTGTTCACAAAAACCCCTCTCTAATTTCTGGCCCAGCTTCTTTAATTAGCTCTTAAACATAGCCTATTAATGCATAAGCCCATCTGCGATCGAAACAGATACGTATACGGCAGCCTTCAGGACTCTTATACGCACGGTGCCGATGATCGCGTGAGACAGAACTGCTCGTGACTTTTCAGATCAAAGAGGCTTTGCTTTGCCTTGTAGAAAAATATGCACTCTAGTAGAAAAATATTATCCTGCAGATTTGTCTAGTCAAGAAAGAGCTCAATCGAAATGTCAGCTGCCACATTTTCAACTTGATGTCTGCAATCATCCAGAGCTGAACGTATTGCCATCTCTTGCTGATCTTACTAATGTACTAGTTAAAGTGGATAAAAATAGTACTTATCCAATGGTCAACAGGTTATTAAGACTGGTGATCACTCTTCCGGTGTGAACTGCAACAATGAAGAGAGCATTTTCAGCTATGAAACTAGTGAAGACACATCTTCAGAATAAAATGGGAGATGATTTTTTACGAACTTATATGGTGGTTTATATTGAAAAGGAATTGGCAGCAAAGATTACTTCGGATGAAATCATCGACTCTTATGATTTAGCGGGCCCTTGTAAAGCTAAATTTAAATTAATCGAGATGTAACATTTGTATTGACTTTAATATGTTATATTGTTTAAACTAATATATACATATTTGAGTTACAAAAATTATATATATGCATATATATAGCGTTATTTTTCATGAGGATTGGTAGTGCGGCGATGCGCCGATGAGTCGGCCCCCCCCATGTCCAAATCCTGGCTCCGCCACTGCATGGAGTGCATATAAAATCTCAGATGCCGCTATCTAACTAGATTCATCATGAAAACCTATATATTCCTATGCACACACAACAAGAAAAAACGCGCGATAGAGAATTAGAGATTGATATGGCTACCCAGAAGAAGATGATGTGCTCAATGCTCCTCATGCTGCTGGTCCTCGCATCAAGTAATAATATATATATATATATATACACACACGTGTTCGGTCTCTCTCTCCATTGATCTCACCTTCATTTTTTATACAATTTCTTTTGTATGTTTGTTCTTTTTTTGCGAAAAATTCTTTTATATGTTTCTGGTTATGTATTATTGGTGCTCATCAGATTGGGAGGACGCTATGGCCAACTGTGATATCAAACTGGACGATGTTCGTTGCTGGCCCTACGGCTTCCATAACAAGCCATGCGAAAAAGCGTGCAAAGCAAAGAATTTTGAGTACGGCAAGTGTATACTAGGAAGAAGAGCCTTAGGCTTGACTGTACTCAAAGTTCATTGCCATTGTTGGCGCAGAGCTGCATGCGACCAACATGCTCAGTGATTATGTCATGTTCTTGAGAGAATAAAAGTTTCTTTTTTACCTGTAATTATGTTTTTATTACTACTGTACCCTGTTTATCAACAAATGTTCAGAGTTGCCATAATTTGCTTAAAAAAGATGTTATTTACGTGGACACATTTATTAATAAATAATACGGGAACCAGTCGAGCAGGTGGTGAACTAGCACGGGCACATCACCCTCACGCAACGCAAACGAGAGTCCCAAACCCAAAACCCCACACAACTTTGCAGAGAGCGAGCGAGCGGCGGTGCCAGCCACGTCACGCAACACAACCGCCGCCATGGGCTCCACCGCCACGCTCCTCCTCCTCCTCCTCCTCGCCCTCGTCGTCGTCGCCGCCGCCGCGGACGTCCCCGTCGATTCCGCTGCGGGCCCCGCCGACTCCGCGCAGGACGCGGCCGCGCGGTGCGCGGCGGCGATCGTGTCCATCTCGCCGTGCCTGCCGCACTTGGCAGCCGGGGCGCCGCCCGCCGCGCCCACCGACGCCTGCTGCGTCGCCTTCCTCCGCGCCGTCTCGCCCTCTGGCGGCGGCGGCGGGGGGGAGGGCTGCCTCTGCCACCTGCTCCGCGACCCGCTCCTCCTCGGATTCCCCGTCGACGCCGCCCGCCTCGGCGCGCTTCTCCCCGCCTGCGCCGCGGGGAACTCCTTCGCCGCCGCAACCGTCGAGACTGCCACGCTCTTCGCCGACGCATGCCGAGGTGAGCGCGCGATTCACGAACGAGCCCCCCGTGCCCCTCCTAACCTCTCGCAAGGGACCGTGATTCAGATTTCAGAAACCCTCTGCGGCGTTCGTGACTTCGTGTGGCGAGCGACTAGTACTTGCTGTTGGCGTAATGCTAATGCACATACGTGTTCCTACGTGCTTGTTCCCTGCATAGGGTCAATTTGATTTGCGCTCTCGTGTTCTTGCACTTTTTGCCTGTGCTTAAGCGGCAACCTCGTACACGATATGGTTTTGGTTTGACTGCGTCCTAGATATGCAAGCAGGGTGCTCTGCATTAGGTGTGTGTCACTACTCATCAGGGTTCTTGTTTGACATCAGTTTCTTTGGATACTTTAGATTTGTTTGTATTAGTTTCTTAAAAAAAACATGATATCCAGCGTTTCCTGACAGTTTTCCAGAAATTAAATTAGCAGTAGACTGTAATGTCAATGATTAGTGGTGTTTTTGTTTCTTGCTCGTACTTGTGCAGCAACCAGATGTTGTATGGTACCAGCCATTTCTCTCATGATTAGTCCTTTTTTTTTCAGTTGTTCATGTTTTCATATGAACAGAGTCTGTTGAATCTGTGTGCATCGAGTTTTTCGCGCTTTGGTTCTGGCATGTGTCATGAGATGTTCTCGTTTCATGTTAAACCCCGAATCCCATGTGTACTTTCTTTTCCCCTTTTAAGAAATGAATTGCTGGGGGATTGTTCCGGAAACTTGTAACTTTTAGTACGCTCGATCAACTGCAACAAAATTTTGATTCAGTGGCAAGCTTTATGCGTGAACTTATCCTCACAAACAGTTACTAG
Source organism: Oropetium thomaeum (assembly GCA_001182835.1). Classification (NCBI taxonomy): domain Eukaryota; kingdom Viridiplantae; phylum Streptophyta; class Magnoliopsida; order Poales; family Poaceae; genus Oropetium; species Oropetium thomaeum. Next base: position 3,225,338 of record LFJQ01000015.1, on the reverse strand, counting down.
AATGATTACTGCCTGCCATGTAGTTTCTCGGAACGGTCTGATAAAGAAATACTAATAGGATAGACCATTTTTACAGTCTTAGTTGGATTTATCTCTGATTTGGATTTGTTATTTCACGTCTTCAACACAGAGGTCAAGACGCTGCCAGAAATGCATGTCACACCACAATCAACAACTAGGCCAGACATTGTTATCCCAGGTGAGCGCAGGTCTCCTTCTCCTATGTGATCTTGTGAATCTTGAAACAGTATTAATTGGACATTCTGTATTAGTGATCACTGCTCATTAAGCCACACTAATTCTATATTACTAACTTGATGATGTGCAGTTACAGTTTTGTGATACGTGGGTTTCAGAAAGGCATACTGGAACTGTAGTAACTTATTACAGTGCGTGTGCACGCATCTTCGTTCAGTAGCTTTCTTTGCATAGTGATTAATGTTTAATGTTACAATGACATACTACCATGCGCCCTTGTCATTTTCAGTTTGTGCGCGTATTCTGAACATTTTGCTAGTGAACCCTGAACTTAATTACTACTTGTCGCATGCCGGTCATCCATGGAAGGTTAATTAGATGAACTGATCAGGTGACCCGTATGTCTAATTGCAGCTACTGTCCCTTATCTGCTGTTGGACCCGGCTCCTTCAGGCGCGCCACCCTCGGTTCCATCCGGCACAGCAGAAGCCTCCTGTTCCTTCAACATTCTCCTTGCTGCATTGGTCATCGCAGCAGCTGGAGCTGTGATTACGGCGCACTTGTGATCACGCGCGCCATTTGGTGGTCATATGCTTGTCGGCCGACCTGGATCGTGAACTGTGTTTTGTCAGGCAGGCGATGAATTGTACCCTTGCTTAGTGCGGTTACGGCCTTGCTGGTGTGTTTTTGGTGTTGCATAGTTGATGACTTTGCCACCACACCCATGTTCAGCATCACAGGTATTGGCTTTGCCGGTTGCTGCTACTGCTGCCACTACTGAACAGTGCAACACGTGCCATCTATAGGCTTTTCCATCCTATTCCTGGTGGTTGCAAACACACACGGCTCTTTCAGCATCCACTACGTCTACTCGAGCAGGGCAGGCTTACCAGAAGACGACGTCTTGAGCCTATCTGGAAAAATTAATTTGATCCTTTTCACGCTGATTAATTTGATCTCCTGCGTTTCCTGCTGATCCGCGTTGGCTTTTAATATTTTCGGCGATGATGAATCCACGGATATCCATCAGTTATGCTTTGCAAGCGAGACTGGCTGTGATCCAGCTGAGTTCGGGATATTATTCCACGTCTCATGCTTGATGGGCGAAAGGAGGAAAGGACAGTATGGCCAAATTACCTTGTCCCCCTGATAGATTTATCGCCCCAGAGATGGATAGTCTTTTATGAAAAGTTGACAAACTGAAGAACAAAACTACAAGTACGGGGGGTAATCATGTCCAGTTCTTGAGAATACAGTACAGTTGTACCTTATCATGTGTTTGTTATAAATTCTAAAACTGCTTTCGTTTCAGCTTCTTTGAAAAAACAGTCAAATATTTTTAGAACAAGCACTTCTACACCACCACCTCAAAAATAACTTCTCCAATCTGTACTAGAAGCTAAAAGCACAAAAATGTAGCTTCTCGTTACTTCTCCATTCACCTGTATATTATGATCTATAAGATAAGTTGTTTTGTCAAATATTTTTATAATAAAAGTTATTTTTTTAGGAGGAGCTGTTTTTTAAGAACAAGCTACTTTTAGAAAAATTATTTGCTAAAGAATCTCTACCAAACATACCCACGGTTCAACCGCCTCCGACTCCAAGATATATAGCTTCTGATGAAACTAGGTCAAACTGGCACATGGCCCAAATTTGCTATGTATTCATCAGGACAGCCTCATACGTCATGATGTCGATGTTTGCTCATCTCTCTCTCTTTCAAACCTCTTCTTTCTTCATTGATTTCGATTTAACCTAAATTTTCCACTTGTCCAGTTGATAAAGCATCCTTTGTTCACGAATGAAACTAGGCTATTCCCCGTCAGTCTTGTCATATATAATAGCCCAAAAGGTCCTTTAGCTACCACTAATTCAGGGTCAGACAGAGCCACATGGAATGGTTTGTGTCCTCTAGTAGGAGATTAAAAGCTAATATATCACTTTATAGATTTATCTTCCCACTTATATTTTCTTCCCGGCGTTCTCTCTTTATCTTTTTCACGGTCATTGCAAGTTTCCATACACAAGCTTAGATTTGAAAACGAAGGTAGTAATTACATATATATAGGATTTCCTCTTACAAAGCATTTCCTCATTCTTTTTTATTAATTGGTGGAACCTGACTCGTCTTAGTGTGGGTGGAACTGAACACCCTTTATAAGAGAATAAGATTGAGAACGAAACAGTTAGGTTTTTCCTTGTTATAAATTATTACTGCCTGCTTCCAGGAAAGTGGGGAATGAATGGGTGAGTGCAGGGTCATCAAGGTGATAAAAAGATACAAAGATATAGCAGATTAACTAGCACTAGCACCTCTAAGATAAGATTTCTTTCACTTGCTTTTCTTCCGCCAGCAAAAGTTATCATGGCAGGGCATGTCATTGTCAGTTACGTTAAACAGTCATTTGTGTGTTCTTGTTTTCAGTTATTGCTTTGTAGTACTACTCTGCATCACTTTTATTTAATTTATTTCTCTATTTTGTTCTTGACTTTCTGGTATGTCTGTATCTTCGACATCCATCCGCAGATACTCTGCAAAGAGGCAGCGTGTGGCGTTGCAATTCCAACATGCACTGTTCTTCCTTTTTTTCTGTGTGTTTCAAACTGTACAAAAATGAGGGTTACTATCCACTGGGCTGCTGTCAATATTTGCAGGCACTAGAAGTTTGTGCACCCCTGTTTCAAAATTTTGTTGTGATATTCAGTGAAGAATGCCCAATTTTAAATCAGCGCTTGCATTGCTCAAGCCAAATTAACGATTAGTACGTACAAGCCATGTTAAGGGACACTGTGTATCCACAGCTAGTTTTATTTATTTTTATTTAGATCTGTTCTAGTATAAAATTAGTAAATAAATAAGAGTTTTGTTATGGTGTTTGGAAGGTACCTCTCGGTATCTTTTCTTTTAAATTAATCCTAACTATTAATATTAAAAAATTAATACCGGACCCACCCATTTTGGTACCGCTCCACTATTTTAAATAACTTTTAGAAGGTATCTTTATATTCTTAACCGTTAGATCTGACCAAATGAATAGTTAGGACCATAACAAACCTCAAGTAGTGGCCAGTAATGGGTGCAGTCTTTCTTTTTCCTGATATACATGTATCTTGCCAGATATTGCTGTGTGGGATTTGTGATCCGAAAGAGATGGAACGATAAATAAATATGAATGCGTACATTGAGGTGTTGACATCAAATTAGTTTTCATATTTGTAAAATAAAATACATACTAGAGTCCCTGTTCCCCTTTTGCCCGTTGGTCGCGCCAGCAGCTTGATCTTGTTAGAGTGGGCACCGGACAAGTCAACTCAACACATAAAAAGAAAAATAGAAGTTTGTGCTAAAACATGAAAGATTTTGCTTAAGAATTAACCTAGCTATAGAGGGAGTTTCACATGATGCTTCCGTAGAGGTAAAAACGGGTTGTTCGAATTTACATGACATGGTACGATATGATGATCTCCACCAGTAAGTGAATTCTTAAGATTTTCATTATACATTTTTTTTTATTTACATTGCTTTAGATGATGAGGTTGACATATTGTTAGGAAAAGTATACGAACAAATCTCCAATAGGTCATCGTCGTCCGCATCATCACGTTACACCCAAGAAAGATAAGAAAAGAAATAACCGTGCGCAGGCACAAGTCAAGATACAGGTGACGTGTAAGTGCGATTTCCATAACCTTTTTCGTCAGAAACGACTGGACTTATGGAAGATTACCACAATTATCAGGGATAAAATTCTGGGGAGAGAGAAACAGTACGTGCCTGTCCCATTCTTCTTTGCCAACTTGTGATTTGTAAATATAAACTACAGCTTGGACGTGATTATCCGGAGTGAAGAAGTTTAGGAACGGTTGACCACAAGATTGAGATCCAACCATCGTGGTAGCGTGTGTTTTGACAAGTGGAATATGTATAGTATGGTGGTTCGCGTCTCACTTTCCAACGTGGCACGGACAGTTAAGTCATCAAATCATTATAGTAATATTTTTTGCAAGTTGAGACTCAGGCATGGACCGCACTTGTAATATGTAACTAGCTGAAATCCCCGCGCGTTGCTACGGGAAGGATAATTTTAGTTTAATAACAGTATGTGACTATACAAATTTGAAGAATATGAATTAAATTAAAAATTCAAATATACGTGAATTTAAAGAGAGGGAGAGAGAGAGCAAACGCCAAAGAGAAGAGAAAAACAGCGTTTGGTAGTTGTTCTTCGTCAACCATATTTACAAAAACCTATCAGTAAAAATGCTCAAAAAAAAAGATGTGAAATCATATAAAAAGACTTGTGGTGGCCTTTGTGGCAACAGTGACGCAAATCCTTGTTGTACATGACATGCATATATGCCAACCAGAGGGGGACTTACTGCAGCTGCAGGAGAAGAAAGAAAGTATGATCAAGGGGTGCGACGGATAATTGAGATTGCAAGTGGTTTCTATAGCCTGCAGGATGAGGGGACCAGCATCGCTTGACTATCAACCACGCTTTGTAAGGATCTCTACTTATGTGCTAGATGGAGGGAGAGGAAACCGAAGAGTAATCGTGCCATTAAAGTTGGACTCTTGATTGATGCGTAATGGAGCCGCAGCTAGAATACATAATGGGAGAAGACTGCAAACAGAAATTGTAATGACTAATTAAAGGGCAAGATGGAAAGGAGAGGAGAGCAGTCCGTTCATTTGCTTCTATACGTTTCTAAATGAAATCAGACGGTCAGGAGAAACACATCTTGTTATATCAGACGGATGAAACAACTTAAATGACGTGGCTTCATGAGGATTAAGAGAAATAGTAATTAATGATTTTGAGTGGGTCGTGCCTATTATGTAGATATAAATTAAGCTCTCCATACAGTGTGCTACTTATACTAATATCAGAAAGAAGTATAGTTCCATACACTAATGTGCTATAAACTTTAAAGAAGGATAGGTTCAGAACAAATCCTCTTGGATCACCAGAGAATATGCACATCTCGTTGTAAAATATGGTGTGGGTTGTACATCCAAATAATGTACTAAAACATGGAACTTCCGGGCCGGTTTGCTGAAAAATGTCATATGATTGCAATCAATGATGATCTTCATCGTACTACGCACTAGCCCTCGCGCACCATTTCAAATTATCTTATCGTTTTCATATTTCTGTGTGTTCTACTTTAGTAACAGTTTTAGCTAAAATCTGCAAGTCTGAGATGTTAGGTGTTAATGTGTCATCAACCTTACAATTGTCAACTTTGGGGTGTTTACGAGATAGGACTATCAGATAATGCGTATGAAACCAAACCAGACTTGAAGTTCTTTTTTCCATTTTTCCTCGAACAGTACTGCTGATAAGGAGAGGAAGCTAGGGCAATTCAGTCATTTGCATTAGTAGAAACTAACAAGTGGTGGCGATCCCTGCAGTGTTCATATAAACCAATGACCCGCGTAAGCCGCCGATTACGAAACCAAACCCCCCGTGATGCAGATCAGCTAACGCTTTCCATTTCATCATCAACGGGTGAATAAGGAAGCAAGAGAGAGAAACGACGCGTACCACACATGAAGCTCTTCGCCTTCGTCAGGCGCGCGCGCCGCCCGCCGCCGATGTCGGATCCCGCTCCCGTCGTCCCGGCCGGCGGGGCGGCGCAGGAGGACACCAGCGCTGGCGGTGCTCCGTCGTCGGAGACGGAGAAGCGGCGGCGGAGGCCGTCGTCGTCGTCGTCGTCGGGGACGGCGGCCTGGAAGCCGACGTTGGTCGCCATCTCAGAGGACGCCGCCGCGACGACATCCGTCGTGGCGCAGGCGAATAAGCCGGCGAGGAAGGCCAAGCCGCTGCCGGTGATGAGGCCGTCTCCTCGCGCCGCCCGGACGACGAGCTACGACGACTTCCGGTGAGTCCTTCGCTGTCGCTGCGCCGTTAGATTCGTGGAGTCGGGGAGAGAGAGAGAGGAAAGGAGCGCTTCGATTGCGCCACGCGTTCCGTTGACCTGAGCGGCGGCGGCGGCGGCGTCGTCTTCGAGATTGGACCGCCGGCAGCAGTTGGGATAGACGCTACCAGTACGTGTCACCGTCGAGGGGGGCTCATGTAAAGGCTTCGTGGGTCCGTGATACTAGTATACTACTCCTCCCTCCGTCCCGCTAAGAGTATCCATATAAGATTAAAAAAATAAAATAATATAAAGAACAAAAGATTATTTTATTTCTTATTTATTGAGATGCATCCCTTCGCTACCACACGTGTCGTCTGGTCTGGCTGCTAGCCGCAGCGAGGCGTCGACCGGCCGCAGCGGCGGTGCTGCCGTGCTCGTCTTAGCGTTGAATGGCTGCGACAGTGCCGCACCGGTCGTCCACCTGTCGCGCCAGCCATCCGTCGACCTGCCGCTCCCTCACAGTGTCGTCCAGTACTCGCGCCGCCCGCTTGTCGCCGGCCGCTCACACGATCGCTCTGGCTTCCATGGAGACGCTTCAGGCCGTTCCCCCATGGCTCCACTCCATCGGATTTGGTAGAGGAAGTGGCCACATTGCTCCTCTTCGAGGCCAGCCATGGAGGCAGCTCCGATGGCTATTGGACCTTGTGTGGATGTACGGTGGTACTCACCAAAGCAAGTGTTTTACGGAGGGGACCTAGGGAAGAGAGAGAGTATAGGAAAGAGACGAAGCAACAAGTGGCTAGCAATTATCTAAAGAAAAATATCTCTATGCGCGTAGGCTCTACAAAGCTAGACGAATACTTTCATCAGGACAAATTTTGAACGCTAAACGGACACTTCTACGAGGACAGAGGGAGTAGTTCTTTGCTGCACATGCTTATCTTGGTCAAACTCCAACCTGCTTTGCCGTCTGGCGTCTGCACTTGAGACTTGACCCGGGCTGATGCCTTACTCCTACCACCTGCCCAACTAACAATCATCTTTTACCACGTACTAGTCAAGGAAGATGTAAAGCATGTGCACTGCAAATCGCAAGAGCATCAGCAGTTGAAGGTTTGAACTTGCAGCCGGCCGCAAATGACGTAGATCAGAACAAGTCCAAAGTATTTTCTACTCCAGGCGAAAGTATCCGTCTCGTTTTTTAAAAAGTCAAACTTTTTTAGTTTTAACTATGTTTATATAGAAAATTAAAAATATTTAAAGCTTTAATAAATTTATTATAATTATAATTAAAAATAAATTTAATAATATATAATACTCATTGTAAATATTAATAATTTTTATATATAGTCAGTTAAAATTTAAAAGAATTAACTCCTTAAAAAAGTAGTACTAAGTTTTCCGAGACAAAGGTAGTAGTACTAAGTTTTTTCTTTATTGCTGACTGACCCAAATGCGTCCATCTGTGTATCAGCAGGTACTCCGGACCGCCGGTGGTGCTGCCCGCCTTCACGCCGACGGCGTTCCTGTTCTGATACTGTGAACTGTGATCTTCTACTGCAGCTAGTTGCCTAGTCTTCTGCGAACTGTGAACTGGAAACTGGGCGACGTCAACTGTGTGCGCTCCCGCACCTTGTGCTCAACATGAACTCGCAAAGCTGTTGATACTGTGAGCTGTGATCTTCAAGCTAGTTCTGTTAAATATGCGTACACAACTCGATCCGGCTGTTCCGGATTCTCTAATGCTTGAGGCCACGGTTTCCTAGCTTGCACTGCGTGATTATTCTCGATCATCATCAAGCACAATCTGCTGGTTTTTTTTTACGACGGTGTGATTACACCTGCTGCTAGTGTAAATTCGAGACTAAATGACACTCCCAGCGTTGTGAGATAACCCAAGCGATCTAGACTTTTAACATCCAGATTCCAGACTGACAAGGTTCAGACCACTCAAGTGGTCCATTGAAGCCAAATCAAAACGAAGATGCAGAACGGGGGATGAATTCTAACAGGATTTTTTTATCAAAATTTAATACATTCTTCAGAATTCATGAACCCCGTCAAATTTCAGCGAACCAACCAAACCAAATCAGACAAGATTTAACTGGTTTATCCATTAATCATTACCCGTTCTTGTGACAGACACATGTGCACTAATATGTTTTAAAAATCAACACAACGAAATCGCAGTTTTATGCCTGACTTAAAAAGAAGTCACAAAGATTGCACTTCAATACGTCGCTAGAATGCTGAATTGCATTGTTCTGGCAACACCATAAAACTAAGAATGCCAGAAATACCCAAGGGACATCCATCCAATAAGTACATGCAGGTAGCAATTATTCTACAGCATTTAATCACATGCAAGAGGCTGATGAACAGAAGCAGAAATAGTTCACAAACTTCCATCTCTCGTCATCAAGTGAGGAAATGAACCCTCAGCTATAGATCACTGACCAGCAACTTAGGAGAGGAACCTTTAGTTTGCTGTAGATGAGATTAGCATCCCTCGCATGCCACTAATCAATAGAGCAATAATAGTGCCTTCCTCGCACTGGAACAGTTGAACATGAAGACAAAGCAGTGCTCTTCATTGAGGCCATTACACCTGACCCTTGTCATCATGTCACATGTATATACGTGCCAAAAGAATCAGTAGCCATTTATCTTCCGCTGAGAAGGGCCAGAGTGTAATCCCCTGTTGTCAGTGAGCCTAGAGAAGCCAACCTGATTAACCCCTGGACTTGGAGGAGCTCTTGGACTAGGAACACTTGTCAATCGGCTCTGTGGCACGTTATCAGAAATGGGCTTTGAGAAGGCTTGGGCAAGCTCCAGTGCACTTGCAGCTTTCCCAAAACGAGGTGTGGTCACCTCCGGTTTTGGTGGCTCCACTGGCTTACGCCAGGTTTCAGGCTCCGGGCGTGGTTGCTCAAGTGGCTTCTCCACATCTCTAGCACCCCTCCTGTTTTCCTCCCGCCGTGTAGGCTTATATGCATCCCCTCTGTCCATATCCCGCCTGTAGTCTTTCCTATCAGCATTCCTTGGACCTCTATGTCCAGGTGAATAGTTCTCAATCCTTTCAACAGAAGGGTTAATGGAGATAGCTTCAACCCTCTGCTCAATCTTTGCAAATTCACTTTTAGACCTACAAGAGGACCGAGACATGCATCAAAAAGTAAGTTAAAATATGCTTTTCTCCAGTGATCCAGGGTTAAAAAATAACTCGAGAAAAGTAAAACTTCATTACAAATGATTGCATAACAGGAAATCATGCAGGTAGCAGTGCAAACTTCATTCCCTGATTCATTATATGAATAATGAATACAGTAAGATCTGGCATTTTTTGTTAATACAACTATGCAGCCAAAATGTGTGGCAACTGACAACCCAACAGATTCAAGAAGTATGTGTCTTATGTGTTGGATCATTACTCACTACAATTACTGTAAAGCAATCGCTCCTAAAAGATATGAGCAGATCACCCTACATTGTCAGTACATAGGTCACCTTGCTTCTACAGGTTTCATTCATATAAGAAACTACATAATATAAATACGAGCGGAGCCTGTTTACTTTCTTCCAAGAAAGTAAAACTTCATCACAAATGATTGCATAACAGGAGTTTAGCTGCAAAAAAATGCGTTAACTACCTGCCAACCGGTGAAGCCTTCTCAAGATCACTTGCTGAAATATCTACTCCACGTTCCTTGAGAACCTGAGTTTATAAAGATAGTTTCAGATTTGACAGTACAAAAGAGAAAAGAAAATAAAAGAACATAAAACCAAAAGGCACATAAAGAGAAGGAAACGTGTACGTACTTGTTCCCGAGGTCGCGCACCACCAAATAGAGATTGCCTAATAAATTTTGGAAGTAGCAAAAATCAACTCAGAATACTAGTATAAAGTCAAATGCATCAGAATACTGACAAAAAAAAAATCTCATTCAGTACACAATTTTGATGGATTCAAAGGTGATTCATGACAAGCAACGAAAATTATATTCGTAAGTACCATACAAATATTAACTTGCTAAAAGCTTTAAGCACCAACAAAATTTCACAAAATTAAGCTCTCATAGACTAAAAAGGGGGATGGAATGCTGGAGCCAGGTTAAGGAATACAACTACTCACAGGTCTTGTCAAAAGCAGAGCTACAATTTCTTGTAACGAAGAACAGAAATATTTGTTCAATTGAACATCACACCCAAGCAGATCACATGGTGTGCGGTACGAAACTAGGAACATATTTTCTGCACACTAAACATTTGAGGGAATCGAAGATGACCATTGACTGGAACCGTCCAAAGATAGAACCTAACACTTTGACTTGTTTAATACTATTATAAGTACAACATTATGTGCAACAACAATTTTTTCTTTTATTATTTTAAATGATGCAACAGAATAAATTGCAGGTGCCATGCTCGGACACGACATAGTTTATGTGTTCCACCTACTTGACAGCAACCATAGATCACTTAGCACAAATGATAATTTCAAGGTGGGAGTGTAAATGTCAAATAGATAAATGGACATGACATGGTTTACTATGCAGCTGACAAGCAATACATAGAGGTCAATTTATATGAAAAAAAAAATCAAATGACTCGCTTTAATTTTCCAAAAAAAAGAAAAAAAATCAGAGAAGCTGACACACCTTTCCTTTACAGCAGTTTCTTCAAACTGTCCCATAGCATTGGAACGAGGTTTCAGATTCAATCGCGGGCGCTCTACTGCATTGCTCTCGACATCTACTCCCACCATTCCTGTTTTAACTGCCATGGCATTTTGGTGCACATCATGAACAGCATCAACCTTCATAACGTTTGTCTCAACTTTCATGACATTTCCAGTAACCTGGATCTGGTGCACCTATACATTTGTGATCCATATCACCAATGAAAAAAGAAATGATTCAGTCAGCAAATGCTTTCAAATTATCGGAACAAAACCTTGACATCCAACCATTCGATTTGCAATATGATGAACTCAAATGAAAAAATCAAAAGGTAACCACCTGATTATCTTCAACATTGGTTGGGGATGGTTCAGGAGCCTCGACTGGCTTGGAACGAGGAAGCAGCTTCAACCTGGGTCTCTCTGACACTTCCTTATCTCTCACATCCCCAACCTTGCCTTCATGGGACGCGGGCCTGACTGGTGCCGTGCCCCTCTCTACCCCAACGTCAAGGTCTCTGACTTCAACCGACCGTGGCCTGTCCATTTCCGGCAACGCCCCATGAGTCTGCACCACCGGGACCGACACTGGCGCCGGTGGGGACGATGGCTTGGACGAGCTCCATCTCCCGGAGATCACCTTCTCCACCGCGCTGGCCTGGGCAATGCGTGTCGCCGACCAGATCTGTCCGCCGGCGGGGGCGGGACCCACCGGAGAAGAGGCGGGCGGAGCGGCCTCCCTCTTCGGACCCCAGGCGTTCCCGGACCCGGATCTGGCAGGTGCCCCCGCAGGGGCAGAGGGGAACGATACGGGAGACGGTGGCCCCCGGCGCGGCGCGGCAGGCTCGAAGGGGGTCCGCTCGTCCTCGTCAAAGTGGCGTCCGATGCGCGAGGGGTTGGCGAAGATAGAAGGCACCGCGGCCGCAGCGGCGCCGGTGGAGGAGGCGGCCGGGACGCGGGGACGAGCCGCCGCAGCAGCCACGGGGGACGCGGATGGCACGGAGCGGTCCGTCGGGCGCGGAGTGCTGAGAGAGAACGAGACGATCTCATCAGCTGAATCGAACTCCGAGAGGGTGATGGAGGGTTAGGGTTTGGCGGTTTCAACTTACACGCCGGGAGCGGAGGGGAGCGGGAGCTCGGAGGGGATGGAGCCGCCGTGGAAGTCCTTGAGCGTCATCGTCGTGACTGCCTTCTTCTTCGACATGGCCGCGGCCACGGTGGCCGTCGAGCTCCGCCGGCGCCGATGAACGGGCGGCTGCGACTCGTGCTGCTGCTACTGCTGCTGCTTCGGCGCGCCTGATCGGTCGGTTCGTCCGCGGCGTGCTTCAGAGGGAATGGAGGGTTTGTGCGTCGCGTCGCGTCGCGTCGGAACTTGGGATTCTTGCGGCATGACTCATGAGAAGAGATAATATATATTCTTATTATGACCATTAGTTAGGGACTGATTAGCATAATAACATGTGGGCTAGGCCTGGGCCATACACAACCTAATCTCAGATCTGTTTGACAAGCTGTTGGGCTGATGCCGGTAATAAATTTGTTTCAAATAGCTTTAAGCCCAAATATAGAACCCCTAGGCACGCTGAAAATTCCGACTGGACAACAGAATTCCACAACATGTTGTTATGTCTCCAGCAATATTAACTGAAAATTTTTTCGTCTCAAAAAAAAAAGAATTGAAAACTTTCACAGTCATGAGGAAAAAATCTCTGTGCAAAATCCCGAAGAATATGAAAAACAAAATCCTGAAGCAACATCAAAATCACTAGCAGCCACATCCAGTCCAACTAATGCATAAAAAATCCCGTATCTTTGTATTCTTTTTCCTTACCGCAATAAATAGTCGATCGATTTTATTTCTTGATCAATTATTCCTTTATAACGTTGGAAAGTTACATTGTTAGAATGTCATGAAGTAAGTACAGTAGTAATTGTCGCTGCTACTAGTTTGTGGAAGGCAGTTGCGTTAACCAGGTGACCAGGAATAGGTGGAATTGGATCTGAATCTGAGTGCAGCTCAAGCATGTGAAAATGCAGAACTTGTAAAAGCGCGAGGCTCAGCATAGTAGAAAACTGTTCAAATATATTTTAAGGCCCCTTTAGGTTTTGTTTGGCTGCTTCTTATTTCATATGGATTAAGGGAGATTGAAGTGGTTTGTGGTGTAAGATGAACTATTATCTCTCTCAGTCTACTCCAATCTCCTCCAATCCATATGGATTGACATATGGATTGAGGTGCATCCAAACAAGGCCTTAGGCGCGGAATTTAGTAGGAATGGCATAGAATTTCAAAAATAAGAACGCAGGATTTAGGACCTAGAGCACAGGCTGAAAAACTTATTATTGCTCCTCACAAAAAAAAAACATTTATTGCTCTTTATTGAGACGATATGTAGGCACCAGTGAAAATAAATATCTAGTTTCCAAAATGGTTCCTGAAAATCATAGAAAATAAATCCCCTCAAAGGAAATCTAGAGTTATCCCAGCAACACATGGCCGGTTCAAAATCAGTGATACTTTTTCAGTCTAGTGTGTGAACATGCAGCACAACAGTAGTCAATGGTACCACCAGTGCCACGCCGGTGCTAGCAGGCCTTACTTCAGCTTGTGGATGGTCTCCATGTCCACGGCCTCATTGAGTGTGCCTTTCTCGACGTGATCCCACCATCCCATGAGGAAGTTATCAACAACCAGCCTGAACCAAGGTGAGAGCTTCAAGCCTTCCTCGCCGGCATCTGCCTTGCGGATGAGCTCCTTGAGCTGCTCGCGGTTCACATACTTCACATCGGCTACTTCATCCGGGTTTGGTTGCAACTTCACGTCCCGGACGATGAACAACAGATAGTCAACTGAGAGTGAGAAAGCAATCTGAGAATGAACTCCAGTCTAAACGCTCAAAGAAGCACATAGCAGAATATTCTAATGCGATGACATCAACTTACGCTCGTGCTCGCCCCATTTTCCATCAGACGGGGCCTTGTAAAGCATCCTACCAAGAGGCGTGAACTGATCGACTGGGACATCTTCAGCTTGGATGCCAAGCTCATCCAACAGCTTTCTCTGTGCTGCGTTTCTTACACCTAGAGAGTGAAAAATCACAAACATTAGTGAAATATATAGCAAGGAAAAAGGAAGGAAAATTTAGTTTCCTAAGACGTTATCAAGTACCAAGGTAGTTCTCCTGGATAAGCTCAGAGTCACGGTAAAGAGGATGGCTGCAGCAGGTATTGGTCCAAACTAAAGGAAATGTGACCTTTGTTGCTGACCTTTGCTGCATGAGTAGAAAGATACTTATCAGAAGTAATCTGTGGAAATATTTTAAAAATGAAAATGTGAAGAAATATAACAGTGGAGATTACAGCTAAAACCATGGAATGCAAATGCAGACAATGGTAATTTGCCTACCTCTAAAGTCCATGTTATGCTTGACGGTTTACTACGGGTAGTCAGTGTCTGTCTGATTGTCTTAGACAACTAGTCAACCTAACATGTATGGTACAGGGAGTCACAGCATCTAAAACAACTTCAGAGAAAATGTTCATATGCATGTCATCACCTAAATATCACCTACAAGGTCAAAATTGTGCTATATGAACAAAGCCACATAGAGCATTCAAATGATGACAGTTATCAAGAAATGAGCTAAGACTTCCAGCAGGACATTCGCTGTTACAAGCAGTTAGAGAAGAGATGATTGAGGCACCAGGAAACCTATTCATTCAAACATAGGAATGATGAACTTTAACTAAACTCATTAAAAGCTCTTTGCCAGGTTGAATACAGTGAGGCAATACGGAAAAATAAACATAGCATAACACTATTAAAGGGCAGCATCGATTATTTTTACAAACCTGAAGGAGCAGCTCATATTTTGAGTTGAAAAGGAAAACACTGAAAGCCCTGTGGAGCAGATTCTCGGATTCAATCTTTTCCATCAGATGGCCTGCATGCAATATAAATTGGCCGTGAAGGACAAATGATTTCAATATACCATATAAATGATGACTCAATAACGGTTACAGTAACCAATTCAAAGCAGCATCCACAGGTCAGACAATGCAACTACATATCCATAGCAGAACAGGACTTACAGTTATATTTTGATTCATGGCCAACAACGTTGTCCTGTTCATCGACCAAAATGCATCTGTGAAATTGTCAAGCCAACCATGGTCAATAAAATTGGCAGCGAAGGACAAATGATTTCAATATACCAAAAAAAAAAGTTTATTCTAACAAATATACTCTGGTCGAAAGAAACAGTACAATTCCTATGTGAGCCCATAAATAACTTTGCACTAAAACTTTCTTAGTCCTCCAAAAAAAAACTACTTACTCTCTAAGACCAGTTAATACACTTAGCATTGCTCTGACTAGTAAAAGCGCTAGTTCTATCGTAGTCGAATTCTAAGAACTTAACTGACTAAATCTCAAATCAATTAAAGCAGAACGGTTGTAAGGAGGTCCACGAAACAGAAATTTCAAAAAGAATGGCCCAGTCCTGTTGCTGAAACAACTTCATTGCCCCATGGATTTAGAGTTCTTTTCGCCGCTGGCCTACCGAATACAGCCTACAGCAAGCGCGATCGGGCGGCAACGCGGCATGCCAAACACGTGAGACGAAAACTTGATGATCCCCGGGCCAGACCAACCAGCGGTGGTCCATGGACGCTCGACCGTAAGTCAGTGGCATGCCTCATGAGCAAACGTAGTCAATTGACCGCAGGCCACGACTGGGAACGAACCAAATCGCACGACTAGGCCAGCCACAACCACGACTCGCGGTCCGTGCCGATCGCCGCGAGATCCGCCGGAGCAGAGGAAACCAAAACCACCCCGATGAACCGCCGGGGCCACGAGGACGAGCTCAGTCGAGTAAAATCTAGACGCGCGTGCGTCACGGAACGGGTGGGAGAGAACGCGAGCAGATTTGTGGCCGAAGAGCCTGAACAGGGAATCCCAAACGGAAGGATGAAGGGAGGTGAGGGAAGGGGAAGAAGGCGCTCACTCGTCCTCGAACATGAGGCGCTTCTGCACGGCGTCCATCCCGGCGTCGTCTCCAGCGCCGGCCATGTCTCGCGGCGTGGTAGGATCCCGCGGGCGGAAGAGCGCGGCGGCGTTGCGGCTGCAGCTGCTACTGGACTGGACTGTACTGGCGTAGTGGCGAGCGTGTGCGCTCGACGGGCCCCGGCGGGCCGGATAAATAACGGGAAGCAATCGGCTGGCGGCGGTGAGGGGACCCGCATGTCAGTGATTCGGCGGAGATTCCCGGGTCAGCCACTTGTTCTCGTCAATTTCCAATTCTTTTTTTTTTCTGGCACGCGCGGCCCGCCTGTACTTTACACATACTAGCAGCAAGAAAATCAAGCAGCTGATCAGGCCTCATGTCCGTCCTTTCGCTGGCGCGTGGATCCAATTACTATCCAAAAAATGGGCGTACGTTTTGGGTCCTGCTCGTGGTCAAGACCACATGGTGTCCCGATCAGAAGGGAAAGAAAAACAAAAAAAAAAACACATGGTGTCTCCTGTGCTCTGTTCTTCCGAACCTGAACCAGCGATTCAAGGCAAGTTTCAGCCGATACATACCAAACTTTAACTGTCACGCCTTACTGAATTTCGGTAACAAAGTAATCATCCGTTCCAATGTGTTGAGTTATCATTTCAGACAGGATTTTGTGCTGACTGCAGGTCAAATCGTACCCCGTCCAAAACGACGACGACAACAAATAACGAAGGGAGGATAAAAGAAATTGAGACCTTTCTCTGGCAACAATGCAAGAAGACTCTTGAATTCCTTGCAAAAAAAAGAAAAGAAGAAGACTCTTCAATGGCACACATAGTAGTAATTGACGAGTCACTGGTACTGCTAATGACCCCATTAAATATTGACAATGACCCATTAATTTTGGCATCATTGACCTGATGCTGTTGGCCGTTAGCATTTAATTTGCTACAACACACTGTAAAGATTCTCTCTTCATCTTGCCAACTCATTTCATTGCTAGTTTAGTTATATAAAATATGTCGAATCATGTTTTGCGCCCACCATAGACAACTATGAAAAGGAAAGGTCAGCTATATCGCTATGTAGGGTCTTAGTAGTCGGTGTATATGGCGATCACATATCCTACTATCTATTGCATCAAAGATTAAAACACAACCCGTGAGTTACAGAGAATCTTCCTACAATCGAGGACCATCGCTGTTTTGTACTAGTAAATAAGTAGAAAGGTAGTATTAAAAATACACTCATCGATCCGTATATTCAGTCTTTGATGATAGCTTTACATACGAAGCGGTATCATGAATATACACATAACGAAGATGCATTATCTTCTTATTGTGATGTCTATTATTATCTTCTGTGTGGTAGGTAACAGATAACCCTATCATCTGTATCTGCTGTACACTTATGCTTCGTTTGAACTAGCCGAGCTCTGGGATTGGAGCATAACCCTGTGGTTCTTCAAGGCGAGCTGGAGCAATAGCAGCTATCACGACAGAGGCACCAAACAGCACCACGATCAATGCAGTGAAGTTCACCAAAAATGCTTCTGAGCCATATTTGTCGAGGCCTGAGCTCTGGAGGAAAGTGAGCTTCTCCAGAAAGCCGAGCTCTGCAGTAGCCAGCGCTAAGATATAGACAAAGAGCCCAAACAGTATGTGCCAAGGAAGAACATCCTTCCTCATATTTGGTGCGGCGCCAGGGTAGAAGAATGCAACAAATCCTAATATCCACTGTGATAGATAAAGCAAATATAAGAACAAATTCAAGGCTCATAAAAAACAGTCAACATCTATTCTGTCCTTCATATTTTTGGGCTGACATTAAAATTACAGAGTTCTCTGCAATGTACCATCACCTACTCTGAAAACCAATCCAGTTTTTCATTAGGTTGGAGGTGTAAGTATTGAGCTCCCTATTCACTGATAAACAAGCTGTCCAAAGATACTAGGATGCATATTATATGGCTATATATGTGATTCAAGCCACAAAATCTTCTGTATCAGTTTTATTGGTAAGATAACTGTGTTTCAGCACCTTCTTCCTTCAGAAAAATATCAAATATCAGCTCACAATAGCTGCACCAGCCTATGAACTCATATTATACAACATGATTATGTTTTAAACAATAACAATCCATAATAACTGCAGTAGTCTATATCATAGCTAATATATCATAGCTACACAAGAAACCTAAGTATGAAGCCATGTAAAGAAAATGGGTCTTACCTGGATACCATATAAACAAATTGTTCCGATCCCAAGCCAAGAGTGTAGACTGTAAAGGTTGACAATTCCACTTTCATTGTGATATTTGAAAGCAAAG
Source organism: Oropetium thomaeum (assembly GCA_001182835.1). Taxonomy (NCBI): domain Eukaryota; kingdom Viridiplantae; phylum Streptophyta; class Magnoliopsida; order Poales; family Poaceae; genus Oropetium; species Oropetium thomaeum. The sequence goes on along the minus strand of LFJQ01000015.1, from coordinate 3,207,262 downwards.
TATATTCCTAATGCGCCAAGTACAAGCGCAATGGCATGGAGAATCAAATGGATCAGCTTCGTTGTGTCATGGTTCAACGTAGGGAGTACTCTGTATACCATTATAGCTGCCAACATGAATGTGATGTTAAATGCTGGAAAATTTGATCATGTCCAGAGAACTGCAAGATTATTAACATTACCTTCACTGCCCAGAATAATATATCCTATCAGCATGAGAACCGGGTGAAGCTGCAATATGTCAACAAAAGACATTCAATGTGTGATGGATTTCGAAAGTCTGATGCTCTTCAATTAACTTTAATGGAGAGCCTTTGGAAATCCATATAAAGGGCAAACTTTAAACGGTGAAGGCCTTACAAAACTGGAAGGGACATGCGAGGTGAAATACATGTAACTTTACAGTTATCTTAGAGATCATGCAAACTTTGAACTAAATAAACACATAACAGGGCGCACATTGGTGTTACTCTGACAGAAGCTTAATCAAGAATAAAACAGATATGTTATCAATTAAATTGGTGTCACTCCAACAAAAGTTTAATCAAGAATAAAACAAGTTCTCTTTAATACTGCTCAATATCTGTTTCCACCCATATTCAAAATTAAACCCATATTGGGGGTCTTCTCTATTGCCCTATCATTTGGCCAACGATGTCATGTGTTGACCAGCACACTGCACAGGCATATCACTGAATTCCTAACCAGAATAAAATTGAGTAAAAAATGTTAGTGCCTACGACTAACAAGAGAAACGTATACTGTTCGCTATTGTAGCTCCTGTCATTAGCCCTTCAGAACATAATAAGGCCCTGTTTCTTCGCAATAAAGATTATGAGAACCCATTGAATTGTAAAAGTTTACAGAAAAGCTAGACTGTAAAAATTTGTGGTACAGAAGCTGAAACAAACAAGTAGATTGTGAGATGTAGACTAGGGATTGTGTGTTCTATGGGAGAGTGGATTGTGAGATTAGGTAGAGGTATCGGGGACAAATTTTGACTGCCCTACAACTAGAGGAATTCGTACTTTCCTCAGATGCAGCTCAAAGTGTAGATGGTAGTATGTCCAAAATCGAGCGCTTTATTATGCTCATCCATCATTAAGCAGAAGAAAATCACATTTGTTTTGTTTGTGTGTTGCGATATATGGCCGGACAAGGATTTGCTTATTAATGACCACCCCTATCATTCAGATTGGCTCAAAAATGGTTATTAGTCAGTTGCAAGATGTTCTAATTGACTCTAAGTAACAGGAGCTTCTTCATACCCGTTATAATCTCTAAGCAAACAAAACAGACATAGAAAATCACTAATAAGCTCAGAGCGGAAAAAGGGGTATGGTCCAGAACTTCTGCACTTTGTTCACGACCCTGCCTACAACCGCTCGACGCGGATGGAGGTGACAAAAGGGAGGAAAATCGCATAGGAGGTAATCAATAGCGTGTTACTAGAACTCACGTTGAAGATGAGGTTCTTGTTGGTGTTCTCGACGGCGAGCCCGCCGCGGAAATGGACGCACCAGACGAGCACCATGACCGCCGCCACAACGGCCAGAGCGTGCGCCACGTACGTGAACGGCGCCGCCCGCACGCCCAGCCCCATGCTGGCCTTCTTCCGGCGCGGTACCCTCAGTCTCGTCCTCCACTCTCTCCGCGCGCCGCCGCAGCTGCTGCCGACGACGACGACCGAACCAAACGACCGGAGAGTTTCCTGCGGGGGGAGCCTGGTGGCGTACGGCACGGCCGCGTCGCCCTATAAAATGGCCAGGTTTTTTTTTTTTTTCGTCGAAGTTATTTTTTTGTTCAGCCTGGCGTCCTGTTTTCGTGGGTGCTGATAAGCCAAGTGGGTAGGTGTCCGTGGACATTGATGCGAGCGAGCAGAGAGCCAGAGAGTAAATGACAAATCTACCCTTTTCTCGGTCACCCGTTACTGGGATGTTCTATGGAGATTTGATGACGTGGAGAGTTCACAAGGCCTCCGTCTGATTTCATGATTGGGTAGCTCAGGCTAGTAGGTGTAGGAGCAACTGGTTACTTCTATTCTAGCCCGATCCGTAGACTTCGTGCCGGGTCAGGTCCTCAAGCTCAAGCTCAACACGACCGAGAAGAAAAGCGACTCGCTAATCGCTGGCGTGGAGAAAACGCTGCCAAGTAGACAGACAGACGTCCAGATGAACGAAACCAGCTACCAGGTTGTTGAAATTTGTGAACGTGCTTTCCTAATTACTGTACGCGATTTCTTATGTGCTTGCTTACGCTTTTTGATGATGATTAGCTGCAAACGGCCAACCATTAGGGAGCCCGTGCATCTCCAAAGAGGAGATGACAACTGCTTCATGGCAATCTCGAGCAAGAACAGCAGCCGTTCTGAGTCCAAGCAATTCTGAATATACTCCCTCTCGCTACAAATATGCTGTACTAGTAAAGCCTTCATGGGTTTGTCCTAAGTCAATACAAAAATAACATAACTAGATTCATCACGAAATTAGCTATGATAGTTTGACTTAGGATAAAGCTAGAAAACATTTATATTTTTTTTGTGGACAGAGAGAAGCAAAAGACTATTTTTCTAAATAAAACTAAACATTATCTCCGCCCGCAATTATACTAGTTAAAACCTGACCACAAGTCTAAAGCATCACCAAGTAGTGGATGTTTACAATACCGAAATCTGTACTTCGTACGTATCTTGTTAATACTTGCTACTAGTAGTCGCTAGTCTGCTACCTACCCTCATTTGTCCCTAGAACTAGATCAAAGCAATCTCATCGAGGCTTTGATATCTTTCCAGCAAAGGTAATGCTTGTTGGTCTGAAGCAGCTCAGATGAGGACTACTAAGCCAACGGACCATCCCTCCGCACCCGGACACGCTCACCGTTGAAATGGATGTACTTCCACTTTTTCAAGTATTTTTCAAGGACAAACTGCCGTTTATCATTCTGACCTGAAGTCTCAAATGCTCTTCCGATCCTTCTACTTGTATCCTCATCTGGACGCACCCCTAACTCCTCCATGTCTCCATATATCTGAAAAAATGGTAAGGGCCAAATAGTAAGATACCCGCTTTCCCTTCTGGAAATAAGTGAGAAAAATTTTCAGATTTGATCTGATTAACCACCTGAACAGGTGTTATCAAAACAGGTCACTTAAACCACAAACAAGGAACAGGGTGCCTTCCATGTTCCGATTTGTTGACACAATTACCACTAGGAAAGCGATTGCATAAAACGTACAAGTTTAGAACATTGAGCTAGACACATTTACTGAGTTTTCAGCACTAAAGCATAAATTGACTCATGTGGGAACCATTCATCCAACAAATGCTGATGGAATAAAGGAAACCAACTAGCTGGAAATAAGCTATATGTTCCATTACAGCTAAAGCTACAAAATATAGTGGCCATTAAAACCTACAAGTAACAATGAATCAGGTGTCACCTCCAAGACTTTGTCTGGACAGTTGCGGATGTCATACATTAATATCATTCGAGAGAACAGCCTCTTAGGCACTGAGCGTGTATGAGTATGTATTATGGTATTCCAAATCGACTCAGCCTCATCCAATCTTCCATCCATAAAAAGTGCCATCAGAAGTGTATCATATGATGACCATGTCAGGACCTGCCCTTTGCTCATCAACCACTTCGTTACCTATGAAAAAGAATTGAAAGTTGATAGTATAGTGAGAAACCATCCTTGTGATCAGAAGCTGCATAACACAGTTTCAATTGATAGCTATGATCTTGACTAATAGATTCTGTATATAAGAATTGCACCTGGATTATTCTTGGCCATTGCTTTCTCCTTTTCAACATTCCCAAAGCTTTTGCTGCCGCTATAATAGGAAACTCTGGCTCAAAAGCACTCCATTTGTCCAATGCACCATACACAGCTTCCCTTTCATTTGGTAGCTTTGAAACCTAAAATATGATTCCACAGACTGATTTAACAAATGTCAGCTTCTTAAGTATGATAGGCCCATCGCTACATAGTTAACCTTTCATTTATCAGAACACAGTAAAAGGAGAATATGGTAGCAGAAGACACCATTTCTTGAACTGATTTTACACGTTAAGTGAGAATAACCAACGTGTGACAAAGTATTATCATATCTTACAGTATCAACAAGACGGACGGCTTTCTTCCCTGACCCAGCTGTCTCCTTTCTAATCCACAAATGCTGCTGTTTGTTTGGTTTCTTCGACACCCTATGACCATAATAAATGCAAGCAAATTTTATGAAGAAAAGTCAGAGCACCCATCATAATTTTGGCAACAGTTGTTTTTGCAAAATGAATTCAAAATGGTGGATGTGCATCAACTCCTCAAGAATAGGGAAAATGAGGTCTGAACTGCTCCTTCGACTACATGATGATTGCTGATGTTCAAGAAAAAAAATTGTGCAATTTCTATTAGTCATCTAGTACATGGATTCTAGAACTGGGGGAAACATTAGATACCATAAAAATACAGTACTAGATTGTGCAACTCTACTGTGCCTCAAACTTTATATAGCTACTGTACTGTGCACCCCAGAGGCGGACCAACCAATGGGGCAGTAGGGCAGCCGCCCTACCTAAAGCCAATGGAGAGATCCCCTCCATTCCTCTACAGCCCGAGCCTAAATGTCAACTACAGAAGGAAGAGGAGGATTCGAGGATTGGGGATAAGAACGCACCTCTCAACTCCCGTCGAAGCTGGACGAGAAGGGGCAACCCAACCCAGGGTGGTAGGCTTGTGCTCCGTTTTGACCCCGCGTGCTCTCGCGCGCCGCCCTGCTGCTGCCGGGACGGAGGAGTCTGCGTCGCTGTGTGATAGGAGGGAAAGGCGGGGAAATTCAGCTGCCACCACGGATAACGGACGGCAGCCACAGAACGCCATTGCTAAACGCCAGGAATCATCCCCTCCGACTCCGACCACCGTGGGTAACTCCGACCGCCCACTCATGACAAGAAAGGCCCAATTACTATGGAATTTAGGCCCACGTAGCGTGTAGACTATCCAGACTAATCTCTCTTTTTCTTGCAAATTTTTTCCCATCGCTTTACAACCAGACTAAAGAATGATTTGGTAACAAAAAAAAGACTAAAGAATGATTATCCTGTTCATTTTCAGAAAACTAATGATTCAGTGCAGCTACATGATTACTATCCCGTGAATTGGGTAAGACCTGCAACATGCATCAGCTAAGGCTCTATTTGAATCCACCCGACTAATTGTTAGCCGGCTAAAAATTAGTCTCTGGATCTCCAAACAGACTAGCTAATCTAAAGGCTAATAATTAGCCAACCTTCTGGCTAATAGGGATTAATTGTTAGTCAAGAGTAAAACTAGTTATATATATCAACAATTAGTCAGGACTCCAAACAGATTTAAGACTAATTGTTAGCTGGCTAAAAATTAACCAGCTAAAAATTAGTCAGGACTAAAAATTAGAAACCTAATCCAAACAGAGCCTAACATTATATTCCAGTTTTAGATATATTTCATGACAATATAGTGAACAGTGATGACGCAATATAATCTCTACTACTTGTTAATTTTCTAATAATCGTTCGTGCAGCAGCCTTATTCTGCCACCACTCCGATACCCTGTCAGCAGCGGTAGGTACCAACGTAAGTGGTTCTAACTCTGTCCGACTCTACCTCCCTCGCTCGTAATACTCCAAGTCTGCCTGCCTCGAGACAACAAGGAGTCCCGACGGGCACCGTGGATGTCCAAAAAGTAGCCCGATGTGTGTAGTTGCCGACCACAAAGGAGCTACGCCGCCGCCCTCCACCAAGGAGCCAAGACGCGCGTCGTCGATGTCCGTGGAGGAGCCCCAACGCGCGCCTCTGCCGACGACCATAGAGGAGCTACGCCGCCGCCCTCCACCGAGGAGCCCCGACGCACGTTGCCTATGTCCGTGGGGGAGTTTCGACGCGTGCCGTTGGTGTCCGTGGAGGAGCTCTGACGTGTGCCACCGCTGACAACCACAAAGGAGCCGCACCGCCGCCCTCCACCGAGGAGCGCCAACGCGCGCTGCCTATGTCCGCGGGAGAGCTTCGACGCGTGCTGTCGGTGTCCGCGGAGGAGTTCTGCCGCGTGCTGCCGCTGACAACCACAGAGGAGCCGCGCCGCCGCCCTCCACCGAGAAGCCCCTACGCGCGCCACTGCCGTTAACCGAGGAGTCGAGGATGTCAGAGATCACCGGAGAAACAACGTTGGCACGTTGCCAGCGAGCTCAACGTGGAGTACAGACACAAACACACGCGAGAACTGGAAACTGAGGAACTCAATCAGACTCGGTTGTGCTGCAACTAACTAGCAGCGTTTTCCTGGCTTTTGTTTATATATAACCAAACTGAATCAACGATCCTACTTCTACGGCCACTTCCTGGCATACCGGGTCATGGCCCCTGGACGCGCCTCACCTTGCACGACGCAACGCGCTGGAGCTACAAACGGGCATGGCCACTGCATGCCTAGACCGTGCACACTACTCAATCAGAAACCAAAACAATAATCTGTAAAAATGACGAATAAAACTAAGCACAAGAATTATTCTCTTAACAAATCTCCTCCGAAGTCTTGTGCTACTACTACTTACTGAACCGAAGCCCAATCTTCATGCAAAGCTCCCTGAACTTCAGTTTGCCCAGAGGTTTCGTCAGTACATCACCCAGCTGCTCTTCAGTCCCGATGAACTTCACTTCGATTTTGCCATTTTGCACACACTCTCGAATGAAGTGAAACCTCACATCTATGTGCTTGCTTCGATCATGATGCACTAGGTTCTTGACAAGGGAAATAGCAGACTTATTGTCAATGTTTACCACAGACTTCTTCACTTCTGAATTCAGAATTTCACCAAGCAGTCTGCCTAACCAGATTCTTGACAAGCTGTTGTAGCTGCTGCTATATACTCTGCCTCACAACTGGACAGAGCAACCACCCTTTGCTTGGCTGAACTCCAACTCACTGGACTGTCTCCTAGGAAGAAGATAACACCAGATGTACTCTTCCTACTGTCTATATCATCAACCAGATCACTATCACTGTAGCCAACTAGTGAAGGCACTCCATTCTTCTTTCTTCCACACCACAGTCCCAGATCACAAGTCCTAGCAACATATCTCAGGATATGTTTTACAGCAGTCAAGTCTTCTGAATGTGGTTCTTCCATGTACCTGCTAACATACCCCACTGCAAATGCCAAATCTGTCTAGTGTTTACCAGATACCTCAAGCTCCCTATTAGGCTCCTGTAAGCTGTAGCATCAACACTAGGATTGTTACTGTTGTTGCTCAGCTTCAATCTTGGTTCCATTGGCACTTGACAGGGATTACAATCCAGCATTCTCCCTTTTTCCAGGATTTTTCTTGCATAACTCCCTTGAGACAGAGCAATACCATTGTCATTTTGCTTAACCTCAATTCCCAGATAATAACTGAGCAGGCCCAAGTCACTCATTCTAAACGCATTAGTCATCTGCTTCTTGAATTTTTTGATAGCACTAATGCAACAACTAGTAATCACCAGATCATTAACATAAACCCCCACAATCAATCTATCAGCACCAGCCCCACAACAATAGATAGCATGATCAGATGGACATTTTCACAAAATCCAGTGACCCTAGACTTGCATCTAGCTTCTGATTCCATGCCCTAGGTCCTTGATGTAAATCATACAGAGCTTTGCGAAGTTTAAATACCTGATGTTCTTTGCCTGCCTGCTCAAATCCTGGAGGTTGCTACACGAATACTTCCTCTTCAAGGTCGCCATTCAAGAAGGCTGATTTGACATCCATGTGATGGACCTCCCATCCTTCATGCACCGCCAGCGCAAGCAGCAGCCGCACCACCTCCATGCGCGCCACAGGAGCAAAAACTTCATCGAAGTCGATTCCCTTCTTCTGGGCATACCCCTTGACGACGAGCCGTGCCTTGTGCCGCACGACGTTGCCGTTCTCGTCCTTCTTCACCTTGAACACCCACTTGAACCCTCAGGCAGCTCAGTGAGCGTCCATGTCCCGTTCTCTTCAATTGCTTGCAGCTCTTCCTTCACCGCCTTGCACCAGCGTGGGTCTTGCTCTGCCTCTGTCAAAGACGCAGGTTCCTCTACACTCACCATCAGCAAGCGCGCATCCCTGAGTTCACGCGTCGCGAGCCCCGGCGGCGATTCAGGACCCACGATGTCATCAATCTTCCTGAATCGCAAGGGAGCATCGTCGTCGTGGTCCGCATCTAGCTCCTCCTCATAAGATGCCGGCGGCGACGCGAACTCAACATTCGGTGTGGCCAGCGCCTCTGCTCCACCTGCCGCAACCGCGTGCGGCTGTGCCGGCATTATTGGCTCGTCCAAATCCTCCTCCATCTCCTGGCCGCCTGCAACAGACATTGTAGTGTACTCAGTGCTGAATGGATCACCTGTATTCACCGAGTTCGCTGCCTCCTGTTCTCCACTCGACCAGTCCCACTGATCATCTTCGTCGAACACCACATCACGGGACACATGAACATGCTTGGTGATCGGATCATATGCCCTGTACGCCTTGGTGCCGCACTCATAGCCCATGAAAATCATTTTCCTTCCTCTCTGTCCTCTAGCTTCTTTAGATGAGGTGTAGTGTTCCGCACATACACAATGCACCCGAAGGTTCTCAGGTGATGAACAGCAGGTTTCTTCCCGTGCCACGCCTCGAAAGGTGTCCTGTCCTCGACACCCTTTGTCGGCACTCTGTTCGGCACGTACACAACCGTGTTGATCGCCTCGCCCCAGAACCATCCAGGCAGAGCTTTCGCCTTCAGCATACTTCGAGCTATCGCCACCACAGTTCCATTGCAGCGCTCAACCACCCCATTTTGTTGAGGGTTGTATGGGGCGGTGAGCTGCCGCTGAACACCTTCCGCACAATGGTCAGCGAACTCCTTCGACGTGAACTCTCCACCACAGTCGGTGCGCAGAGCACGCAGCTTCATCCCTGATTCTCCTTCAGCTCGGACTCGGATATCTTCAATGGCAGCCGCTGCACGATCCTTGGCGGGAATCGTGGCTACCCACATGTACCGGCTGTAATCATCCACCAAAAGCAGGAAATATTTGTTACCACTTGGCGTCGCTGACGAGATTGGTCCGCAGAGATCGCAGTGGACAAGCTCCAGTACTCGCTCCGCCCGGTACTGCCCCTCTCCTAGGAATGACGTCCGCCGCTGCTTTCTGACCATGCACACCTCGCACAGTTTCGCCATCTCCCCGACCTGCGGTAGGCCACGCACCAAATCCTCCCACGCCATCTTGCGGAGCGCCACTGCATTGATGTGCCCTAGGCGTGCGTGTTGAGGGTGAGCACATACAACCGGTTCGCCCGCCGCAACACCTTCACCAAGAGCTGTCCGCCAGGTTCACGAATCTTCATCTCGCCGGAGTGGATGTTGACGCTGTAGCCGGCCTCGTCCAGCTGACTGACACTGATGATATTCGTCGCTAGGCGAGGGATGTAATAGACGCCGGTAAGGGAGCGTCGTTCCCCATTCTGGCACACGGACTCCACCGTGCCACGCCCCTCGATTTGCGCCACTGAGTCGTCGCTGAACCGGATCGAGCCGTAGACGCCGGTGTCCAGACCCGCGAACGTCGCTCGGGAACCGGATATATGATTCGTCGCCCCAGTGTCCACGACCCAGGTCTTGGAATCCTGAGCGCCGCCGCCATCTAGGTGCGCAAGCACCTTCTCCTCCCGCAACTCCACAGGTGGACGATCCCTCAACTTCTTTGCCCCGTCTCCGTTCATCTCCTTCAGATGTGGCCCTTGCCACGTTGTGGAGGGCGACCGGCCCGCGGCCTGTGGAGGCGACGGCGAGATCTCCTCCGCTGTCCGGACCAGGAGCAGCGTGGCCTCCTCTTCCTCGTCTTGAGTGCAGTGGACTTGCTCTCGCCTGGGCCTTGATCTGCATTCACGGCCCCAATGGCCCATCTTACCACATCTCCGGCACTCGTCGCCGGGCTTGCCCGCGCCCGATGCAGGTGGAGGCGGCCCACGCGATCCGCTATCTCTTTCAAATCCACCTTGCCCACGACCACGCCCGCGTGAACTTCCGCCGCCACCGCCACCACGGCGCGGCGCCCCGTTGCTCCTGCCCGAGCGGTTCTCCGTCTCCTTCCTCCTCCGGCGCGCGTCCCATTCTTTCTCTGTCAGGTACAGCTTAAAGTTGCCTAGAGGGGGGTGAATAGGCAATTTAAATCTTCTTGCAAAATAGCACTCAGCAACCTGAATCAGTTGTCCGGACTTCCGGCAAATTGCTGGATATTCGATGCTTCGAAATACCAGTAAAGTGCCGGAAGTCCGGCAAAACCTAGTAAATGCGGAATTCATAGACTGAGCAGGTATTTGAGAAACTGTTTGAACTAAAAATAAGCCTAGATATGTAAGGATAAGAAATGACAGGCTAAACAGGTTATAAGCACGTATATGCGTAGATCGAAGCAAATAACTAGAGGAAATGAAGAACAAGCACAAGTTGGCTAAAAGAAAGAAAAGCACACGGAGATATAAGATTTGTTTTTCGAAGTTCAGCTCTACAAAGAAGCCTACATCTCCGTTGAGAGGTCCACAAAGAACCGGGTCTCTTTCAACCCTTTTTCTCTCCAAGCAACCACGAAGGTCAAACTTGATTCTTCACTAGCAAATTCTTCTTGTGAGGAGGGGCAATACGAACTTCCCGAGGCGTCACCACACAAATTTGGGAGCTCCCGGATGACCTCTATTCGTCTAGGGGATGAATCCCTAAAAGTAATAGGTCAAAGACCAAGCTTCGAAGACTCCTCAAATGCTCAAGAGTGGAAATGGAGTGCTCTCAACCTTTCAACCTCTCTCACTAACAAACCCTAGCTCAAATATTTGCTTGGAAGCCTTAGTAGGGTGTGGGAGAGGAGGAGAGAGCTCAAGAGGGTGTTTTTCGTGTGTAGGCAAGAGAGATTGAGTGTTGGAGAAGAAGCGGTATTTATACCCGTAACCCATAGCAACTAGCCGTTAGGGTATGGTTACAGAATCCTGAAGTTCTGGCAAATTACCGGACTTTCGAAGGTCCGGCGTTCCGGTGATTGACCGGACATCTGGCCAGTAGCTTCAGGCTCTCGATACCGTTCGAACGGTCCGGAGGTCCGACAGTTTGCTGGACTTCCATGACACCAGAGTTTCGGTGGATGGCCGGACATCCGACCAATAGCTTCAGGCAGTCGATACCGTTCGAATGGTCCGGAGGTCCGGCAGCTTGCCGGAGTTCGGGCCTGAAGCTTCAAGTCCGAAAGTTGGATTTTGATTATTTTGAGCATTCGATCTGTCCATCCACTTGGTTTTGCACCCCCCTTTATAGTACGACACGCCTAGAGGAGAAAAACAAAGATTAAACTCAATTTTCTTCACGTTTCTCCCTCATTTTGATGTCCTTTTGAACCTTCAATTTTTTAACAAATTGAGGGGCATCCTTTCTAGATCATGTGCCATCTTTTCTTCGTATGCATACACTTTTGTTGCACAATTACTTATGCCTGAGTACGATTAATCCCAATCTCTTGCCTCTTCTGTGCTGAAAATGAAAGTGCATATTGTTATTTATTGACCTGTTTTTTCTAACAACATTGATCAATATGAGATGCAACTGTACTTGTACATATATGTTGATTGTACATATATGTTGATTGCTGTTGTATACATGCAAATTTGTTTGAAGGCGTGAGAGATCAACTGTGTGCTCCTATTCATTGATGAAAAATGAATGTGCAGATGTGAGTGACATATATAAGACATCCATCTATGCTAGCCCTTGTTCATGAAGTTTTATCAGGTTAGCTTATATATTTAGATAAAGTATAATTCCAAATTCCAATGGGATGTGGTGCTGCATTTAAGTGAGTAAAAATTTTCTTGGAGTTCAAGTCCATCATCTATACTTCTACATGTGTTCGTGCTCGATCCTCTCTGAATGGGATACTTTTGAGAAACAACATCTATCTTTGTATGCCTGTCTGTGGCAATCATGTCGGGACTTTATGTGATTGTAACTCAATTTTATTCAGGTTTTATTTCACAGTGTCAGAGGTTTAGAATCACATGATTTAGTGTTGCAGAATTAGCTGAAAAAAATTAAGGCCACAGTATATGATTTGGTGTCGTAGTGTAATTGTGCGTACAACATACCGACGATGGCGGTTTGAAATATGGAGAACAATCACCGGCATGGTAAGCATGATAATCTAAATAGCACTCTTATTAGTTTAATTTCGTAATGTTCTATTACTCAATCAGCAAAGAATATGTGGATGCACCATTGTCTATCACCTTTTTGGCATGCTCTTTTCCTCCATGACACTGCTGAATCTGAAGAGAGTAAACAGAGGAAGAACACTAACCGCTGTTTGGAGATTTATAGAATGTTCAACAAGCATGGCCCAAAAGGTGGCTAGATAGACATGATGAAGGCAATAGGCAAATCACCATGGATTTTTAGGTCTTCTACATTCTTATTTTAAGAATACATCATTGCCTCTTGTCAATATAAACGCACATGATGCGTTGAATGCAATTCTGATATCCATGGGACTGTTTTGCTGGTTCAACACAATTTTTATGCATACATATGTTTAGTTGAACAGTACTGTGAGTTCTATAAAACAACTTTCACTTGGTTTTTTAGCTACTTGTGAATATTTATTTGTAGGTTTATTTGTTGCTCTTTTATGATTCAAAAGAAACCCAGAATAATGCTGAAAGAACAACACTGATGGGTGCACTAAAGTTCCGTCATTTGTTTCATGAGGATTTTGTGGGAAGTGCAACATTGGTTAGGCATTCAATGAGAATATTGTCAGAACATTTTTCTTTACAAATTATCAATCTAGAATACGTATGATTAAGATAACATTATTAATTCAAATCTTAAGAAAATGGTGACATCTTATTGCAAGTAATAGAATTTTTCATGTGGAATGATTAAATTTAGCTAGCATTTTTAGTTATTTGTTTAACTCTGCTTGTGGATTTGGACATTTGGTAACAAATAGAGTACTAATACGCTAAGCCTTTATAGTTTTGATTGTTCTCAGCCACTTGATATAAAACTAAAACTTTTTCACCCTTTTTTTTAAACATAAGCAGTCTACTTCATCTTGGTCTATTACTACTTTTTTTTGCAGGGACTAGATCTAATTCTCGAAACAACTTTTTGTTGTGTTTTGTACCACATTCTTCTCCATGTTTCAGTAAGACATATAAAGGTTTCAACATTAATTTGATTGATCATTCATAAGAAATGTGAAATCTTTTTTTTTGCAAGGATAAAAATATGAATATAGAGCATAAATAAATATGACAATGTTGCGTATATTATTAAAGTTGTATGCTCAGTTGTATTTCTTATTACCCGTAGCAAACGCAAGGGCACTCAACTGGTATATATATATAAGGCTACTCGATACTACGTTCGGTATTTACGAGACCTCCATTCATGCGTGTATGTGAACGCATCCATTGGAGAACAAGCTGCAAGTAATTACTGTGGACTTCTCGTCTCTCCATTCTGCAGTCGAAGAGGCCACCGCCCAGGCGCCTACTCACCGGCTGGGTCTTCTTGACTTCATTCGAGAAGCGCACAAGACAGCCGCAGTTAGCACAGAGCACACCACTAACGTCTCCACACCACACCCCACTGCGCGCCTCCGGCAATGTCGTCCTCCTCCGTAGAAAAGCTCGTGGACTTCCACATGAAGGAGGACACGGCAAGCTCGGCCGACAATGGAGTTGACTCTTGGCCGGAGGCGGAGAAGATCGTATCGTCGCTGACCTGCCAACGCCAGTCCCAGATCCTGGCGATGTGCAAGAAGTACGACGTCCACGACGCGTACGCGCCGCACCTGGCGAGGGACAAACCGGCCTGCTGCGCGCTGCCGGACGACGGCAGCAATGCGATCGTCGTCTACGCCGACGCGCTCGACGCCGGCATGCGTCTCCCGCTCCACGGCTTCTACGTCGCCGTGCTCCGCCACTTCGGCCTCGCGCCGAGCCAGCTGTCGCCGAACGCGTGGCGCTACATGGCCGCCTTCGTCCTGCTGTGCGAGAACGCCGGCGTCGAGCCACTCGTCGTCGTCGCAGTGTTCAAGTACTTCTTTACGGCATGCATCAACAATGGCAAGTCTCGGTACTTCCTGCAGGTGACGCGGCACTTCGGCGACGTCCGCAGGCTGCCCCTGTTGACCGGCAGTGTGTGCCCAGCTACGATAGATCATGGAAGTCCAGGTTCTTCATCCTCCGGTCACCGACGCCGTGGCCGTGGCCGACAAGCAAGGCCGTCTTTCGGAAGCCCAAGTTAACGGTCGTGGAGATGGCGGTCGTATTATAGCTGCTGGAGAAGGCCACCGACCGACCGCGGTGACGACGTTAGCATCGATGTCATGGCCTTCCTCTCCGACCGCATTCTGCCCGTCGGCCAGCTTGCTGCGGCTGAGAGAGAGGAACCTGCCACCGACGTCCAGCATACGACGGGGAAGCGCAAGGCGTCTGACGCTGACACCCCTCCACCGCAACAGAACGTCTCGTCATCTGTGCCGGCGCTGGCTTCTGCTTCTGAGGTACGACCACCATCCAACGTAGTCTTTTCCGGCTGGAGGGCTCTGACACGAGGCTATTTTTTCAGGTGGCGCAGGAGGCCATGCCGGAGATAAAGGAAAAGAACAGGAGCTCCCGGCCAGCAAAGCCAAGATTGTCCAACTTGCCTGGAGTTGCAGGTGGCGAGAGACGAAGTCGCTCGGCTCCGTGGGGAATTCCGGCGGGCAAAAGTAGAACACCTGAAGGAGCTCGAGACAGCGATGGCTGCTGCACACTCGGCCGAGGTTGGCCGACTCAATGAGCAGCTTCAGCAGGCATCCACTGAGCACGAGGCTAAGCTGGATGCCGTCAGGCTCCAGTTTCATCAACATATCAGCAGCTTGGACTTGGGTCAGGAGAGGTACGTAGGGGCCTGAAAGATATGATGAAACATATCATCTTGCTGCTATCAGCAGAGGTGGGTGCACTGGCGCCCGAGCTTACCGGGGAGGAACATGCTCCAAAAGCGCCGGACCCCAGCTCGCGTGGATGGTTCGTGCATTTTGGTCAGTGACCCAACCGTTCCATGCTCATAGAAGAATGACATAGTACTACGACATGCCATTATATATCATCAGACATTAGCCAACTGATGAGGTCTGTTTTAATTTTTCACCCCCAGAGAAAATCATGTAAATTTGATGCAATATCACCTTTTCTTTTCAATCTTTTGGCCTTTTGATTTGCTTCGTCAACCTTTTTACTAATGGTACTATGGCCGATGTAAATACATGCATGCTGAGACTAGCAATGACAATGCAAAGCATTTTATTACTATATAGTACAACAAAACAGCCAAAGAGTGAAATCGATCAGTCAAACCGGAAGAAAATGGAGGATGAACATAAAAATAACTGCTTTTGATCAGTTCTTGAAAGATTACTACCGTTGTGTGCTGACAGTAATGTTAACTTTGTGGCACATGAGAGAGAGAGGAGAAGCTACTAAGGAATGAGCAAGAGGATTCTTATGTTCTGTGCTGATCAAGGTGGATCAATGTGTTCTGTTCTGTCTATAAAGAATTGTGTTTGTCTTGAATCTGAGAAGAATAGTTTAATAAACTAGTTATCTTTACTTGTTATTGTTAGCTCTTGAAAAAGTTAGGATGGTTATCTTTGATATAAAAACATGTCAGGAGGGTTACCTCGATTCATTCCCTAAGTGTTCTGTTTTTGGTTATTATAAAAACATGTCAGTTATGAAAACATGCTGTTTTTGGTCAAGTAACATGGCAAAAATATTGGCTGGTTATCTATAATATTTCCATTTTGGTCATGGCAGGACGATTAAATTTTGAAGCTGCTCTGCTCTACTGTGTATAGCAATAACAATTTTAGAGCAATATGAATTTCAGAGCAGAGCAGAACAGTTCATTTTTATAGGGTTAACATTCCATATTCAACTGTGAACAATTCATATTGAGTTGTAGTGAGTTACGAGCAGCAGAAGATTAGGTGTTCATTTCATACGTTACATTAATTTCCAACCGAACGTTATATTTTACAGGAAACGAACCAAACAAAAGCCGTAATGGGATACATTGATTCTGATTACACCTACAACTGATTGTCATTCCAATACCGGGGGCAATTAGACTAAGACCACATATAAGTAATGGAATCTTGTCTTTACCATTAGTAAAAAACGCATCTTATTTATACCACAACTGAGATCTTAAGTCCCCTAATAATACCATTACCTCCTCTTTTTATCTTTTATTGATTATTACTATAACAAAAAAGGTTAAGGATGGACCTTTTTGCCCTTAGTAGTGTGGGAGTGTTTGGGTCACCATGCTGAACTGAAAACTTTAGATACAAATTTTGAATTAAAAAATTTAAATATCTATTCTCACCATACTAATTTGAAAAATTCAAAAATCATATATTTTGAAATTAAATGCTTAAAAACTATGCTGACCTGAAAATTTAAATACAGAGTTCAAATGTGACATGACCTTCTTGTTACTGTACTAGGAATTCAGTATAGAAAATATAATAGCATTGAGCCATAGAATATTTTTGGACGCAAGAACATATTCTGCATTCATGACAGACGTGTCCACAAACTTATCCAACACAAGCAGTCTTTTTGTTGTTCAAATGACAAACATATCCATATTCTACATATATGGTTTAAAGACAAGTTCAAATGAAATGGACATTCTCTAAAGACAAGTTCCACCGAACATGCTCTAAGTAGATGCTGATCCTACACCTTCATCTTGGGACAAAACAAGTAGCCTTTTAGCTGATCCGACGCCTTCATTATCCCCATGCGCTAAATTGACAAGCCTTCGAGTGATTGATGCCGGTGAAATTGTTTCAGCTGGAATGGTCTTTGGTCTTTTTGGCTGCCTCTTCTCTTGGGCCTTCCTCTTACTAAAATAATAATGGTACAACTTGTTAGGCAACATTTATGCATAACAATTACTAAAACAAAAATAAAAGATATTACACAGACCTCTTCTTTGGTTCATTCAATGGGCAATTTCCTGTATCACGATGTCCAAATTCTCCACATTGGAGACACCTTTGTTGCTTTTTTGCACCTGGTTCATAACTAATCTTGAACCTATTCTTCTTTTGCCTTCCTCGTCCTCTTTTCGATGGTGGAGGCAGCATCTTGAAACCCATATCCACTAGAGGCCATTGTGACTTATGTGTCATGTGTGGAATCGTGTCACTATAAGCAGTCCTAAACCTTTCAACAGTGTAATAGTCATGGACATACGCATCCATTTGAACATCTAGAAACATCCGAATGAAAGCCAATGCATGAATGCAAGGCTTTCCAGTCCTTTGCCACTCTCCACAACTACATGTGTAAGTGGTAAGATCTACAATATGCCTCCATGGCGTCAAATCATGATGGAAACCAAAAACTTCAGCAGTCTGCAAACCTTTTTGAACCTTCATATGACCCAAACCTCGTGTTTTGTCATTGAGTTGTTTAAGTACTGTAGGAAGAATGATCCCAGAGATGTCGCTCCCAATTCTTCTTCTCTTGTCCCACAAATCCATAGTCATCTGTCTCAATCTATCTATCAATTCGACAAGAGGCAAATCCTTAATTTTCTTAATCCAACTATTGAAGCTCTCAGAAAGATTATTGTTCACATAGTCACACTTAATGTCATTGGAGAACATCGACCTACTTCATTTGTGATCGTGATGGTTGTTCATGTAGTCAATAACATCAGGACTTGCAGCAATTGAATTTATCTGACTTGTAAGCTCTTGCTGCTGGCCACATGTTTTTGTCATAGACCTCACCACGATATTTTTATTTTTGAAGTTTGTCCACAGATGCCTCATACATTCTCGATGCTCAACAGAAGGGAACACTTCCTTTACAGCCACTGTGAGACCCTTACATGCATCAGTTGCAAATGCTAAAACTTGTGGGTGTCCAATAGCCTTCTCTAGTTGCCTCATGAACCATGTCCAATTATCCCCAGACTCTGTCTCAAAAATAGCCCATGCCATGGGGTACATCCAGTTATTACCATCTAGAGCTGTAGCAGATGCCAATTGCCCTCTGTATTTGCCATTTAAGGCTGTTGAGTCAATTCCAAGATAAGGTTTACATCCATTGTGGAATCCATCGATGCATGGCTTCATGCAATAAAAATTTTATCAAAGTGGATAGCACCATCAATCAGCTTGGTGCCAATCTCAAAGATAGACCCTGGAGAACGTTGAAGCAGCTCAACTCTGAAATTATGCATGAAAACTATCTTCCCAAGCACCATATATAGCATCCATAGCCAGTTGCCTTCCTGCCCAAACCTTATTGTAAGAACCCTCCACATTATACTTTTCTAGTAACTTGTCTTGAAGATCAGCAGGTCCAAGATCTGGTTTTTTTTTTTAGCCAAGCAAGAACTCTATCTGCAACCCACTTTTGAGATGCCATTGAACTTACCGATTTAGCTGTGCCCATACAATTATGGTCATGAGGAATCATAGTGACCTACACAAGAAAGAGAGAGGTAATTAGGAAAATTATGACTTTTTTTCTCAGTAACATGAAAATTATGAATTATACAAAGACAAGAAGATAGTTAGGAAACAACATACACACCTCTACAGTGGGTTGTGCCACCAACTTATTTGCAACAATCCTCCATGGACAACCATTAGCCTTACATTCTGCCCTATATCTCTTCTTGTCTGTGATAACGTTATGTACAACAAAGTCTTTTATAATAGCATATTGCCTCAAAGCCAACCTAAAGTCCTTCATGGTCGGGAACATCTCACCACTTGATCTTCGGGTTTTCCTTATCCATTACAAACCTTGACTCATCATCTACATGGTCGTCTATTTGTCCATCATTGTCAATATGCCCAACACCATCTTTGTTTATGTTCAACCTTGCCGCCTCATCCTCTGCCCTCAAGCCTAAAGAAACAAATACATCATCATCCTCCATGAATATGTCCTCATCTAGCTTCAATTCTGGTTCAACATTGTCCTCCTCCTCCTCTTCCTCCTCCTCCTCCTCCTCCTCCTCCTCCTCCACACTTTCATTCTCTGAACCTTCAGCGTTACTAGATTCGTCGGACGAATTAGGCTTCCTCCTAACTGGCAGCTTCCCCAGTTTAAACTTCAAGTTGATGCTACTTTGATAGGCAGCCTTAATTGAACTCAACAACAAAGCAGACTATCTTACGTGTCCAAAACTTCTGGAAAACCATTTTCATATCATCCTCGCAAGTTATACAGTGTAGGCCTCTTTGTTCAATATCCCAATACCAAAAAGATGACTCTTGACATGTTCCCCAAGTGCTTTTATTTGCTAAATCATGTTTCATAGTAGACAAGAAGTACTGATATAGATCCACATCTTCTACGGTAAATCATTAGCTTCCAAAACCTCTCTACACCCATCATCAAATATTAATGTGTATCCTAGACTCTTAAGTTTAATTCTAAATTTTAAAGATTCATCCTATAATGCAGAGTAATATGAACACAAATAAATCCGGTGTTGCTAAATCATCTAGCATTGTGATGAAAAAGTTGAGAAAAATTCAATACCCAAGTGCTCCGATTGACTCCCTGGCTCTGGACGCGCCGTGTCGTGCCCTCGCCGTGCTCTAGCCGCGCCTCGCCACGTTCTGGTCGCGCCGCATCGTACTCCGCTGCTACACTTGCCCTACCCTCCGCCGCGCCTCCCTCGTCTGCACTGACCGCCGGCAGCCCGCCTACCTCCTCCCGACGCAGCCCGCGCGCGGAGATGTCAGTCGCGCCTGCCTCCTCCGACGCAGCCCATGTGCGGAGATGGCGCGCCTCGCCCTCGCCGCGCCGCCCACCGGAGCTGCCACGCCGCCCGCCCTAGTGGTTAGGGTTAGGAAGATTTGGTTCAATTTTCCCGTGAGATGAAGCGGCAGGAAGATGACGATCGATTTCTATTCCTGTTCGTGAGAGAAACAGAGAAAGTGTCGATTGGTATGGCAGGGGTAAAAGGGTCCACTCAAATTAGTTTTTTTCCTCAAAGTAATTTAATAATAAAAAAGAGAGATAATGGCATGATTAAGAGACTTAAGCCCTTACTCATGGTATATAGAAGATGCTTTACTTACTAATAGCAAAGATAAGATTCCACTACTTAGGAGTGGCGTCAGTCTAATTATCCCCCAATACCGTTGCCAGCGCCGAACCAAACACGATTAGATGTTTGATGAAATGCTTTTCACTTCACAACCCTTTTTTAGGCAATCCACTTTAGAATCTGATGATACCAAGCTTAATTTGATGGCATTTCAATTAGTTTTTTTTTCTCTGTTTACAAAGTTCAAACTCAGGCTTCTAGCACGTAAGGTGAAACAGTATTGGTTCCATTTCTGAACTGAGATCATACGTTAAAAATATCTGACAAGAAATGGCATTGATTCCATTTCTGAACTCAGAACCACTCTTGCTTCCTACCATTTGACAGATATAACAGCACGTTTTAATTTGTTGTAATATTTAACAGATTGTGTGTTTTGAAGCAAGCCATTTGTGAAATTATGGTCAGTATTTTGCTTTACTTCAAGGGAAAAAGAAAAACCTCAAAGTTACAAAGACAAACCTGAGCAATGACCTCATCTGAAAAGTTTACCAGAGGCCTAAAACTTTTGTTTGTACCAGCAATATTTATCTGCAGATAAGATTTAATGAAAGATATAGATAATATTAAGCTTGTGCCCTCTGTAATCATAGGATGAAATATTTGAACATAAAAGTTCAACTAGGGAGCACAAAGGTAAATTTTAATGCAAACAAATGTAAAAGCATGTTTATTTCACCGTTGATGTAAGAGTTAACCCCTCCATAGTCATGGGCAACTCGATTGTGAACACGTACTGTACAGAATGTAGGCTAAGATAGTAAGATACATGTGGAGCCTTAAGTTTTAGCATGTTACCGAAACCACGATAGCTTTACAATTCTGAGACAGACAATGATTACTTCTAAACTCACAAAAAAAAAATGTTTCTGGCGATGATGAAACAGCTCATCATGCAAGAGTAATTTGTTGTACAACAGATTCGTAGACCTCACCGCAGTCAATTTTCAAGTTAGTGTAACTCAGATTCTTCCTTCCCAGGAATGGTGTGTATAACAAAAAAAAAGATAGATTAACCAGGACTGAGATTCTTTACAGGAATAGACTCGAAGAGTACGCCCAAGATGCCATCAACTAAGCGCCAGTGAATACATGATAGAACAAGTACAATCTTCATGGAAAAGATGATTCGATAATCACATTAGCATCACATTTGGCCGCACAAAATAGTACCTGATAGCAATCGGTACAACTATAGTTGAAAATCGAAATGGCAAACATTGAGCATGCCTTGAGAAATACACCCAAGATCAACAACTACACCGGTGAATACATTATAGCACAAGAAAATTGTAATTATCATACAACTACAACTACAATCTAATGTCAATGATTGTCCTGGTCTACAAAGATAGGCAGAACTAAGGGTACATAGCATCTTGTACATGTACAACAAGGGGCATTTTGTTGGAAAGCAGACCAGGGAATTCAGTATATATATATATATATATAAATATATAGACGTATATAAGAGACGGTTCTGAACTTATTGTTAGTGCCACGCAGAAGCCGATATCAATTTCCTGTTCTTCCAGCCGAGAAGCATCGCACCATCTTTCTCCTCCAAGGTGTACTTGTCAGAGTAACATGCAAGAAGCTTCTTTATCACCGAGTTAACGTATGAGCTCAGCGGGTAAGGCTTGAAGCCAGCCATCATCAGCCTTGACTTCCACTTCCCCAGGAGCTCATGCCTCTCCACCCTGTCCTTCCCCTCACAGGCGATGATGTTCACAATATCCTTGGCGAGGCAGTGCTGCTCCACGTTTATCCTCTCCTTGTTGTCCCGTGGCAGGTTTGCATCAATCGATTCAAACATTGCAGAGTAGTAGTCCATGGTCTCAGTAAATCTCATCATGAATGGCGTTGTGTTGGTATGAGACTCCTGCTCCACCAGTGTAGTCACCTTCGGGGACAGCCCTTTCACCATCCGGAGCAACCCATCCCGTGGGTTGTTGACATCCACACTCTCATCTGGTGTATGGTGAAGCTGAAGGGTGAAGTTCACAGCAAGAGCTTCGCCAGGCCTAATCTCCAGCATTTCTTTTGTAACTTGGGTGGCATAGACAGGTAGAGGGGTGAATTCAAGAGGTATCTTGAACTCTTCCGACATGCTTTTCAACATCTTCCCTACAATGTCCAGACCCTCACCACGAGCATACTCTGACACCGGATCATCTATGCCGGTGATTCGCACATGTGGTGGACCACCAGGCCTTGCTGCTAAAGCTTGTATCAATGTTATCCATTGTGTCCCTTGAGCAATCTGGAAATCAATTATGTGGATTCTGTCCTCATTTCTCAGTGCCTCTGCAATTGCCCCATTGGCAGCCATATAGCCAAACTTGAAGTATGGACAGATATTGTACAGAATCTTCATGTAAGACAGAAGTTCATTGCTCTCTGGTTCACGGCACTTGAGGGCACGATAAATGCTTGTACCTGAGTTACCATGTCTAGCAACCAAACCTTCAAGAAGGTAAGCACCCAAACGCTGGATTGGTTCCCCAGTTATTGAAACAACTCCACGAGCTTCCTGGACAAGCTTATGGAACTCCTCTATTCTGTCCTCGCTTAATGCTCCAGCACATTTGGTTAACAGCTGCTTCACAATGTTCTGTGGTTCTTCCCTCAACTCCCTTTGTCTTTTCTCTGGGCGGAACTCATAGCTTGATGAGGGGTATCCAGTCGCAAATTGTGACCAAACAACTCCCGGTGATGGCTGTCGTGATTCATGACTACATGTTCTTGAACGTTGCCTCATGAGCTGAGCAGGCTTGTTCTCCTCAATCTCTTGCTTGGTACCAGTTGCTGCATCATCAGCATCAGGTGCCATTAGAACAGTCTCTATCTCCCGTAAAGCGTGTTGCATATTATGCCTTGATGTTGCATACAATGGATCAGGTCTCACTTGGATATTCTCCCGAAGAATTATACCTGCCTGTCTGTATGAGCTGTCAGCTTCCAGTGGCGATATCGGTTGGGCTGAAATAGTTTCTGTAGAACTCTGGTTATCAGGAGTGTTGCTAAGAGCAGACAAATTGTCACACTCAAGCTGAGAAGAAAGAGGGGTGTATGGGGAATTGCTGAACTCAGACTTCAGCGAACTGGCTGACCAAGGAGCGTTTTCTAAGTTGTTGTGTGTCGGGAATTCGTAGAATACGTTAGCACACGTCAATCTGTACTTTAATAACTGCTGCAAGTCCATAATAAACGTATGGGCATTAGCCGTTCATGACCTGTAGATAGAAAAAGATGGAAATTATGAACACTATGTTCCATGGATGGTAACACAAACAACTAGAACAAACATTTTACTTTACCGGTTCAACTTCAAGCATATATATTAGAGAAATAAAGAGAAGTCACAAGTGACAGAAAGCAAATATTGCAGACCATAAATATGGTTTAAGACACGTGTAAGCAATACAAGTCCATTTCCACACACAACAAATCAATAAGGATTTATTACAGGGGCATGTTTTCCTGCAAAATATTAATTTGACCATAATTGTAGCTGAAGAAGCCAGCCTATTTATCTGTAATTGGCTCACCATCCGATCTATTCAACGGGGGGCCTAAACTAAATGATTAACAATCCCTCTTCCCTCCATGTTTGCATCTTGTGTTATGCAACTCGATATATCTAGCTAGTTTATTCGTGAAATATCCCAATCACTTCCCAGTAGTCCTAATATACCCGCTGTTGTACCCTTGAAAAAATGCACATCCGCATAAATAAAGACCATGCATATAGATTGTTGAATTCAAGCAGCATAAAATGGAAATTAGATCACTGTGGAATCCAACAAACAAAGGAAGATGCTCATGCATTAAACAATAAAGAAACCTAACACAAAAGTTTGGAGACCAAACATAAGACAATTATCTTACGCCTCAGTCAGCATTCAGCACTCTCATTCTCATTGAAGGCTTTCATAATTATTAAGAAAGCAACCCCAAAATTTCTAGGTGATTCAACGGAACTGACTCATACCATTTGCTTATTTGTCCTTCCTTAGATAAACAATCGAGACCAATCTTCTCTAGTTGGTTGAAAGGAAATTGACCTACCTAGTGGTTTCTGGTTTGACTACAGACATATGGTATTGAATTCCATTGAAGGGGCCTCCCAACAAGAAGTTTGACCAATCAACCGAGTAGAATCAACATCACCTTCATCACCCTAACAAGAAGGCAAATTGCATAGTCTATACTCGGTATACTTGGTCCATTAAGCAAAGTTCTGAAACTTCTAGGATCCTGGACGCTGGTTGACCATGTTAAAATCGTAGTCAGAGACCATATCTTGAACAACCTCGATTTATTCTTTGCTTGGTGTATTTTAATTCAGCATAGCACATAGCAGGCTCACATCAGGTTGAGTCAATTTGGCTTATCAGGTGATAATAGCACTTTTTAATCCACGTCCTATTCAAACAAACAAATGGGTCCTTAAAGTCCTAGTTCCTAGAGGGGATTTCATGTTTTTTTTTTAAAGAACTGCTGTTTTTTCGAGGATAGGAAGTTCATGTCGTTTACTATAACGGGGTACTTTTTATTACTGCAGTGGCAAACTAAAACTAGTCCTGTATCCACATTATTCTGTAAATTCGAGGAAAGGGACTGTTTCGACCCATTAAAAGGGAATATATGACATTAATATAGACCAAAAATGCAACCCCGGATGGATAATTGTAGCAAATAGTAAAGCAACAAAAGAAACATAAACTAGCACTGTGCTGATCCACTATTAAACTAGCACAAAATCGACGGCAACGCCACCCTACGGCGCGTCCAGAGAAAGATAAAATCATCTAACCCGAAATGGAAGCACGCTCTCTAATCCTGAAACGAAATGCTCCAGAAGCGACGGCGGAACAGACGGAATCGGCTGAAAGAGCCCCCAAAATCCCCAAAAAAATTCGTCTGCGGGAGCTCGCCCGGTTAACCCCCATCCACCGAATGAGCCCGCCCGCTCCTCAAAGGGTAACCAACTTAACACCCCAAAACAGCACGAATATCCCCATCCCGAACCCGATCACACCCCCCAAACGGCACACAAAAATTTCAGCAGCAAGTAGAACAACAACAGCGCTGCAGGAGGGACGAAATCCACCGAACTGGTACGAGGAAGAGAGCGCTCACCTCCTCCGATCCGCACGACCCGGCGCCCCGATCCAGCTCTTCCGGCACCACCTCCCTCTCTCTCTCTAGCTTTCCTTTCTCCTCTGCTGGTTCTCGTGTCCTAATCTTCTCTTGCTTGCGACCCCCTCTTTTTGTGTGCGCGATAATTAATATCACGGGGGGAGAGAATGGAATCCCCAAAGCGGCCACGCATTATATACCTCCCTCGCTTGACGGCGACCGTCACCGTCCCGCCTCACGCCGTCACGGCCACGCCCCCCACCGAAGGCGGTCAACGCTTCCGCGTCGCTACGCTGCTGGGCCCCGCGCGCCAGCCACCCTGACGTTGTTCAGGACCAGGGGGATCGCTCACCATCGGATCCACAGCGAGCGGCAGAGATACGGTCGTGGACGGTCACGTGCCGGGTGTACGGGCGGTCCGGCCACGGGCGCAGTCGCCACGCGCGACACGGTGGGCGACGCCACGCGGTCGAACCTTTGACTTGACGTGGATGGGGTTTGAAACCGTTGCCGTCCGTCCGATCCGGATCGGAGGACTTCGAAAGGGACCCGTTTCGGGGCTAAGTGCGTGGGAGGTGCGCCCCTGCCGTCCGATTGGAGGAGGTTCAGGGGATAAGATGGTGACGTGGGACCCGTGGGTGTGCATAGGGCCCGCCACCGGGAAGCCGACAAGCGGAGGGTGAGGCGATAGCTAGATAGATCTGCCTGGGTGTTTTCCATCTTTGATAAGGGGAATGTGATGCCACGCCCTTTACTTTCTTTCCTTCTCCAAGAAATCCAGGGCAGCCACAGGTTCTACTACTACTTCTGCAAGAATTTCTTATAAGAGAAGAAAACTCAAACTGTTTTGGTTCTTCATTTCTTAAGGCGAAACTTTATTTATTTATTTATTTATTTTGGCATCACTCTCAACTTGTTAAACAACAATTTTGCTTGGTGCAAGCTGAAATAAATGTTGGATATATTTTCTTCTTCATCTGTATATATAGGTTAATATAAACCTAGTTAAGCAGTATATATACTCTCTCTATTGATATACGTATATTGGACGCTGCCACGTTGGTTGAAAGGATAACCTAACTAACATCAATCATATGCAAACAAGGGAGTACAGTACTATATGGTTACTCAGAAATAGTAACTCGTGCTATACAATACTACTACGATATTTCAGCTGACGACCAAACGGATCTACCTAAACATCTGAACGGACCGGTGCCGTACGGTACATTTACGGGAAAAGCAAAGAGAAATTGAAGAGAGGCGAGGCAGAGCGCGCACCAGCCAGGCAGAGGCAGGCATCCTGAAATCTGAACAGCGCTCTGAACTCAGGCTTCTAGAAGACGAGGGCGCTATCCTCGAACGGCAGGCTGCCACGTGGGTCGAGCCCTCAAGCAACTGTGGGACGACCAGCGACGGGCGGCGTGTGGGCCGTCCGTCCAGCCCACGCACTTCCCCTATAAAGTTTGGAGCCTAGTGAGTGGCCCGTGGTTGTGCTCAAAAGAAAAAAAAAAAAAGAAAAAAAGAAGTGAGTGGCCCGTGGCTTTACCGGGTGTGACGTCGCTTCGCTCGCTCCCGATGCGGCGGATTCGACGGACCCGGCGCGCGTGAGTGCCAACGAGGGGAGGCGCGCGCTATCAACAACCAACTCGAGCCTGCCCTCCTCAAGTGCTCCGCGTGCTTTTTTTGTTGCATGCCTTTCTTATATTTTCGGTTTCTTTAAATAATCTAATTCTTTCGATGGACTGGAATAATTTAAGAGGGACCGGCCTGGCCTCATCCCCCCCCCAGAAAAGTAAGTATTCCTGGCTTTTCCTGTCACGTCGTCCGAGAGCTTTATTATATACAGTATCTTATAATTAGTATTATTTTGCAAGTGAGATGGTTTGCACAAGTAATCACGTCCTACGGTTGGGCGTGATCGATTGAAGGAGAAGCAAACGTGGGTTATAACTAATCAACTCATCAGCTGGGACCGGATAATCAGGTGCGTGCGGGCCTCCTGGGGATCGGTTTTGCAAGTGGATTAGTAGAGTATTACTAGAAGGTCCGGCCGTGTGTGTGTGTGGAGCTTTTGCAAGAATTTTCTCCTTCTTTTCCCTGGGCCAATGAAAGGTGGCGGTAGTTCCGGGGGTAAGTTCATGTGGTGAGATGAGAGCGACATTGGTTTTGTCCTGGAGCGAGATATCTTTGGGGTGAGATGTGGGAGTTTGATGCTTCACGAAGAATGCACTACTAGTACTGTTGTTAGGGGTCCATCACATGCAAAAATCTTTAGGCGCTGTTTGTTTCGGCTCCGGCCGGCTTCGCTCCGGGCTCTATAGCTTGGCAGGGTGTCAGCGAGAGCGGGAGCGGCGAAGCTGAAAATCTCAGCTCCGGCCGCTCTTCATTATTTTTAATAGGTGCGAGATAGAAGAGAGAAAAATTAATTCGTACTATAGTCATATATGTTAAGGTGTCAGAAAGGAAGCGGAGCCACGAGAAATAGAAACAAACGCGCCCTTAGTACTACCAACCAGAGGCTCCACCACACAAACCAACAGAAGCTCCCATATTTGATACTACGTCGTAGTATAGTCCAGACAAAGCATAATTGCTCGGTTCGCAACATGATTATAATCGGGGTGTTATCATATTTTTTAAAAAAAAAAACAGCAACCAGGGAAAACACGTGCCTGTTCATGCCACAAATTTATTAGTGTGTGGTATAATAATTTAATGCCGCAGAACCGCATAGCGCACGACTCTCCCCGTACATCGCTGATATTTTTATCACGAGAAGAGCATCGTTTGGAGCAGCAGCAGGAACAGGAAACCTCCTCTCCCCCGTGCAAGTCAGCCCTTCTTCCTCGGCAAACCCACAGGAAAGATTCCCCTAGAACTCGAGGCACGTGGTGGATGATCCATCCATCCAGATGCACATCGTTAGCCTGCCCTCGTGTGGGTACCAAAATCGAGATTACCACAAATACTTGTCACTATTACTATTTACAGTCCCACTCGCGCCCGCGCATGTTCTTTCCTTCGATGCCGTCTAGTATCATCATCAATGCTGTGTTTGGTTGGTGCGTGTGTATAAAGAAACAGTAGTACATGATTCATCATCCACTGGTAAAGAGCATGCCCTACACTCGATAGTCTCAGGGATTAGCAATTGCTTCGTTGCTTGTAGTAGTTATCTTCAGGCTCAAATCCGTGCATCCGTTGTCGGCATGCACAGCTCGGCATTCCCCCAGTGCTCCGTCACTGCGTTCGTGAAAGCGACGGTGCTGGGGATTGGGGATCGATCCCGATCGAATGACGCCAGCGCGCACGCATCCCAGTTCCCAGCCCGATCGAGATAACCCCCCACCCCTACCCGTACGTGTACGTGAGCCTTTTTTTTTATTTATTTTCTGCTCGCGTCGATTCTTCCTTCCTTTCTCTAGCTGTCGCGGCGCGCGCGAGATGCGACAGAATGTGAACCGCCGCACCGCAGACTTTTAATCCCATTTACTACTACGTATTAATCCGCTGCATGCGCCTCCCTTCTTCTTCTTCTTATTGCCTATTTTGGACTCGGGTCAAGATCGCGTCGCCCGCTCGCTCGCTCGCTCGGTGATCCATCCTGGCTGTTAGCATTGCGTCTCCGGAAAACGGAGATTTTAGGGCCCGTTTGAGTCGCTGAGATTTTGAGAGCTGGAAATAAAAAAAATCTTTTAAAAAGTCAAACGGTAGAGATTTTAGAAGAGATAAAGAAAATCTCTAGCTCAAAATCTCATAATCCTAGAATTCATGGACATGGAACTATTTGAGAATTTTTCATTCAAATGATCTAAAATCTAACAATAAAATCTCAAGATCTAAACACTTTAAATTTTTAGATTTTAAAATCTAGATTTTAAAAATCTAGAATTATATAATTCAAAATCTCTATGTCGTGGACTCCAAACGCACCCTTAGTCGGCCAGAGGCGCGGTTTGTTCAGATCTCTGCTTCGCCGCGCCGGTCGTGAGTGCTGCACCCAGATGCGACATATAGTTCACGTGCAGGAAAAAGATGCGTCATTTTTTTTTTTTTGATACGAAGACGCGTCACAGCTGACCGCACCAAAACTGTCCGTGAGTGTTTGCCAGACGCGCGACGACGTGGCCCGGTTGCCGGTTGTGTTGCGTGCGAACCGGTCCTGGCATGGGCTGGGCCAAATGTCCTATCAGGCTAAACTGAATCGTGCGGCCCGGCATATTTTTTTCCTTCTCTACACCCAGTAGTAGCACAGTCGTGTGCGTGCGGTCGGTCCGCCTCAGCCGCCGCATGCAACTAAATGCGTGCGCGGCGCGGAACAAGCAAGCGAGTGCAGTGCAACATCCAAGGAAAACGTTCTAATTGCATCAGTGTCTGAGAGGGTGCTGATAGTATTGAGCATGCACGCTTGAATATTGCTGGCGTTGTTCCTCTAACATTGATGTACGGTCAGACATTCAGTAGTTTTGGTTAGGGTCTAGAAGTAGTTGTCATTCCTTCAAATCAAAAGTTACGCTTGTGCATTTTTTTTCTTTTCAGCTGCATGATGACTATATTACACTTCTTCATCAACACATGAGGGTACATTAAGGATCGCAATTTCCTGCATGATTCACCTCTGACAGAATTTCCCCTCCCGAAAAAAGCACCCAGAGGACACAGAACACTTCCATTTACCAGGCTTGATTGATCTCAGCCTCTCAGGGCTGCGGCTGGCAACGGGTTATAAGCCTCTTGATCGACTGGAGATACCTGCGAGTGGTCTCGTCGTTCATGATATGTGCAACGCTCTTGGTACAGATCTTTTCTCGGGCAGATCGCTCATGGATACCGACCATGGTGACTCCGATCGGCCACGGCGCATTGCCAATGGCCAGCTTGATGTATTGCTCTGACGCTGCCAAATAGTCGTGCTTCATGCAGCATTCTACGATGACAAGCAATGCTTGACGGATGTCGTCGGGAACAACCTAAACACAATAATAAACAACGATTAGTTTCAGAAGAATTGTCAAAAGATAGATAGTCCTAAAGGAACTGCGAATGAGTTCGAACTGCCAACCAAAATTAAGTTATATGCACGAACTGTTACCTTCTTCCTGCACAGATCGAACAGGGGGTTCAGATCCCGAGCGCGCTGATTGAACGTCGCAACCGTAAGCTTCCCGTCTGCTGTCCGCTTCTGCAGCTCACTCATGCCATCCAACTCCTGTTTCCAGTCGTTAATCAACCTCTTGAAGAACACCAGAATCTTGTCTTCGTCGCAGAGCTCCTCGAAGTTGCTGTTCATCCTCTTCGAGTCGTCATCGTCGTCGTCTGCACTGTCACCCCCACCGACACTGCAACCCTTGGGGTTGGCAGTGTCCCTTGCGGCGGGCTTGTGCCGCTTGCGCGTCTCGACCATGTCGCGGAGGAACTCGTTGGTCTGGCCCTCGGTCATGTCGACAACGTCGATGTCGTCGACCACACCGTACTTGAGCAAGCTTGAAGCGCTCGACGCGGGCGGCGTCGTCCTCCCCGAACAGCCTGACGGGCTGGCATAGCACGCGGAGGCGCCGGACTACTTCGTGGCGCGGGAGGTCGAGAGCGGGCGGGACGGAGGCCGCAACGGCCACGAGAGAGGAGCTAGTGCTAGGGTCTCCCGCCGCGGCGCCTGATCCGCTGGGGCCGGAGGGGGCTGCGGACTCGGGGGAGCGCGCCGGCCCGCGCTCGCGGGCCTTGGCGAGGAGTTTGCTTAGATTTTGGTCACGCCGCTTCTGGATCTGCTTCTGTTCCAGCTCCGACCGCCGTACGAAGCCCTTCCCGCCGAAGTCCT
This sequence comes from Oropetium thomaeum, assembly GCA_001182835.1. Classification (NCBI taxonomy): domain Eukaryota; kingdom Viridiplantae; phylum Streptophyta; class Magnoliopsida; order Poales; family Poaceae; genus Oropetium; species Oropetium thomaeum. The sequence continues at coordinate 3,176,055 of LFJQ01000015.1, read as the reverse complement.
CCGCCGCCGCCTTCCGCTTCCTCTGTAGCTCACCCTTCAGCAGATCCATCGCGCTCGCGCAGGCTTACCTTTCGCGGAAAGATTGACTGCGACGAACCTGCGTCCGTGTATTTATTTGGCGCCACCCGCGACGGCGTCGTCGAACTCGATTCCGACTCATGTCGCTGTTGGGCTGAATTAATAAGGCCAGATCGGCCCATCTATCTATCGGTCTTAATAGGTCCACACTTGGAGGTCTAGTCCATTACGACTATAGCCCACGTGTGCTACGTCCTAAATATTTATGTCACGATACGACGAAAGTTGTCTTATTTCAGCTCGTTAGATTGTAGAATTTGAGCGCTGGTTCTGTAATTTAAGCTATTTATTTTATAATTTAAAAATTATAGAATTCAGATTTCATAATCTAGAGAAAAACAAAAGAGAGGCCGTTTGTGCCTTTCTTTTTTCCTACAGCTAATGACTATGTTCTTTGTTCCACTTTAATTGATGTTTAGAGTTGGATATACGAATTATGGAGGGGTGAAATGGGAACAGAATAACAAAAATAGACGTAGACATAGAAATATAATGGCTTCTTCATATTAAAAAAAATTAAATCTTACTTCTCTTCATGTAAAATTGAATTGATTCGTACATTTCGAATGATTTGTAATTGGAGGAACTTGATTTGTCAATGTTGAAAGAGAGATCAACTGGCCCTGGCGCCCTAGTATGTCACAGTTCACAAGGAACTAAGAGCATCTTGGTTTCACTAGGGATTGTAAGAATCTATTAGATTATAAAAAGCTATAAAAAGTTGGATTGTAAAAATCTATACTGTGGACTAGAGCTTGTGTGTTGTGTAAGATAAAAGTTGATAAAAACTATGAAAGAGTAGATTGTAAGATTTTACTTTTTAGAGGGTTCCACTACTAGAATCTCTAAAAAAATGATTGGTTTGTTTCCACTAAAACTTGTAGAAGTAAAATCCCACTAAAACAAATAGGGCTTAAGTAACAACGTTTCTTGACAGTGATCTTATTGCACGGAAGTCTTCTTTTTTTAGAGCCTTTTTTTTCTTACCAACTCAGTTGTCAGTTTGTCGCCGCTCAAATTACTTCATCAATCCCCAATCCAGCGACTCCGCGCCGGCGAAATACTTCACCACAATCCAAATACAATTGGCGGCCCGCCCGCTTCAAAATGCGGTGCACTGGCGAGCACGCGCCCGTGCCCGCCGCTGACCTTGCGCTGCCCCCCGACGTCGGCGTCGACAGCGCAGCAGCTATAGGCCCCGGCTTGGACCCTACCCTGGCTCCCGTCCCAAGCGGCAACAGCGAGCCGAGGGCACTCTTCCTCGTCCGTGGCGAGCACACCGAGAAGGACAGCATGCCTACTTCCGTCGGTCCCTCGGAGGTCGTCCTGACCACCGTCCCTAGCGGTGAGAGCAAGCAGAGGACACCGTTCCCCCTCCGCGTCGAACACGCGTCCAAGGCCCGCGTCCCCGTCTGCGGCGACCTCGTGCCCGTGACCCCAGTCCCTGTCTGCGGAGAGCTCGTGCTTGAGATCTTCGATTTCATCTGCGGCGACAGCGGGCGCAAGACCACCGAGCGCTCCTCCGAGGTCCCCAGCCTAATCTCCTCCAAGGCTCCGTCCAGGGGGGCCAGCACGCGCAAGACTGCCGAGCGCACCTCCGAGGTCCCTGGCCCTGGCCCCACCTCCTCCAAGGTCTCCGTCCAGGACGCCGAGCGCGCGCCTACCACCGACCCCATCCCTGTCGGCGGCGAAAGCCAAGTCAATCTGGACCTATTGAGCACCCTAACCGATGATCTGCTGCTGCTCGTGCTCGCCCGCCTCCCCTTCGACGAGGCTGTACGTACATGCGTCCTCGCCCACCGCTGGCGGTCGCTCTGGACTCAACTGCGCACGTTGGTATTCCGGGAGGACCCCGCCGCCCAGCCCAGGCGCTTCCAAGACCTCGTGCACGGCGCGCTGACCCGCCACGCCGGCTGCTCCTTGGACAGCCTCTTCATTGAGGTGATTCACCGTCCAGGAACCAATGTCGCAGGCATCACGACCTGGCTCCGGGGCGCTGCTGCCCGCGTGACAGGAACGCTCAGCCTTTCCATTAGTCCATGGCACAACCTCGATGATCAGACTATGGTACTTGGGATCCCATGTTTCCAGAAAGCAAAAGAGATCGTTCTGTGCCCGCTGTTTGCCGAAATCAGGCTTGCCACTTGCAGTTTCAGGCGTCTGGTGCGCTTAGTTCTTGTTGGTGCACGGTTCACGCAGGCTGGAGCGGATCTGGGCGCTGTCGTCTCAACCTGCTGTCCTTCATTAAAGATCTTGGAGTTGTCCACCCTATTTGGAGTTCCTGTCCTTCGAATCCATTGCAATGTCCTTCTGGAACTTCGTCTTGGTTGGATTGAAGATCTCGCGGAACTGGAAGTCGTCGCACCGGAGCTGATTAAGATGATCCTTCTGGAGTGTGCAACTTCATTTGACGAGAAACCTGCAATTATAAATGCTCCTAAGCTGGAGGTCTTGGATTGGCGTACTTTATGCCCAGGTGAAGTTAAGATTTCGGGTTGCAAGCTTAGGAAGTTCAGGATGTCCCTGGATTACATTGAACATACCTCCTGCCTTCTTGGGGATTTTACTTTCATTGGCTGCATAGATATTGTAATCGGCAGTGAGATGGTGAGTGTTCTTCCTCTTGTTGGTACAATCAGCATTCTGCATATATTTCGTGTTGGGAGCTTGGGATAAAGATTTGGGGAGGGTTGTCAGTTTCTTTATATTTCAATTTCTGAACATGGAATTGGGACAAAGATGTCTAGTTAAAACATGGCAACTCATTTATCTAGTTGTTGTTCAAATTCTTCTCCCCCAATACTAAAAATATGGTATTATGACAGAGCCGGGAAACTGTGAAGAAGCAGATTGAAGAATACAGGCTTCCCAACCACCATGAGCTGCTGCTATCATTGGAACCAAATAGAGCTGAGTTTGGTGAGACGATTGACATTCCAGATGAGGAATCTGGGTTAATGGTAATGTGTTCACTCAACTTATTCTTGCAAATAATTACTAATCATGGACTGGAATCTGGGTTAACTGTAATGTGTTCACTCGACTTATTCCTGTAAAGAATTACTAATTGTGGATATCGCCTATTATTGGTGACAGTTATATAGTTTGAGATGTGTACGTGTTGGTTACTATATCAGTGCACTTGAACCTCAGGCAAGCAAGGATACGTCTCTTTTTTTCACCTTGAGACCTTGTGTATCCCTTTTGAACTATGAAAGAGTACAAAAAGAATATAAATGATTATGGTGAATTGAAGTATTAGACTTAGTTAAGTGTACAGAAAGAATATAAATGATTATTCTCTTTTTTCACCTTGATAACAACAAAGCTTTTGTTGTCTATGTCTCGATTAGCTCCCACAGTTGGTTTCCAGTTACTTTTGTGGCCCTTTGCGTACTGTGGCATTCATTTACACTCCTGACTAGTACTGTTTTTTAATGTATCATGTTAATGTCTTTTCCTACTGATTTCCATTTCATTAGAAGCTATTTTTTTAACTTCTTGTGTATATATTTTCTTATTTACAAAGTATAACCACATTGCATCATTTGCAGGATCTAAAAGATACGAAACGAAGCTGATGGCATGATGGGTACTAGGTGACTTGCAAATGACCTAAGTTTTGACCTCTTGGCAGAGTATAGTTGTGATGCATCGACAATAGAGTTCTGATTACATTCTTGATATGTGTGCATGTCCGATCGTGTGGATATGTTATGTTAGAGTGTACAGTCACGATTTAACATGAACGTTAATCTGGATCTTAAAGTGTACAGTCACGATTTTTAACACGAATGTTAATCTGGATCTTAAAGCTTCGCTTTTGAGTTTATAAGTTTGTTTAGTGATACATAGGTTCCCGTTATTGTTCATTCGCAGAGTCGACGGTGAGAAGGAAAGGGCTTCTTGTTCGCCTAGTAGATTTAATCTTTCATTATTGCTGCCTCTAGAAACGAGTCCCAAAGAACATTAGTTTATATGAATTAAGCTATATAATTCCTTGTTGGTGCCTAGAAATAAGTGGAGAGATTACAGTAGCAGTTGAAACATGATGGCATTATCCGCATGATGATGCATGCTAAGGGATCCTAGAGCATCACGCAATGGTGAATTTGGCCTCCTGGTTGGTATCTCTTTAATCCTCCTACGTGGTTACATGATCTGCCAGTATTATGTTATGGTGGCGCATAAGTTGCACGGCTATAAGTGGTTAAATGTTCACAAAACACAAACAAACACAACGTGATAAACGATTCTCGTGAGGAGTTGAACCCAGGGATTTCGATGCTGTGCAGCTCAGGCTAGAGTGCCATAACTTAAACCTCGTGATAATCAATCGCAACATAGTTTGATCCTATCTTAGTTGAAGTACTGACGGAACTTTTTTTTTTTTCGAGTCTGACGAAACTACCTTTGTGAAACCTGTGGAATCAGTAACACCACCCAATGAGCTACAATATACTATAGTAAAGATAGTGTCTTTTGCAACCATGTTGACTATTACCATAAACGATTTTGATGCTGTTTATTTCTCTTCCATAAACATGAAGGAAAAAATATAAGATATGGCATACGACCTAAGCGTTTAATACAACACGCATAAGTATATGAAGATCGCAATTTCTATTTGTGATCCAATCAGCTCACTAATTAAGCATAACTCTCCTGATTCTCTGATTTCAGGGTTGTGGCTGGCAACGGGTTATAAGCCTCTTGATCGACTGGAGATATCTGCGAGTGGTCTCATCGTTCATGATATGTGCAACGCTCTTGGTGCAGATCTTTTCTCGGGCAGATCGCTCATGGATACCGACCATAGTGACTCCAATCGGCCACGGCGCGTTGCCAATGGCCAGCTTGATGTATTGCTCTGACGCTGCTAAATAGTTGTGCTTCATGCAGCATTCTACGATAATAAGCAATGCTTGACGGATGTCACCAGGAACAACCTAAACACAAAAAATGATTAGTTTCAGAATTTTAGGAAAACAATAGATAGTCCTAAAGGAACTCTAAATGAATGCTGCTAGCAAATCTTAAGTTAAATCAATGAACTGTTACCTTCTTCCTGCACAGATCGAACAGGGGGTTGAGATCCCGTGCGCGCTGATTGAACGTTGCAACCGTAAGCTTCCCGTCTGCTGTCCGCTTCTGCAGCTCAGTCATGGCATCCAACTCCTGTTTCCAGTCGTTAAGCAGACTCTTGAAGAACACCAGGATCTTGTCTTCGTCGCAGAGCTCCTCAAACTTGGCATTCATCCTGTTCGAGTCGTTATTGTCATCTGCGCTGTCTCCAGCAGCGCCACTGTCACGGCTACCCTTGGGGTTGGCAGTGTCCCTTCCGGCGGCCTTTTGCCGCTTGCGCGTCTCGACCATGTCGCGGAGGAATTCGTTGGTCTGCCCCTCAGTCATGTCGACACCGTCGATGTCGTCGAGCACACCGTACTTGATCACGAGCTTGAAGCGCTCGACGCGGGCGGCGTCGTTCTCCCCGAACAGCGTGACGGGCTGGCGCAGCATGCGGAGGCGTCGGACTACTTCCTGGCGCGGGAGGTCGAGAGCGGGCGGGACGTATCCCTCCGATGGGGAGGAGTAAGTGGTAGGGTCTCCCACCGCGGCGCGTGGTCCGTTGGGGCCGGAGGCGGCGGCGGACCCGGGGGAGCGCGCCGGCTCGCGGCCCTCGACGAGGAGTTTGCTTCGATGCTCGTCACGGCGTTTCTGGATCTGCTTCTGCTCGAGCTCCGACCGCCGCACGAAAGCTTTGCCGCCGAAGTCCTCCGCCGCCGCCTTCCGCTTCCTCTGCAGCTCACCCTTTAGCAGATCCATCGTCAGGCGTTGCCTTTCGCGGGAAGAGGAGGTTTGCCCGCTAGGAGCCCCCGCGTCCCTGTATTTATTTCACGCCACCGCGACTCCGCGAGGCCTCCCCCGAACTCGACTCCGACTCGTCGCAATTGGGCTGAAATAATAAGGCCAGAACCACTCATCTATCAGTCTAAATAGGCCCAAACGTGGAGGCTTAGTCCTAGTGCTGGGTCCTGATTGGGCTGAGCCTGGCTCCCTTTACTACGTATACTGTAATCAGCTTGTCAACTCCAAATGGATTAACAAAGGAAACAAAAACGTTTCCGTTTTCCAAGGGACCGCCCTCGTTTTGACTCTCCACGTCTCCGCCTCTCCTCTCTCTCTCTCCCTCTCTCCCGTTGGCCGTTTGCAGGAGACGTCAACGAGGAAAAGGGAGCTGCAGAAATTGCTTTCGCCCGTCTCGCCGTCTCGGTGGCGGATAGGCACACCAGATCACGCAACAAATCCCGTTATTTGATTGCGGATTTGGTGCTGCATTTTTGCAATTTCCATTTCGTGATTTTCCCCTCCCCATTGCACCTACACCCTGTTCTTCGGGTGGATTTCTTAACGGGTTAGGGAATCGGAAGAATCTAGGATAAAAGTCTCTGCTTTTGTGGATTTCGTTCTTCTCTGGGTGCAATGCGGTTTTGCATGTCGGTCCTTGCCCTGGAAGCCACCGCATTTCCCAGCTTCATTGATCCTTTTATTTGAGCTTCCTCGCCTCAATTGGTGAAATTCTTGGACCATCCCAAGGTATTCATTCCAGGAGGTGAAGCACTCCTTTTCTTCAATTGCTCGAATTCGTCGCATTGTGTCTGAAAGCAAGCTCCCAAGAAGGCTCCATCCTGGAATTGCTATCGAAACATTTGGCTCAAGTCATGTGCTTCCAGACATCAGTGCATTCCGTCGGTCAATCGGTTCTGCGGTTCTAAGGAATAATTGCCCGTGACCTCGGATTTTTTTTTGCCACCCCTGTAAAAGAGAAATCCTTGGCGACTTATTAAATGGTCGGATTGGTCTAGAAGAGAAGGGGGGGAAAATGGGGCCCTGCAGGAGCGGATGGCTCCTCGCCCTGTGCCTCATCACCGTCCAGGTCCTTGCGGCTACGATGTTCGACGGTTTGCTCGTTGGCGCAAAGGACATGGAGCCGCCTCCACTGACACCGACCCTTATCAAGCAAGCAGACGCAATGGTAAGTCTATCTCCTTGTATTCTGTTGCATCTGTTGTAGTTTCATTTTATATTATATTTATCATATTCTAAAATTTCTTTGGAAATGTTGGCACGATGATGGTATCACGTAGTAATAAGTATTCTAGTAGAGGAAAATGGTTTAGTTTCGTTACACCTGGAAGTGCGGCCAAGATATGAAACTGAACTTTTATAACTTGCAGACAGTTACATGTCTTTCCCTCTTCTTACATTGGCATGTACTAGGATGGTGCCCATTCGACGGCAAGAAGAGGTTCTAAAAAGTTAATGAGGAATAGACGCTGCTCAATAGAACATACGTTCATGGAAATTGTAGATGAGCTTAGGTTAGTTTATCATAGCAATGCATGTATGATACGTATATGTTTAACTTGGGAAATGAATTATCTGAATGAGATATTGAATTGATGAAACTTGATGCATCTTTTCAAAGCTGTCCATGACTATATTGCTTTCTTTGCTATCTGTCTATAAACACCTGTATGACATAGATATAAGCTTTTTTGATTGGTGGATTTTCAGTAATAAAAGAATTATAGCACTTATTGATGGTGTTGGTGTGGAGGACTGAATTAGTTGAGCATAGTCTGTTGCTTCCAACTTTTATTTCTGGTGCTCTTTTATTGACTGTTGTTATAAACAAGTAGCATGCGTCATTGATAATTGTGCCAGAATTATTTTCTAGTTGACGTGATATATGTGCTTTGAGATAGGACCATGGTTCCATAACATAGCTGTTGCGATGATGCTTGAAACAGGATGTCAATCTGTAGCTCAAAGGCTTAGAATTTATTACTTTTTAACTGTTTCACTTTATGACCATCACAGGTTTGCATGTTTGATTTTCATGTCATCATCTCATACTAATTTTTTTTGTTTTGTATTCTGATAAGGGTGACTGTTGGTTTCATTATATTCAGGTGGAAGATGCATGGCTTAAGTGCGGGCTTGACAAGAAATCTCTTGAAGATGTTAGAAAGCATTTCAATTACAACCATGTATTGGACATTCTACGTACCATCTCTGGAACAGATACTAAGGACCCCTCTCCTGAAAATGAAGAAGGTCCCGACAAAGCATTGTCTCCAGAAGTTAAGCAAACTTTGCTAAACTGCTTAAGCAAGCAGCCACTTGCTGTCTCTCTACAGGAGAGTGCAAAAAACCTGCCAATTGATTATATCAGAGCACTTCTTGCCTCACTAAGAAGAGACCTTGCTCAGGGACCTTCTGATACAACAGCAAGTCCTGGAACACCACCAACTGTAAAACCAAGTGCACCTTCCCTAGGCAAAAATTCCTCTTCAAAACCTGATAAAGGACCACATTCTTTGTCAGAAACAACTCCCAAAAAATCAGCAGCAAAAAAGGAGGATGGCGATGGCATACCAACCACTGCTATTATCGGTCTTTCCGTGTCTGCTGTAGCACTTTTGACTCTTCTCTGCCTCTGCTTCTTTATGTGCCGGGCAAACCGAACCTCTTCATATGATTCAAGGGATGATAAGCCACTTCTGAATCTGAACTTGAGTGACTTGTCTGGTATGAATTGCACCGATCTGTCTTGATACTATGTAACATGTATCTCTTCCAAGTGTTGGTTCTTATGCTTTCTTTTGCAGCTGCTTCTCGTAAGTCTGCCCACGGAAATTCCATTGATGTTAATAAGCTGGGAGCATTGTCGCTGAAGTCAGAGACTGGTCAAAATGGCAATGTCAAACTAAGCTCATCTGAGGGCCCTAATACTGAGGTTCAACCAGCGGTCTACAATTTTCCTGAGCTGATGCCAGCTTCGGCATGTTCCATCCCAGGATCTATGCCAAGACCTCCACCAGTGATGCCACCTCCAGCTCCTCCACCACCAAAGGCTCCACCTCCAAAGGCTCCCCCACCTACAAAGCCTCCTTCATCGACTGCTCAAGTACCCGCAGCACCTTCAATAGCAGCACCTTCAAGACCTGCTCCAGCTACCCCAGCTGCAGCCTCACCACCGCCTGCTCCTAAAGCTGCACCTCCCCCACCTCCACCAAAATCAGCTGGTCCACGTGGTCCACCGCCCCCAGCAATGCCTGGTTCATCAAAGACGCGACCACCACCACAAATGAAGAAGTCAGGCAATAAGGTGGATGATAATGCAGGTTCTCATGAAGCTAAAACAAAGCTCAAGCCCTTCTTTTGGGATAAAGTAACTGCAAATCCTTCTCAATCTATGGTGTGGGATCACATCAAAGCCGGGTCATTCCAGTAAGTTTCTTGACGCAGCTGCAACTATTTACCTCTACCAGCTCCACTATTTAAATATCACACGACTCATAACTGAACTTGTACTTTACAGGTTCAATGAGGAAATGATTGAAAGTTTATTTGGTTATAACGCTATAGACAAGAAAGGTGATGCCAAAAAAGATTTATCGTCAAAGGATGTTTGTCAATTTGTTCGGATACTTGACCCTAAAAAAGCTCAGAACCTGGCAATATCACTGAGGGCTCTGAGTGTTTCACCAGAGGAAGTGTGCAGTGCAGTTAAGGAAGGTAATTGACTCTGCAGTTATTGGTACTATATTAACTAAGGTCTTATGTCTGCAATGAGGTTTCTGTTCATTCTTGGTGCGTATCGTTGTAGCTACATATCTAATTATACATTGTTTACTTTAAAAATGAAATAAAATATGACTGTTTATGCTACTATATTGATACCTCAAAAGGCTTGATGTTTGAATCTTCCTCTGGCTTTTGGTTTGTGGATTTCCTTGTAAGTTGTAATGCTGTATCTAATATACATGATATGCACCTATATCTACTGGGCCTTCAAAGCCCATACATCGACATTGGAGACTGCTGTTCTCTGAGATACGGTTTTTACAGCTTCCACATAGATCATCAATTTTTCTCGTCATTCAACTGTTCGGTTCCTTTCTTAGTACTATTTTCTTACATATTTCACCTCACCCGCTACGCGTGTAAATTGCAGGAAATGAACTTCCACAGGATTTGATACAGACCTTACTACGGTGGACCCCAAGCAATGATGAGGAGCTTAGGCTTCGATTATATACCGGGGAACTCTCTCAGCTCGGTCCTGCAGAACAATTCTTAAAAGCAATTATTGACATTCCACATGTTTACCAACGACTAGATGCACTACTCTTCATGTCCAATCTACCAGAGGAAGCTTCAAATGTGAAGCAATCGTTTGCCACTTTGGAGGTAACAGCTCATTTATTATAGTCTCTTACCTTCAAGATTGTTAGTATGTCCTGTTAAATGGTAAACCCGTTATCTATTAATTTACGAATTATTTTGTAACGTGAACTGAAGTCAACCACACTTTTTGTTCACAACCGTAGCATTGAGTCTCGCATTTTCCTTGGTGAAGTGTTGCAAACATGACAAATAAATCTGGAAATAACACTAGAAGAAATAATGTTTTATTGATAAATCTTTCTTAATATGTGCTATCGATCAGGTGGCATGCCAGGAGCTTAGAAACAGCCGCCTTTTTCTTAAGCTACTAGAAGCAGTTCTGAAAACAGGAAACCGAATGAATGTTGGCACATTCCGTGGAGGAGCTCAGGCTTTTAAACTTGACACACTACTAAAGTTATCTGATGTCAAAGGAACTGACGGGAAGACAACACTATTGCATTTTGTTGTTCAAGAAATCATCCGTTTTGAAGGATATCGTGCTGAACGCACTGCAAAAGAACAGAATAGCAGCATGTCTAGTGTGGACGCCAATGATATTACTGATGATAATAGTGAGAAAACTGAAGATGATTACAAACAAATTGGACTGAAAGTAGTGTCCAGTTTAGGAGATGAACTCCAAAATGTCAGGAAGGCAGCCATCCTTGATGCAGATCAATTGACTATGTCGGTAGCAAGTCTTGGCCACAAGCTTGTTAAAACAAAAGAATTCCTGAACACAAGCATGAAAAGTTTGGATGAAGACAGTGGGTTTCACCACAGGCTTAAGAATTTTACAGAGCAGTCCCAAACTGATGTTACTTTCTTGTTAGAGGAAGAGAAGAAAATACGGTCCTTGGTCAAAAATACTGTTGATTACTTCCACGGGAGTACTGGGAAGGATGAGGGCCTGCGGTTATTTGTGATAGTTCGTGATTTCCTCGCAATGTTGGACAAGGTTTGCAAAGAGGTGAAAGAAGCAACAAAAATAGCTCCAAAGAAAGCACAAGCCAAACAACCATCCCAAACATCTCAGTCTTTTAATGATCCCAGGCGCAATCTATTCCCTGCAATTCAAGACCGAAGGGTTGATAGCTCAAGCTCAAGCTCTGATGAGGATGATTAGCTTTAATTCAACTTAAAGTGTCCATTAAAGTGTGCTACATGGACCCTTCGAAACAGTTGTGCAGTTACAGAAATACTGTTTTGGCCATTTACTGTATCAACAGAATATGCTAGTTGTTGTAAACTTAATGTTGGAAAGAATGGTGTAATTAATACAGTTCAAAGGAAGAAACACTGACCTAGTTTAGAGCAGGCGTAACATGCAGAAGGATGTAGGTTGACTCATTCTATTCATTTCCATTGTACATTGGTATCAAAACACAGAAATACTGCAGAAACTTATGAATCAGTTGCTTTTCTTGTGATTTCAGTAGAAACAGGATGTAACAAAATGCAGTGTGCCTCTTAATGAGAAGCGCAGAGTGATTACAAGAATTGTGCTCATGTAAATTTTTTTTCTCGGATCACCCTCCAATTCGTCGTCTTGCTTTCCTTGCCAGTGTATGCTCTGGCCCTCCTTGATCCTTCTGAAGGATTGCAATTTCCTTACCATGGCAGGGGTACCTCCGCAATACACCATTGTTTCAGGCTACCAGCCATTTCTCATTACAGCACAGCCTTTCTTCTTTCCCGCATTGCACTGTTTCAAATCTCCGGAGAAGCAAAAATCTCGAGAAAGAAATTTAGACCCGCCCGCCAAAACTTCATTTCGCATAATCGCATCCCAAAACCTTGCTCGTGATAGTAAGATCCAAAATAAATATTGTATGTACTGCAAATTTGACCAACAGGAACACATACATGGTGGTTAGTGTCATTGTTTCACACAGATTCATTTGGCAAAACAAAGAACTGAGCCATGATTTCAGTTTAAATTGATGCATCTCAGACGAGAGTCGCTAAGAAATTTCAAAGCACTACACTTCAACGTTGTGAGAGAATTCTATATCCATCCAAATCAAATATGAAAACTTGTACACAAATTTGATTTATGACTTATGAGTCATCGAAAGATGAACGAACGTGGTAACAAATACAGAGTAACTAATTCATGCGCATACAAGAGTAAGTAAAAACAATTAGCGTAACACCGGTACAAGCACACATAACCTTCCTACTAACAACAACCTGCTTTAATAAAAGCAGAGCACCTAAGGTGGCCTACATCGAACGCAGTAGTGATACACCATCAACAGGGAGCGATACCACGGAGGCGGCGTCAGGATCTAGTCCTCGTCGGCGGCGGCGGCCTTGGCGCTTCCGCCGGCCTTCTTGGGGAGCAGCAGGTTGTGGATGTTGGGCATGACACCACCGCTTGCGATGGTGACGGTGCCGAGCAGGCGGGAGAGCTCCTCGTCGTTGCGGACGGCGAGCTGGATGTGGCGTGGCACGATACGGGTCTTCTTGTTGTCCCTCGCGGCATTCCCGGCGAGCTCAAGAACCTGCGCGGAAGCAAGGAAGAATCGAAACGATTAGTCAACAATTCTAGCTGATTGAAGCGAAATTAGCAGACAAAGCAGCTCCACACAAGATTAGTTCTAATTCTTCATTCAAACCACCCAAGATTATTTAACTCAAAAATCAAAACTATTCCGTTCCCGAATTTGCAAGTAACCGCTAACTACGGACGAAACATGTCCAAAGGAATTCCAGCATCAGAAACCAAATCGAACAGCAGAACCAAGAAATTATAAGTCCCACGCACCTCAGCAGCGAGGTACTCGAGCACGGCGGCGAGGTATACGGGGGCGCCGGCGCCGACCCTCTCGGCGTACTTGCCGGCCTTGAGGAACCTGGCGATCCTGCCAACGGGGAACTGGAGCCCGGCCTTGGAACTCCTCGACATGGCCTTCTTGGCGGCCCCGGAGCCGATCGCCTTCCCCCTTCCGGCCATTGCTACAGCGACAAGGAGCTCTGAAGGAAGATTCAGCGGCGAGAAGCGAAGCGAAGGCAGTAGAAGACTGAGCGGATTCGTGGAGGCGGTAGCGGGAGGACAGCGTAAGTTGAGCGGTTGGTAGGGTAGGCAGGACTATATAGTGCGCGGCAGCCAATGGGGTGAGAGGACACGGATCCGTGACGTGGCGCAACGAGGATCTGGGGATGGCGAATCGATCCTGGCCGTCGGATGCGTAGAGCCGTGCGCGGGTGGGGGGAGGGGGCGGGGGGGATGGGTATTGGTTTTGCCGCCACAGCGTTTCGTTATTTTGCCCGACGGCGGGCCCCACCGTGAAACACGGATCGTGGGCCTTGGACCTGCATTTGGTTTTTGGGCTAATCTCGGCTTGCTGGACTTGCGTCAGCCACTTACAAGTTTCGGCCTAGCCTTCGAAGTGAATAGGGAACACCTTTTTTTGTTTGTTTTATTTCGATTGCGAAATCAGATGAACTCGGAACAACTTGGGAGTCACGATATCAGTTGAACGGTGGCAAACCTGAAATCCCACACGTAACTGCCGCTATCGTGCCAACACAAGAGCGGCAGTGCTCCGCAGTCATCCAGCGTTACTATCTGATCAAGTCGGTTCGAGTACTTGTTCCTGGCGTGAGCACAGAAACTCTCATGGCCTATTCGGGAGTCATTTCAAACGCTTTTCCGGTACTTTATCACGCATCAGGTCTCGAAGAAAAAGGATGGCCATACGTGTCCATGGTTGAGGAATCTCAAGTTCATAGCTTCCATCAGTTTTTTTTTCACGTTTGATTGATTCCTAGGTTTGCACATTTGCTCTGCACAACTTCAGATCTCGAGAAAAAAAAAAATATGGCTCCTGCTTAGCTCCATGTCGATTGTTGAGGAATCTCAAGTTCATCGCTTGCATCAGTTCTTTCACGCTTAGATTATTAATTCCGAAGCTTGCACATTTGCTCTGCGTACTGACCTCCTGCATACTTTTTGCAATTGTAAGGTCCAGTGCATAACTATCAATTTGCACTCCTGGACAATGACATCGCCGTCACTTGCCCTCAGGGAAATTAGGCACAAATTTAACACTCACAATTCCAAATTAGACATCAGAGGAAGTTCAAAGTTTCAACTTCCCATTTCTTCATCCATAAACATATTCTGGCTTACATCCCTGAGTTGAACAACCCAAAAACTTCGGCCATATTCACATCCATTCATCAAAGAAGCCTAATTAATCAACCCGAAGGATCCGCTACCATCTCCTACTTCTCCCAACCATCCATCCAACTTTTTTGTTTCGAGAAAGTAAAACAACAGAGCAGCTACATCTACGACGGAACCACACGATGTGAATCGGCTCCGGGGACGGCCTCAGTTGTCATCGTCGTCGTGGCTCGCCTTGGACGAGGCCGCCTTCTTGGGAAGAAGGTGCTGGTGGATGTTGGGCATCACACCACCGCTCGCGATGGTGGCACCGCCCAGCAGCTTGGTCAGCTCCTCGTCGTTGCGGACGGCCAGCTGGATGTGGCGCGGCACGATGCGAGTCTTCTTGTTGTCCCTCGCGGCGTTCCCTGCGAGCTCAAGAACCTGCATTGGGGACGAATCGAACGAATCAGCACAAATTCAAATGTTAATCAGGTAATCTCCTAAATAAAGCTAGGGTGAAACAAGATGCGCGCTAAGCTAAATTTGTACCCAGGGGAAGGTTCTCGATTAATTAGCAGAAATTTAATTTGTTGGTTAAAATTCGAATATTAGCGTGGATTGACCTACAACAAATCCCCCATTGACGCCTTCCAGTGTAAGAGAGCAACAAAAGGGCTCGATTCAGATCTAGAAAGACTAGCACCAAACGGACCCGAAAGACCCAATCCAAACCACAGATCGAGATCCGTGGATGGGGCAGGAACGTACCTCAGCGGCGAGGTACTCAAGGACGGCGGCGAGGTAGACGGGGGCGCCAGCGCCGACACGCTCGGCGTACTTGCCGGCCTTGAGGAACCTGGCGATCCTGCCGACGGGGAACTGCAGCCCGGCCTTGGAGCTCCTGGACGTCGCCTTCTTCGCCGCACCGGCACCGATAGCCTTGCCGCGTCCCGCCATCAGGTTAGGTCGACGAGAACCAGGAATCAGCTTGCGCTTGGAGGATTTGGGAGGCGGAAGGGACCGGACAGAGGCTGCTGCTGTTGAGTCGCGTGGGTGATGCGTGAGAGACGGCTGGGACGGACGGGCCGGCGAAATATATAGGGCCGCGGCCCGGGGACGGGAGCCAATGGGACGCCATCACGCGGATCGTGCCTCGCGTGCCGTAGGATGGCTCTGCTTGGACGGTGGATAGGGATCACGCAGTCCGCGATCCGGAAGCGGCGGGAGGCGGTGCGCGCGGGACTGCGAGAGTTTTTCGTTTGGGCGCTCTCGGCTGGCGAACGCGCGCGGAATCGGCGGATCGGTGACGTGTAATATGTGGGACCACACTGTCAGTCTCATTTTTTTTCAACTTTGTGGTCCAAATCCGTTCCCTTTCTCCAGCAGAACGGATGGAAACGGTGGCCACTGGTTAGCCGGGTCCGGTTAGCCACCCCTCGTTGAGGGTTTTGAGCGTGCCACCGAGGCAAATCCGTTGTACTGAATGGAACATAGTTTGAAGTTCGATTCGAAAAAGGAAAGAAATAGTACTGATTCGATATATTCAACAGATGATTCCAGCTAGCAATGGATATCATTTTTAAAAGATTTGTGATAGATTCTAAAGTCACTACTAATGATATGACAGTTAAACATTTGTATTGGATTTTGTAAAGACCTTACTAACCTAATGTAGTTGGTATTTTTTAGTTAGAGATTCATATTAAATTTTCTGAAGACGTTACTAACGTAAGATAGTTGATATTAATGAAATATTTGTTAGACTCTGACGATGTTACTAAAGCATGATGATTGGGTATGCGTTAGAGATTCATGTTACATTCGAGTAGCGTTATCATGCATATGTTATAGCTCTATATTAAAAGATCATAGCGTCCTGACAAAACTACTATTTTAGTGGTACAACATGATGGTGTCTTAGGTTATAATCATATTAACATGAGAAAATTACTTATTTGGCCTTCAAAAAACTTCTTCTTCCTTCCTTGGCCCTCTCCCAACAAAACTTCCTTACTTGGCCTCAAAAAATTTGAGGATTCCTTCTATGGCCTTTCTGTTAGTTTTGACACTACCGGTGTTAGTTTAAGACCATATAAGAAACTTTGTCTAATGTTTAAGGATTGTTTTAATTATGTAAAAAATATAATTTGAATTGGAAATATTCTTTACTACAGTAATAGTTTTTTATGTTTAGCAGACCCATAAAAAAATAATTCTTTGTTATATTAAGAATATTTCTTTTATTAGCGTCTGTTATAATATAAAAAATAAAAATTTAAAACATATTTTCTATTAGTGTAGTAAAATATTTCTAATCCACAGTATATTTTTACATAATTAAAACAATTCTTAAACATTAGACAAAGTTTCTTATATGGTCTTAAACTAACACCGGTAGTGTCAAAACTAACGGAAAGGCCATAGAAGGAATCCTCAAAATTATGGAGGCCAAATAAGGAAGTTTTGTTGGGAGAGGGCCAAGGAAGGAAGAAGAAGTTTTTTGAAGGCCAAATAAGTAATTTTCTCTATTAACATTGTATTGTCGTCATCATTAATAGACATTCGGTTTTACATGTAAGCCAATATATACTTTTTCATGGACTAATAAAAACCTTTAAAGAATATATGAGAGGAAAAAAATGATATCCATGTACATTATTATTGAGCCTCCTATCATGTGTATTTATTTTTAACTGAGTTTTGTAGTATCAACATATCAAAAACCTTTGCTTAGATGAGGCGCATTTGAACCATCTTTTCTTGTTTATTTATTTTTGCCATTTCTCATCGCGTGTTCACCCTTTTTTTGCTAGGGCACATATCTTTGCGACCACGTGGACATGATCTCTCTAGCTGCTAGAAGAAGGGAGCCTTTCTTTTTTGTCATAGTGATAATTAGGTAGTGATTATTAGGCTCTATTCAGATTCAGCTGGACTAATTGTTAGTCCAATGTTTGACATCAATTCAGAACAGATTTTTATGCAAATGAAATAGGTGTCCTGCATTCCATTATAGAAACATCAATTCATAACATTAAGAATTAACTAATTATAAAATTAATTGTACAATCCATTGTTATTGATGAGTACAACCCATTATTCAACTTTGTAAAGATTAGCCAATAAATCTGGTATAGTAGACATGGGCTAATCATGTAATAATTAGGATCAATGGTTTCGAATCATCGATTAGCTAGGATTATTGCAATTATTGTTTTGCAATTAGCTCATGTTTAGACGTCCAAATCATCATCTAAACGTTGGATTAAAAGTTTTAGTCCAAAAGGATCCAAATACCCCCTCATATAGTTTGAGTTTTAAATTTAGCAGCTTGGCGTTCCTTCTTTTATATGAGCCAAATGGATGCCCTTGGAATCATGACAGCTCTGATGAGGGCAATATGTATCTTAACAATTGTTTCTATTTCATCAGGGTTCGATCTGGTAAGAAAAAAGAGCTAGTGAGATGAGATTGTTATTTCTTCCTACCAATGGTGACTTTCATAATTATCATTCAGAAAATTAAATGTTCTGGCAGTAGGTTCAAAGATCGTTGGTCATGTCTTCGATAAAGTTTAATGTCACTCATTGATGGTTGAAGAGGACATCACTTCGTTTGGTTCCCTATATCCGTCGACATTAGTCAGATAAGTGATATCGAAGATGGGTAAATAGAACTCATGATTTGTTTGGAAATTGGCTCGTCTGTTTTCAAGTTCCTGTGTTAGATAAAGCATCCTTGTAATTAATTGATTTGCAGACATTTTCTGAGGGGAACATTGAGTCCAGTTCTGAGCTCATCGTGAAAGGTGTGATGAGGATACATAGTTGATTCGGCTTGCTTGCCGGACTTTGGAGTCACTGGTCTTTCATGTCTTCGCCAAGAACAGATGAAGATTCATTAATCTAACTATGCATTTTTTTTTAGTGACATCAATGTGATTATGCATGGTATTGATGATTCTTCTTATCTGAACTTGGAACGTCCATTGAGCCTCTTTGTCGTGATGGTTCTCCGGTGCGATGGTCAGGTGACTTTACCATGTCTTTAGATTGAAACGACAAGGTGCGATGATACGTGCATCATTTTTGCCATGAGACATCAACGATCAAAGCCTGTCGCCGTTCTCAAACGGGAAAGGATATGTAATCAGGATGACGAACCTCATCACATGAGCGTGCAAAACTCTAAAAAATCAGTTCAAGACGTTGATCCAGTATCCTAATCTACGACCTAGAGAGTGCTGAACGACTTGTTACAGGGCTACCAGTAAACGTGGTGGAAGTCACTACTTAGGGCTTCTTTAGATCTGCAGTATTTCCCATGAATCGTATAAAAGATTTATAGGAGCAGTTTAATTTCACAGAAAAAACATAAGATTTTAGAAAATTTTCCCAAACGGTAACTCTGCCGATTGACACGAACACGGTGTCTCAAGATGTTGTTCACACTCGCCACACTTCCGTGAGATCCTTCCAGACACCAAGCAAGCAAAATTACATTCCACGTGTGTGTGGTGGGTCTACCCTCCGATGTGGACACTACTAGTGCTGGACAAGAAAAAGAAAAGTTACAGGCAGGCAGGCAGGAACCCGTATCTCTCTCCTCCGTTCCCGGCTCAAAGAGACGAGACGACAAGAGCTCACGCTCACACGAACCGATGGCGACCACCGTTTACTCACGTCAGGCGTGCGCGCCCCCCGTGTGGTGGCCTTCCTCCCGCTTGGCAGCGTTGGCGGAGGAGTAGTAGACGGCGCAGACGAGCGCGTGCACGAAGCAGAGGACGCCGCCGATGGAGAGGAACCGGTGGCGCGCCACGCCGCACTCCGCCAGCTTGTGCGTCCGGTTCGGCAGCGCGCCCAGGACCAGGAGCGCCAGCCCGATGACGAGCACGATCCTGATCGATCGAATGAATGAATGAATGGTTGAATGAATCTCGAGCAGGACGACTCGCTCGAGCAGGAATATGCAAACGTACTAGAACGTACCACGTGAGCACCAAGGCGAAGGACGCCATGTGCCGGTTGGCCGACGGCCGGCGCAGCTTGTCGCCGGAGCAGGCGCACGCGCACCCGCCGGCCACGTTCGCGATGGCGTGCGACGCCGCCAGCACCGCCGCCGCGGCCACGCCAAGCTCGTACGCGCGCCACACCGGCTGCCGGCACTCGATGAACAGGACACGCAGGTGCCGCCCCTGCAAAGCATCATCGGAGGAGGACCGACCGGCGGGCCGAGTGAGGGAGACAAGAATCAAAGAAGTCTCCAGCAGGAGCAGCATGAAACCAAAAAGTACACTTGCCTGGTTCTGAGCCTTCTCCGCGTGGATTCCGAGCACGCCGGCGACCACGTCCATGGCGATGACCAGGAGACACACGACCACGGCTTCAACTCTCGCCATGGCTTATCCTCTTCTCCGCTCCTCCTTGTTCCACCAAAGTATAGTGCTTGCTCGCTTGGGACTCAGGATGCTGGCAGCAGAGCAGAGACCAACGCGGCGCAGAGCTAGCAAGTGCTCTGAGATGGTACTATAGTACTAGACTAGTCACTGGTGTCGGGACGCCATCGGTCTCTGCTTTCTTTTGGCCTTCTTTATCTCCCCGCTTTGGTTTTGTTTACTCATTCCGCGTTACGAGGGCTGCGAAAAGCTACTACCACACTACCAGCTGGTGTCGCGCCTGCGATCGAGAAGAAAGACAGAGAGGTTTACGGTGAAACGACATGCTTCCATGTACTAGAATCGGGAGAAAGTATCATTGCTAGTATACACTAGTGCTCCTTTTCGCTCCTAATTTATTCGTTCATATAGATCTTATAGTTTTTTTTATTTTACTTGTTTATTTCGTTTTTTAATATATTCTTTTATTCTTAATACATTTTCATCTCTATTTTTTTCTTTTTTTATGCACCTATTTTATTTATTTTTTTATACTCCGTGTTTAGATTTAGATGAAAAAATAAATTGAGAAGGAGTAAATACTAACAAGAACAAGATACGCCGTACTCTTTTGGATAAGCGAAATCATGTGTAAACATAGCACATCATTCATGCTCACGTGGTACAAGCTATGTAGCACACAGGTCACACTTGCCAATTGCCATCACCACAGTTAGGCTAAAAGCAAAACGTCGTCTGAAAAGTAAAAAAGAAAAAAAACAAAACAAAACGCAATGAGAAGTCTTCATTGCGGCGGACGACCGAAGTCTTCAGCTTACGTCGCTGATTTCGTGCTGTTGTGCTGGCGAGTGGATTGAGCTGGACGTCCTCTGTACCGTCACACCGTAGCCGACACCAATTTGACGTGAAAAACAGCTACAAACGGACGGTACAGTTAGGGTTTCTCGGTCATAATAAGGTAAGTCGTGTCAAACGTTGTTTTCATGAAAAGCGATTCTTAGCTACCATTGTGAAGCGATTTTCTAAAATGACCTAAGGGCTAAAGACTGAAAAAAATAGTTTCTGTAAAGTGATTCTCTATTCTAACTTTTAATAAATATTATATAGAATCAATTTCAGTCACAAATCATTTGTTATTGAGAATCGCTCTTAGAGAGCTCACTAAACAGGTCCTTAGGGGCATTTTGGTTTGGATTTTGATCCCTCTGCTCCGACGACGCTTGCTTTGTTGTAGGGGTAGCCACTCGTAGCTTCGTGCGCTCTCCTTTCAATTTGGTGATATAAGAGAAAAACTACTCCAACTTATAATACGTGTTGTGGGTCGTGTTAGAGGGAGCAGAACAGCTAGAATCACAAAGAATAGTCCTTACTACTAGCTTTGTTGAAAAAAAGTAGCATCTTTCCACGTTAAGAAATGTGGTTCATTAACGTCTTCCAATCTCGAATAGCTGTTAGCTAACCTAGTGAATCAGTTCAGTGAGAGCAGCTAATAATATAGTTGTTAATTGGACATTAGAGAATTATTATATGCACGGATAATGTTTCAAACCATTATGAATAATTGTAGCATATAATAGTTATTCCTAATGATTTGAAACGTCCCTACAGCGCAGTGCGTCCAAATCAGAAACGCTCAATTAATAAAAAAAATTTATCTAGGGTCCTGATTATTTACTATTTTTTCTTCATTTTTATAATTATAGAAATAGGTAGTTTTTCTTGAGAACGCATATGGTTTAGTACTTTTGTTAACCTGTATTGCACCAAAATCGAAACATACTGAAACGTGTGTGTAACAAAACGTGATCTTTCGTTGGCGGTGCATGGGCCGACGCTGATCAGGCCCGCCTACAGCCACCACACAACACCCAAAATCCAATTCCGTAGCCCCTAGACGGACGCCGAGTGGACCAAAAGTGGGGAGCCTTTCGTCCAGCTCCAGCCCTAGGCACCCAAACCTCTCGACGCAACCGGCCGCCGGCGCCGCCGCCGTAGCTAGAGGGGGAGGGGCGAAGTGGAGGAGGGAGGAAGATGTCGTTCCGGGCCCGTGAGATATACAAAAAGGTGGTGCGGCAAGTGGGTGGCGAGGGGAAGCTGCCCGCGGAACTGATGGAGTCGGTGAAGAACATGCTGCCCAACAGCAAGGTCGTCATGGGGCGCGCCAAGCGCGGTATCTTCGCCGGCCGCCACATCCAGTTCGGGAACAACGTCTCCGAGGACGGTGGCAACAAGTAAGCTGACCGCGCTTCTCCGTCATGCCATCTTTTTCTGCCCCTGTCCTGATCTATATACCCTCCAGGTGCCCACTGTTAAATGTGAGGTTCAGTTCTTAAAATGAGAGTTAAAATTCTCAAAATGAGGGAAATGTAGTTAATTGTGAAAAAATGTGGATTTTTCGGCCTAGACATCCTCCCTACCATCCCAATTGCCCACCGACTTTCGACTGCAGATGTGCAATTTCATATAAGAGAACAAAATGGTGTATTTGATGCCATCTGCTGTGTGTCATGAAAGGGAGTACAATCTGGAAGACCACTGCTACGCGCAGTAGCACCTTCTAATTACTGTCCGTAGCCTTGCATCTCATGTTTTGGATTCTCTTGTCACTTCATTTTGAACGGATGCTTTAGCAGAGATGCAGGGGCTTCAGTGTCTAAAATCCAAATAAAAATTAACTAGGCTGCTATGGTACATCATGCCATGTGATTCTAACATTGAATTAAAATTTCTTGGCTCGTGTTTCACATGTCTTTTTATGTTTCTTTAGATTTAGACTTACAATGCTAGATGTTTGCTATTCACTTATTCTCATTTTAGATGGTAGAATAGAATGGTTTGTAGATCATTGGTTTAGCCACTTGTCTGCATATGCAACTGCGAGGAGCATATACCAATATTTGATCATGAAATGAAAAAAAGACTGTCATTTCCTTTCTTTGTGGAAATTTCTTGTAAAGGTGACTGACGTCACCATGATGTTTTCAAGTGATTCCAAATCATTTGATTTTATCTTGATATTTTTCAAATTGGATTAGAGTCGTCAGATGCTTTGAGAATGACAAGAACCATGGCCTCACTTCATGAGTATTCCCTCATGATTGTAATATCACCTTCTTACACAGTGAATTTCTGTTTCTTTTATTATGACAGACAGAGAAAGTGTTTTGTTTAAGACCGTGATATTACAGCCAGAGAAGGTGATTGTAATATCACCCTTTTTAAGCACAGCATGCTGTCATAACATCATAAAAGAAAACTGGAGGGAGCATTATATTAAGTAAAAAATATTGGTAATTTAAATTGATCGTGCATATTCTTGATCTACTTGATAAGTTGCATTGCAGTACTTATTTTTGATGGAATTAATGTGATTCAGTTGACATGTAGAATCCAATCACTAAATCACATTGATCACTAGGATCATCCTATAACCTCTATAGACGGAGCAAAGTCTACTTACTCCAATTTAAAAATATTGATGTTGAACATTCCAATTTTAACTATTAATATCTGGCGATTCTTGTTGTATTGGGCTACCTATTTTAGTGGGATTTTCTTCATAACATTAACATCTAGAACCTGATCACTAAATTATATTTGTGCAGGATCGTTCCTTTAATCTATAGTCATCGAGCAAATCTGCTTAATTAACAACTACCTTCGTCTTTTAAATATAAAAGTTTGGACACCAATTATAGTTCAATTGGAGGGAATAGTGTGTGGTAATTCCCTGTTAATAAAATGGCTGCAGGACATTTTCCCTGTTACAAAGTTTGAATCTAGAAATCTTAGTGTCATACACATGCATTTTGCTTCTACCTGTATTTGGTTACTTGTTGATTTGGTTCTTTTCTGTTTATCTAGAACGAGACGATCGTGGAAGCCAAATGTTCAGGAGAAGCGTCTTTTCAGCTATATTCATGATCGGCACATTAGAGTCAAGGTAACAACTCATGCACTTCGATGCATCGATAAAGCTGGTGGCATTGATGAATACCTCCTGAAGACCCCTTATAACAAAATGGATACTGAGATGGGGATAGTGTGGAAAGCAAAGATTGAGAAAATGTATGCAGAGCTGGCTGAAAAGGAAGTAGGCTTCTTCCCTCCTGAGGAAGAGTCTAAAATTGAACAGGGTTTTGATGAGGCTCGTGCTGCTAAGAAAGAGGCTCGTAGAGAAGCGAGAAGAGCTTTGGCAAAGAACAAGCAACTAGAAGTTGCTAATGGCAATGGTGACCAAACAACTAATGTTGCAGATACAAAGAAAGGCGTGTCTCCTGTTGCCGCGTAGTCTGGGCCAGGACCTTTTTACTTTCCTTCACTGGTTAGAATTCTGAACTTTAATGTTTTGAGGCATTAGATATCCGAATTGAATTTGAAGTCTTGTTTCCAGTTTCGTTTATGATTCTGATATAACATCACATATTACTTTCTTTGGAAGGCTTAACTATTACTGCAGCATTAGCATGTTTATCTTTTGTCTTGCTGAAACCTTTCTTTTTTGCCTTACTATTTCATAAAATGGTAAAAGCTTGTTGTCATATGAATCATGTTATTCGATATCATTCATCTGTGTTTTATTTTGCTTCATGGGGACGCTTAGTTTCCTATCCTCTATACACTTGTGCTGATCAACATTAGATTCAAGCTTCTTCTCTGCGAGTGCAATTGATATTAGATATTACTTCATATCTTGCAGATCAAAGAAGAAAAATATTGGGTGACCCTGGCCAAGCAACAGAAGGCTTATTATTTGCTATTAAGTGGCGAAGATTTCTCGTGTATCATTTATCGTCCTTTTCTGTAAGCAGCAGTATGCGTTAAGCTGAAGTCTCTTGTATGGCAAAATGTTGATGTTGTAAGCATCTGAAGAAATGTTGGAGTTTGTTGGAGTTTCTGTACAATCGTGGAATGCTCTGTTCTAGCCTCTAGGGTCAACTTTCAGAATAGTTTTTCTTCTATACTTGATGTATTTCAACTGTCGCTTAAGCAGAATTCTCGAAATAACTGCTGAGCTTGATAAAGGTCAGTGTGTTAGCTAGAGTCTTATGATCCCAGCTCGTGTCAGCTACATTAATAGCTAGACTCTGATAGCAAGCAAGTTCTACTCTAGCTTGCTGCGTGGGACTGAAGTTTTCTTTTTTTCCGCCCCGAATAATGTTTGGTGCAGTTGTCTAGTTGAACCTTCCTACGACTTGGGAGTTTTCAAAATTGTAATGCCTTTTGTTTTAAGTAGAATAATCACACCATGTTCCTGCATTGTTTTATTTTTCTGATTGTCGCCTGTGCCTTGAATCGAATGTGATTAATCAAGAACTCAGGATAGAAGCTTAGTTAAGCGCTTAATTGTTGATATAATATCAACCGCAAAGGTACGTCGCCGGTTCCATATGAACAAATCCAAAAGTCTGAAAAATACATGGCCCTTTGCCTATTATGTTCCATCATCTAGCCTAGCTTGGTGAGGAGATCGCCGAGAACAGATTTGGTCTCCGCGTAGTACTTCTCAGCCTGTGGGGTGCTCTTGATCTTGGCCGCATGGTCGAGCTGCCAAATGAAGAGGACATACATGAATATTAATGTCAGTAACAGTACAGCGCCTCCTTCTGTCAAAAAGGAAAAGGAGAACCAAACGAAAAAAAGAATCAATAGAGAAGAGCTTAATTACATCGTCAATGGTGTTGAAGAGCTTGCTGGTGAGCTCCTTGAGGCTCTTCTTCTCGTCCTTGGGCTTGGAGGAGATGACCGTTTTGAGATCGTAGCGCAGGTACGAGGCTCTGAGACGGAGGTCGTTCATGACGTAGGGCCACGCCTTCTTGTCGATGAGCGGCTTGAGGTTGATGATGTCCTGCGCCGACTCCTTGGCCCTCGCGGCGGCCTCCGCCGGCGGCAGCGGCTGCAGGTAGAACCGCTCCTTCAAGGGGAGTCCAAAGTCCCTCGCCTGGTCAGAGTTCTCCGTTCCGGCTGCGTGCCATGACACAGAAAGAAATTGACGCATCAGATCGACGACGTATCTGATTGACATGTTGAGTGGGTCGCCCTAATTGAACTTAATTAGTAGCTGCAAACTAATGTCGAGATGAACTTACGGAGTCCACCGGACGGCGCTGGCGGCCCCCCGACCTTGATGGTCTTGACGGGCTCGGCACGCACCGCCTGCGAGAAGGCCGCGCCGCCGACGATCCCGGTGGCCACGAGCCCGAGCACGGCGCGGCGTCCCGCCACGGCGGCGGCTTCGCCCTCGGCAGCAGCCGACGCCCTGATGGCCGTCCGGGCCCTGCCAACGCGCCGCCCGGGGAGCACGCCCTGCGACAGGCCGGTCATGGATGCCATGGCTTGTGCCATCTCCTCTCTGCTCGCTTCAATTCCTCTCTCCCTTCGCGAAGCTTAAGCGTGCCGAGAGGCGGTGTCTTGCTTGCTCAAGTGGCTGGCAGTGGCACAGCGTGGCAAAAAAATATACGAGGAGGACGTTCAGCCGCCGTCGTTTGCCGCGGTCTTATCTGACTGGATAACCTGGCGGCCAGTGCGTGAGCGCCACGTGGCCTCGTGAATCAGTCGTGGCCTCCATTTGGATTGCGCCCTGCGACCAATAGCACGGTGACACGTGGAAAGAGTTCGTTTGATGGATAGCAGCGGCAGTATCTTGTTGGGGTAACGTCTTCCAAGAATGTTCTCCGTCCGTGGTAAAGGAGGTAAAGAAGGCAGAACGAATGATTTTTAAGTAAATCTGTTCGTAGGCGTAAAGCCATGGATCATTTCAAATGCTGCTTGAAACGGAACAAAATCACACATTCCTTGGCTTAATTGGGTGAAAATCATGCGTTCAAAAATGAGGTTGAATCACGGCTTCTTTGTATTTTTTTGAATTCATCATAAAAATAATTAAAAATTTGTAGCGATCAGCAAGACAAACGACGACCACAAATAGAAACAAGCGTTCCCTCACGAAAGAAAATAAAAATACATTGCGGCTTATAGGCGTCGATCAATAGGCCCGAGGCCCGTCCAGCAGAGCGGCGAGGGCGCGAGGCCCACCGCGAGCCCCCGGTGGCCGAAGCCCCCAAATCCCAAACACACTCCCCTCCAGCGGCCGCCCTTCGATTCGATAGCTCAGCGCGCGGGGCTGTATGCGCCGCTGCTCGCCAGCCACATTGGCGCGCAGGGTTGCACCTCTCGAGTCCTCCTCGGCAGGTTCGCATCTAATCCATGCTGATCCCAGACCGCAAATTTGTTCCTGCATTCCAGATTTCCAGTAGCTCTCATACTTCGGTAATATCGTGACTAACCCATTATTACTGATTCAAAAATTAGTCGCTAACTGGGTAGAGAGATTCAAGGGCTGCTGCGGTTGCTTACCCCCCAACCCTGCCACTGCCAGCGCTAGCACTTCTCTGAAATAGAAGGGCCACCAATTACGACAGTTTAGCAACAGTTACCAATAGCAAATCTGCGATGAGTACGATATTGCGAGCAAGTTAAGATATTAGCAATCAGCAATAGGAAAAGTGCTTTTGTTTTCTATGAGGGGTACTTTTATGATTCGCTAACTTGGTGGGATCACCAACACAACGCGTTCCGCTGATCCGTTCGGTTAGTTCCCTAGCTAGGTACAGTAATGCAAACTAATTGACTAAAATTTTAGGTCTCGCAGACACTCTTTCCATCTGGAAAATATCGGTCAGAACCAAGTTTAAACCCTGAACTGAGCACCTTATGACTACCTGTGATACGTGGACATGTGGTTTGATCATCTGGGAGAAAACATTCTGCGTTGTGCTCTGTTGTTTGCTTTCTCTTGATTCTGAACATAAGCTCTTCTACCCTTCTAGGAGAATGCGTTGGATCACTTCACGTTGTAGGCTTTCATTCCTTGCTGAGCTATGCGATGATTCGTAAGAAATTGTGCACATTCCTGCCAATTTATGCCACCTTTGGTGCTGCTAGCAAAAGTCGAACAAATTAGTTTGCCATTTATTTGAAAGTTTGCATCATGTAGCTTTGAAATGCTACTATTTCGGGGAGACTTGTCAAAGAAGCATTTTCTAGCGAGACAACTACACAATTTTGTCATTTCTGACTTTCTGCGAGCTTTGCCATTTGAGAAAAGGATATTGTATTTTGAGATATTGCTTTTCAGAAGGGCAAAACAATTTGTGAGAAATAATATTATTTTTTTAGTTATTACTTACATAAGAAAACCGACACAAACTCATGTTGTTTTTAGTTGTTTAAAGCTGGTTGATCTTTGTTCGGCATGTTTTTTAAAATCTCATGATAACATTATCTCTCATGTTGATTATCTTCACTCTTTTTGTTCCGTAATCTATTTTTATGCTGCTCAGATTAAGTAAATTACTCAGTCGAAACACTTCATCCATACGACAACATAAATAAGCCACAAAGCAACCTTTTTATTCCTCGACACAAATAAATACAATACCGTGAAGGCCAGGGGTGGACATCTTACAGCTTATTAGGCAAGCACTTCAGGATTACAACCCAAAATATTATTGACACAATATATGATTATAATCTGCTTGCTGCAGCACATTATTTATTTTATAACTTCTTGTGCTTATTTCATTTTTATATGGATCTCAAGTGCTTCTTGGCCCATGCAGTAGATTGCGCCACTAGGATAGTTAAACTGGTAGGTCTGTGTTCTTGTTAAAGGGAAATGGCTCCAGTTTTGGCTCTGCGACTTCTAGGATTTCTTCAATTGGTATCTCTGGCTTTGACCTTTGCAGCGGTGCAATCGGATCAACATTTGGGTTATAGTCCTGAAACAGTTTTCGTATATTGTGTCAGTGTATAACTGCATAAATACGTGTGTTGAATTGTGGGCATCTTGACATACATGGGTTTTACTTACCAGGTTAGCATGCATTCTCCTGACAAAAGTTTTGAAAGTGTCATAGTTTTGTCCCTGCAGCAACTCATCTGATAATCGGAGGTAGGTGAACCCAAGTAACTTGTGCTCAGGAGGGCCGTTCTTGTTGATGCCTTGTGGTCTTGCATTCTTGAGGATTGTGTTGTAAGCTGTTGCATCATATCGACCTAGTGCATTTTCGCATGACACAAGTAGGCCTTCTCTCCACCCAGCACTCAACACCTGCCAATTTGTATGGTTTGCAAAAGAACATTTTTATGAGGATATAGAACTCTTTTTTGGTTCCTTATTTGGAGGAGAACATAGATAGAGTGTTAACCTGTTGAACCAGTTCTTCAGGTGCACTTTTTGCCTCTTCACTCTGCTCATTGTCCCTCATCTCTGCACATGTGAAGTTCATGCAAGCATGGTGCCTTGTTAGCATGTGCGCTATGGTTCTGTAGCCGTCTCTGTTGTCTAAGTTGTAATATCCGGCAGTAAGCTCAGCTGCATGGTTCGGAACCCTGTACCACCAGTGTATGCCAGCGATCTGCCAAAAAAGGAAAATCAGAGCATGTGACATTTATATTCCAGATTCACCATCTACTAATATTTTAAATTGTGATCTAGCCTCTATTGAACCTTATGCCTATATTATTGCTACATCTGCTCATCTGAAATTAAAGGAAAATTCTAAGCACTAGCATGGGTTATTCTCCCAGGTACTCACTTTGATTGCCAGGTGCACTCTGCTTCCCTGGAAGACCTTGTTTGCTTCATCCAAGATTTTATCACCATGTTTGATGAGTTTGTTGGAGTACCATGTGAGGAAGAATTTCCCTTTATCTGTCTGGTATGTTCCATTGTTTGCAAAGAACTTGGTCTGCTCGGGAGTGTCATTGTACGCGCCAGCATCGTCAGGCAATTCCCACTCAGGATGCCCAGCCTTTTTTGCTGCTGACTTGAAGTCTGCTTCCAGGTACTTATCATAGCACTGCAGATAATAATAATAATTATTATTGTTATCGTTTGAATAACAATTATATGCACTAAATCTGGTCTGCTGGTGATGCCATATTGACATTATTGATTAGGTTTATTTCATTGTTGTCAGTTTAGTTTAGCAAGCATTTGATTTCTTCTTGGTTTACTTGAGGCATTTTCCTCGAAAGAAGAGTAGCTTTTCAAGGCGTCTTTGGCCTGATCAGTTGACTTCCAGCTTTACCAAGAACCTTTTAATTTTAGTGACTTTTAGCACTTCCTGCGAACTAACTCATGGACAAAGATAAAACTGCCTTTGCTCATCACATGGAGCCTGTCAGTCCCTTTTTTTTTGTTAAAAGAGAAAGTGAAGAATATTTGTCTTTTGGAAGGAGCACTCACGATGAACTCCCCGATGCCTGGGAACACCCATCCCTGAGTCTGGGGATATGAGGGGTACCTCATCTCTCCACAAGGGCCAAGTCCAACCTCAATGTCAATAATGACACCTGCATCAAAGAACTCTGCCATATTCTCCCTGAAGCTCTTCATGTAATCAGCATACATCTGTCATAAACAGAGAAGACCCAAGATGACGCAACAAGATCACAAGTACGCTTGAATATGCCCAGGACGATCATTTTCCTTTCTGTCAATGTGCTGACAGTGTAAGCTAGCTGACCTGAATGGCAGTTCTTCCATGGAAGAGTGGCTGGTCATCCACACCAATGGTGAGGTACTCGATGTTCCTCATCCCTGCCCGGTTGGTGAAGAAGATATCGGGGTTTGCATCGCCGACTTCCCGGACCCACTGTGGGATTGGGATGTTGACGATGTCACCGACGTTGCCGCCGCACTGGTGACATGACATGATGGCCTGGAGCTTCAGCCCGGCCTCCTGCACCACCTTGAACAGCTGCTTGTAGGCGGTCCAGTCGTACTGCTTGGGTCCCTTGGCCTCGACCAGCCCCCACCAGACGTCGGTCATGACACCATCGACGCCGGCCTCCGTCAGCTTCTTCAGTTGCGCCCTGGTCTCGTCGGCCTTCTCGAACTTGTTGTCGAGGGTGATCACATCCAGCTATAACCATGCAACAAAGAGGAAAATAAAGGTACGTTAAGAGGCCACAGTTCAGCTTCTTGTTTCCGTTTTGAGTGGCAAGATTCAATCAATTAGCTCCTCCTCTCCTCGTGAGGTTGTTTTGCTAAATTGCTAATAGTGGAAGAAGTGATAGAAAAGCACATGCTGGTGCTTAAGCTTACCGGCAGCATGACGTAGACTTGGACATAGTTGGCCAACATGTTCTTCGCCATTGTGGCTGGCTAAGCTTTCAGAACTCCGGCTTTGCTTCAAGTTTCACTGAGCGTGGGCTTGATGAATGTTGCAGGGAGCTTGGGAGCCTATTTATACAGGGGAGGCAGGGGGTACTACTCTCTCCAGGCGCAAACCTACCCTTCACAGTTAATTACTAATGACTGTATAGGAAGGCAGGTGAGGTATTTATGATTTGATTACTATTCACTGACAGTACGTATTGTAGCCGTTGTGTCACATGCGATGATCATGTTCTGAATGCTGTCTGAAGTTATAGAATAAAAAATGATAAAAGAAAAAGAAAAAGAATGCTGTCTGAAGGAATAGCAGAGGGAGAGAAGCATATGCCTCCACAGCACAGACATTTTCTTTTTTTATTATTTTAAAAAACGTTACTATGTTTTTCTGCATGCAGTACTATCTCGGGCGTTGCTGCTACCTGTGGGGCGTTGCGTCAGCTATGCATAATTCCGTGCCTGTTCATCTTCAGTTCGAAATGATAAAGAGAAAACAGAACAGACGCACACTCTGTTCCTCATCATATCTGTATCCATTTTCTATGGTTTCGTTTCGTAGGGTCTGTAATGGTGATGAATACGCTTCTCTTTGCGGCTACCCGTGGAACGGA
This sequence comes from Oropetium thomaeum, assembly GCA_001182835.1. Classification (NCBI taxonomy): domain Eukaryota; kingdom Viridiplantae; phylum Streptophyta; class Magnoliopsida; order Poales; family Poaceae; genus Oropetium; species Oropetium thomaeum. The sequence goes on along the minus strand of LFJQ01000015.1, from coordinate 3,144,433 downwards.
TTGTTTTGTACTCACCTGCCTGCCACAGTGAGGTCAGCAACAGAATTTTATTCCAAGATCTTGGATGAGCGCTGCCGCAACCTGTTCCGGGTTCAAACAACTGCCTCGGCCCTCAATTTTCGAGTCATGATGGATGAATACTGTCATTGTTAGTTATGAAACGAAGAAAAAGATGGGACAACTTTTTTAAAAAAGAAAAAGAAAAACAAAGGCTTGGAGGTGATTCGTTGGAGCTAGTGGGCAATGTAGTATGGGCTCATCTGAGCTCACGCGCAGGTTGCAGCTACTAATTCATTTTTTTTTTGGCAGTGTCTCAAAAGAAAAAAAAATCCATAGTAAAACAAGGATCCCAAACCCTTCAGATTTGTGGCTCAGCTATAAACTAATACTACAGTACTACTTCTTTCAGCTATAAAAAGGAAATCATTTCCGTCTAGAAAAAGAAAATTTCTTGCATTATAGTACTACGTAATGTAGTACTACCCGTTACACTCCACATCGCCGTTCGTGAAGCACCTGGGAAGAAGGGCATACTGTAGTATGCCGTTTTCCATCCCTTTCCACTGGCGGATGATTGTCTCCTCGCCCCGGCCCCGCGGCAATAAACCCGGCTCTCGTGCTCTGGCGCCTGGACGGCTGGTTCTCCCGCCACGCCGCGGCCCGGAGCCGATGACCACGACGGCGACGGCGAAACCAAACTGTGGCGTGTCGGAGCCGTCGGTCCGGTCCGGTGGCGTATTGTTTTCGCGAATTGAGTATGGGGATTGCGATCGCTGCCAATGCAGCAAATGGCCAGTGCGTCAGAAGTGTCCTTTTGGTTACTGTTTTAGGCTGTGAGAGCCGCCTGAGCGGTGGTCAGGTGTGGAGGCCGATGAATCGAGTAGCGTCCCCTAATTATCACGATGAGATGATTGAGTGAGAAGGTCTCTCGTCCGTCGGATATTTTCCCTCCCAAATGTGCTTTTTTTTTTCCTCGCTTCCAAGTATTACAGTACAATGTAACAAAATAATAGTACTACACTACTACGTACTTTCTGCACGCTGCTCGATATTGTTAGTTAATTAGCATCAGGCCATCACCCTCGGTGTACGTCCAGCAAAGATCGCCGTCGCCGGAGTACCTGCGAGCGCGTCCACGTCCGTCGCATTGATGAACGGCCTGGTAGATCACGAAGGAAAACGACACGTTTGATTTCAGCACGTTCCCAAAGCCGTCCAATTTATTTCAGGTACGATTCCATTCCATTCATTCAATTTGATCGATCAACACGGGCCCCTAGTTGTCTTCGTTCGATCAGTGGGAAACTGTGTACTCCCTCCATCTTTTAATCGTTGACGTTCTAGTTCAATTGTAAAATTATTTTAATTGTTAATGTTGTGATAAACTAATTTCTTTTATTGTATATGCTCTTGCGTCACTTTACCTCCGTCGCACGTACACACAACAGCGACAAACACGAAGCAGTGAGGCTTAGTTAGATTAAGAAACAAACAAGTCACTTATTTTTTTCTTTATTCTCCTCAAACTGTCAATAAAAAAAAATATAGAGGGAGTAGTAAGAAGCGTTGTACAGCAATATCGGATGAAAAGGTATAGTACTGTAATTTCCATCTAGTACGTGTATTTACACACTCTTTCAGTTGGTCTAGAAGCCCAGTATCCATTCCACCTTGCCGATCACCCAGTCGATGGCCTCCGCGATCCCGCCGCCGACGCTCATATCGGTCTCCGGATCGAACGGGAACGGCGGCGACGGGGCCGTCGCCTCCAGGAGCCGGTCCATGGGTATCTCCGGCGACGACCGCTCCAGTGGCTTGATGGGCCGACCGTACCGGGCTGGATCCGAGCAGTAATCCTGTTAGGAATGTGTGACAAAAAGGCCGATTTAGTCCCTGGAATTCTACGAGACGGGCCACCCTGACCAAACAAACCCACGACGATCTTTGTACACTACACTACCTGGTCGGCGTGCATTTTCCGGACGAAGGTCTTGAAGATCCGGAAGTTGTTCCCCGTCAGGAGCTCCTCCGACAGCCGGAGGTACGTGACGGCGGCGACACGGAGCGGCGGCGGCTCCCCGATTCCGTTGGGCCGCGCGTTGATCAGCATCTGGTTGTACGCGCGGCGGTCGAACCGGCTGAGCGCGTTCTCGCACGCCACGTCGACGCCCTCCCTCCACCCGGCGCTCAGCACCTGCCGCACCAGCTCCTCCGGCGCGCTCATGGCCTCCTCGGGCTGCTCGTCGTCCCGCATCTCCGCGCAGGTGAAGTTGAGCACCGCGCCGCCGTGCCGCGCCAGCGCGCGCGCGATCGGGCGGTACCCGTCCCGGGTCGTCGAGAGGTTGTAGTACCCGGCGGTGAGCTCTGCGGCGTGGCTCGGGTGCCCGTACCACCAGTGGATCCCGGACACCTTGGCGGCGAGCTTGACCCTGCACCCGAGGAACGCCCGGTTGGCCTCGTCGAGGACCCGGTCCCCGTGCCGGATCAGCTTGCTCGAGTACCACGTCAGGAAGAACCGGCCCTGCTCGGTCAGGTAGGTCCCTCCTTCCGCGGCGAAGAACCCCGTGTTGTCCGGCGCGTCGTTGTAGTCACCAGCGTCGCGGGGAAGGTCCCACTCGGGATGCCCAGCGGCCGCCGCAGCCGCCTTGAAGTCCGCCTCCAGGTACTTGTCGTAACACTGCATCCATCGTCACCAGTGTAGCGCTAGTTCCGAATCACCAGTGTGCACTGTGCGGTGCACTTACGGGCGTGTGTCTCAGAGAGATTATAGATACTAGAACGCACCTGGAACTGTCCGATGCCGGGGAACACCCAGCCCTGGCTCTCCGGGTAGGACGGGTACCTCAGCTCTCCGGCGGGGCCAAGCCCGACCTCGACGTCCACGATCAGGCCCGCGTCCAAGAAGTCCGCCATGTTCTCTCTGAAGCTCTTCATGAAATCGGCATACAACTGGACGGCAGTCCTGCCGTGGAAGACGGGCTCGTCGTCGACGCCGATGGACAGACACTCCCGGTTCCTCGCCCCGCCCGAGTCGGTGAAGAACACGTCCGGGTCGGCGTCGCCGACCTTGCGCACCCACCGCGGGATCGGGACGCTGACGGCGCCATCGCCGACGTTGCCGCCGCACGCGTGGAACGACATGATGGCCTGCAGCCTGAGACCCTCATCCCGGACCAGCGCGAACAGCTCCCTGTACGCGCGCCACTCGTACCGCGCTGGCGCCGCGCCCTCCACGACGCCCCACCACACGTCCACCATCACGCCGTCCACGCCGGCGGCGCGCAGACGCCGGAGCTGCGCCCGGAGCGCCGCCGCGTCCTCCAGCTCGTTCTCGGCGGTCACCACGCCCAGCTGCCACGGCGTAGTGCCCAAGGAAAAATGTTCACGCGGTCAGTTGAACACGGCGGCGTGAGTGAGCAGAGCACGACGACAATCGGGTTCGCGTGATGAGCTAACTGGGAGCATGACGAAGACCGGGACGTAGTTGGCCAGCATCGTCTCCTCATCGTCGGGGAACAACGGCGGAGACGATTCCGCGGGGTCGGCGGCGAGGGCTCGAAGTGCAGGAGGGGGGCCGACCGTCCGGGCGGAGTCGGAGGCGACATGCCGTCCAGTGGCGACTGGCGGCGGATGAAGACGAAGCGCACGAGGCGACGCCGCTGCTCGGCTTCGGCACGTCGTCGTCCATTGCTGCTGCGCCTTGACCTGTGAAGACAACGACGACGACGGCGGCGGCGAAGTCGTCGTGAACATGGCGTGCAATCTTCTCCTCCGCCCTCCGCTTCAGTCACTGGAGTATCAACGACGGACGGCGGCGTGCTCGTGGATTTTGACATCGAAGCCGCGAAATATAAGTGGCCGGCGTTGGCGCGCCACGCCATCCGCGTGACACGGACGGTTTTGTTCCGTCCCCGGATGATATGTTCCGCATGGGAACAGAGTCCGATCCGCCGATGTCCGCCCAGGTGTGGTTCGTGTGAGCGTCATCTGCAGCGTGCGTCTGCGCCTCTAGTTTTCTCTCGCTCTCTGTCTGCATCTTCTTTCATTCGCGGAGCCGGGAACGTGCCAGGGACCATTGTGATTGTTCGTTCGCTTATGGCTTCGTGCAATGACGGCGCCACCAAGGGTCTGGATTCAATATTACAATAAAAAAGGGCCTGGATTCAATTCAACCACAATGTTTAATCAGCATTTTTGTATTCAACCACGTGACAATTGAAATTTTTATATTCAACGTTAAGCACATAAAATCCTAACATAATTGAATTAGGAAGAAATCTTATACGTCTTCCTCGACTGTCATGGTTGACCATTTCTTACTGATGTTTCAAGATCGTTTTTTCCCCCCCATCTTGGACAGTTCAGACAACGGTTAGAGCAACTCCAACAGACTCTTTATATGGAATTGTATCGGTAAATATACCGAGCGGATCGAGAAAGAGGTCTCCAACAGACTCGCGAGATGGCTCGTCAAAATTCATCGCTCGCCATCTTCCTCCCTCGCCTCGCCATATTTGCCTAGCCCCCACCGCTCGCCATCGCCTGCTCCCGCACGCTCGCGCCTCTCTCTAGCGCTCGCCCCTCTCTTTCCCGCGCGCTCGCCCCTCTATTTTCCGCCTCTCTGCCACGCCTCACCGCATCTCCGCCCTAATCGAAGACCTCCGTTCTTGGTTCACACATCGGTGCCATGTCCAGGCCGGCCCCTCGCCGTGCTATGACAGCTGGTCGCGAAGGTGTCCCAAATCAGCCTTTCCGGCGGCCTTTCGTGCCCCAGTTCACCGGCATGGATCCTGGTCATCATCTCCATGGTGGTTGGGACGCGGACCTACATCTGGAACAGATGCAGAATCGAGGCGGCGGGATGTTGCACGGTCGAGTAGTTCCTCCTGCAGGATATGGAGTCAGGGCACTGTAGGATGTCTTCCGACATGAAGGAGTGGATGCGGAGGATGAGTTCTCTGGTGAGCTATGGGTTGATTCGTGCCACTTTCTGAATTTTAGTCTTCAGTATTATGATCCCCGTGTCAATCAGCTGTTCAGGAGCATTGGGATTGACTTTACATAGATTATTGCTCAGTGTATTTGTGCCAACATTCATTGATTACTACTATTTCTGCCTTGTGTTTCTTACTGCTCTATTTTGTTTGTTCGTCAGTTAGAATGTGTTGTGTGAGACTCAAATATTTTAGCTACTTGAGGTCACTGTATTGTTTCTGCAAAATTTGATATTGCCTTCGTTATTAAATTGGTATCATTAGGATAACAACTTTGTTTAATTTTGAACCAATTCATAAGCATGTTCTACGAGGACATGGCTCTTAGTCTGTTTCCTTGCTTCTTGGCCAAACTGATATTTTAAAAAGACATGAATGTCATCAAAGATGATCAGTTTCAGCTGCTACTAGAGAAAAAGATGCCAGGTAGGGACATGTTGAAATTGTACTTGAACTTCAGTTCAAGAATCTTATTCTAAGATACTTCTAGTCGAAGGAAAGAATGCTCCTGCAGAACATGCTTTGATGCTTCAGTTTAGTGCCATTGATGCTCAGTTCAACTCCATTGTTTCTTTTCCACGTACCACAGACTATTTTAGTGCAATTTGATGCTTCAGTTAATTTTTTTTCTTTTTTTCCTTATGCACTTTACATTCTTGTAGTTTTTATTTAGGGTTGGATTATTCTTAGACTATTAGAAACACGTCATAGTTGTCCTTCACAAAAAAAAAATCATGGTTGTGCTCCGCACTCTGAATTTATCCTTGACCTGAACTCCTTTGCAGCAAAGAATATCATTAACTGAAAATGTCAACTAAAGATTGACATATGTACTCTATAAGATTAAAGGTTCTAATTATTCTCCATTGTTTAGTCTATAAATTTTCTCTCCTGTTGTCGACCTGTTCTACTTTTCTGAGACATTGTTTGTTTCGGTCTGACAGGAGGCATGGAGTCAGGAACATACTTCACTGACCTGATGTCAAATGGCTTGAGTCCTCCTGATCAGTTCACCAATGGCCTTTGTGCTTCACAAAAAAAATCAAACGAAAAGAGTGCTGCAGCTGGGCAAGGACGGAAAAAAAATTTCAGAGATGAGGAGGACATACTTCTTGTGTCAGCTTGGTTAAACGTGAGCATGGATCCCATTCAAGGAGTTGATCGACGCAATTTAGCATATTGGAAAAGGATTTATGAATATTTTCATACATATAAGCAGTTTGAGTCTGATCGTTCAGAAAGCTCCTTAATGAACCGCTGGTGTGGTATACGACATGATGTCAATGTCTTTTGTGGATGCGTGTCTAGGATTGAGTGCAGAAACCAAAGTGGTGCTTCTGTTGATGACAAGGTTAGATAGCAAGGAAAATTCAGTTTTTCATGTATTTCTTATTTGGTCAAGACTTGATTCTTATGTATGCTTTTCTGTAACAACTTATCAGGTTGCAAATGCATGTGCATTGTTCAAGGCTGAGGACCCGAAGAAAAGGAACTTTGCATTCATGCATTGTTGGAAAATTCTAAAAGACAAGCCCAAGTGGATTGAAAGGAACAATCAGATTGATATGTCAAAACCAGCCAATAATAAAAAGAGGAAAGCGACAACTAATTCAACTCCTGACATATCTGAAACTGTACCAGCCACTACTACTGCTGATGATGATCAACGGTCAAAAAGTGCTTTAGAGAGGCCTGCAGGAAAGAAGAAGGAGAAACAGCAATTACGACAACGTCGTTCAAACATTGAAGTTGTGGACTATCTTTTGGCAAAGAAGAAAGAAGTAGATGATGAGAAAAATATGAAGAAAGAAGAGATATGCAACAAAGCCTTTGCACTGCAGGAAGAAAGGATCAAGCTGGAGGAACAAAGGATCAAGCTGGAGAAAGAAAAATTTGAGTTCAAAAGAGATTTGGAAGAAGAGAGAATTTTGTCACTTGATTTGAGTACCATGTCCGACAAACAACAACGATATTATGAAGGGCGTCAGAATGAGATTCTTGCAAGACGTCTGAATTGAAGCTAAGTATAAATTTCTATTCGTAGCTAGTCTTCTACATTAGGTTCTGTACTTTTTACTTGTCAAAAAAAAATTATCTTGGGAGGGTCAGTTGGGCAACTGGAGTAGAGTGGACTCCCTGCGTCCAAACAGTTCCATGTTTCAATATTAAGGCAAAACGGTTCTAGTCTCATATTTATTACATGATCCAAATCTAGAGGTGGAAAATACTAAGTGCAAATGATAATAAAATCAGTACAAATCAGGGTAGTTTTGCCACAAATGCTCGATCAGGTCCGACTGAAGCTGAGTGTGGGTTTCCTTGTTTTGATGTTCTTGTAATTTTGGATGAAAGCATCCAGTTCAGGTGCACCATTGTGTGATACTGTCACTTTTTCTCCCATTTCATCATAGTTGAAATCATTTTCATCATTGTACTCATCTCTCTCATCCTCAACAATTATGTTGTGCATAATTATACAGGCCCTCATAATATATGCGAGTGTTTTTTCATCCCACAAACGAGCTGACCCTCGCACAATAGCAAAGCGAGATTGCAGAACCCCAAATGCTTGTTCAACATCCTTTCTACAATGTTCCTGTGCCTTGGCAAAATATTTCCTTTTATTACCTTGGGGCTCTGATATGGTCTTCATAAAAGTAGCCCATGAAGGATATATGCCATCCGCTAGATAATAACCCATTGTGTAATCGTTCCCGTTAATGTTGTAGTTAACTTGTGGACCTTTACCTTCAGCAAGTCGTGCAAATATAGGAGATCTTTGAAGCACTTTGATATCATTGTGCGAACTAGGCATCCCAAAGAATGCATGCCAAATCCAAAGATTTTTAGAAGCAACTGCTTCTAGTATAATTGTAGGCTCTTTTTTATGCCCTTTGTACATACCGTGCCATGCAGTAGGACAATTTTTCCAGCTCCAATGCATACAATCGATGGATCCAAGCATACCAGGAAAACCTCGGTTTGCACCAATTGCTAGTATCTAGCGGTATCATGTTTATCAGGCAATCTCATGTACTGCGATCCAAATATCTCAACAACAGCTATGACAAACCTTCTCAAAGCTTGTAGAGCGGTGCTCTCACCAAGACGAATGTACTCATCCGTAGAATCAGCTGCTCCTCCATAAGCTAATATCCGAAATGCCGCCACCACTTTCTGCAGACAAGATAGTCCAAGGGTACCAGCTGCATTTCTCTTCTGCACAAAATAATCGTCATGCTCCTCAACAGCATTCATTATGTGCATAAAGACATGGCGCCTCATTCGAAACCTGTTACACATACAACAATTAGACAAAATAGATTGCATGTTAAAGATAAGTGCTCCAAAATTGTAGAAAACTTACGAACCTGCGTCTAAAAAAGTCTGGACCAAAGATAGGATTATCTGAGAAATAGTCTTTAAAAAGGAGTAAGTGCCAGAATTGTCTTTCGCGATGCACTACAAGATGTCCCGCTATAGAACCAAGTCGTCTAGGTTGATCGAGCGAACCGTTGGCTATTATTTGTGCAGCAGCACAAAATAGGTCATCATCATCATCCGAAGAGGATGAATCAATCACTTCGTTCAATATAAACTGACTAAATTCATATCTGAATCCATAATTTACAACAATTCCAGGCAAGGCGATGGCAACAAAGCTCAATCAGCCCTATCGATCTCTTGGAGCTGCCGGCACTAGCGATCAATGTCATGCAGCGGCAGCACTCACCTTTGGTTGGCCGTGCGTCACACAAGAAACAAGAAAAACATACCATGTATATCACGCATGACACAAAGCCAAGAAGCAGGACACAATGTCAAGGAACAAACTATGTATATCACGTAGCACTCACACTTGATTCAGATGAGGTCACGGAGGACACAAGAAACCGAATGTAAAGTAGGACAGACGAGCTCCGGCAAGATACAAGGAACCGAATACGTATATGAAGCAGTACACAACGACAAGACTGAATCGGATCCGATCAACGGCAAGACTGAATCGGATCCGATCGCTGACGAATTGAGATAGAAAATTGCAGTAGAAAAACGCTCGGCCCAGGCGCTTGGGCTCAACAAAATACTAGGCCCAACTGACGTGGACAGTTTCAAAAATGAAGTTTTGTAAATTTACAAAGGCTGTTGGATTCCACCACTTTTTGATGGGGCATTTTATTTTAGAGGGGAGCCAAAATCTATATATTTAGAAAATAATATACAAAGACTGTTGGAGTTGCTCTTAATGCGGTGCGGGGGTACTGAGATACAGAGGAACAAGGAATTGGAATCCAAAAATGCTTGACGACAGAAAAAAAGGGTTTTCAAATTTAAATATAAAAGAATGACCGCTTTCGTAATCGGTTTTTTTCTCAAATAATATTAATTTAATTAATAATTTTAAAAATGGGGGTCGATTTAGAAATATTGCAAAAATAGAAGGCTGTCGGTCGCCGAAAAACCGACAAGAGGCCTGTCGGTCCCCGGAAAACCGATAGTCTATGTGGCGATGACGAGGCGTCGACGTGGCGCGTAGGATCTGAGGAATCGGGCGAAAATGGACCCGACAGGGACCTATCGGTAGACTGAGGACCGACAGGTCCCCGAACCCTAGGGTTTGTGGCCTGTTGCGGCCTGTCGGGCAAGGTGAATACCGAAAGGGGCCTGTCGGTCCTCTGATTACCGACAGGGCTATCGGTTATCAGAGAACCGACAGGTTCATTTCCTGGGAAAAAATATTTTATTACACGTTATAGTGACGAAAAAATATTATTAAATTAAAAAATATATATGAGGAGTATTAAAACTGCAAAGATACATTACTTGTTCGATAAAGAGTGAGATACAAATACAATACATTCACTTGAACACTACGGTAAGTGTAGGGTATTGACGATTATTAGTAGCAGACTTAGAGCTAGTGGAAATGAGAAGACGAGGAAGAGCGCTGTTGCCAAGGAGGTTTAGTAGGTCCAGGCTTGTGATGTGGGCATTTACAATACGGGACCTCGCACCATATCATGTCATCATCTTCAGCGATGGAAATGACAAGATCTTCATTGGATGGTTCAGGAGTCGGAGCATTTAGCAGCTGGGTGAGGTTGAAGATTTTGTCTTCCAGGTAGGTGATGAAGTGCCGATACGGATAGATTGCCTCTGGATCAACCCATGCAGTCCATCCGTAATTGTCGTCATCATCATACGACTGTGGAAAAAATAATATGTTCATGAAAAAGAGTGTTATTGCATAATAAAGAGAGTTAAATGTGAAAGTATATTAGAAATTCATAGTTACCGCTCCGTATGGACAGCGAAAAAAACGACGACCACTATCCTCGCCGTAATCCATCGTTTGCACGACAGCATCAGCACCATGTTTACACTTGGGCCATTTCTCCTTCGTAGCATCATATGGTCGCAGAGGACTGCCTGGACTGAATTCAGACTTGAATTCTAGAGGGAACTCTGGTTTTGGTTCACTAAACCATGTTGGTCCGCCGATTGGAGGAGGGGTTGGAACGGCCCCCTGACCTCCACGACTACGACCTCTACTAGCCATTGATGAAGTTGGATAGTTTGAACTTTGTATATGCATGAAGAAGAGGGCACGACATAATATATAGAGACGGCGTGCAACACTTTGGATTCCCTAGCGCTACGTGGGAGCACATGTCGGATATCAGAGGACCGAATAGGGTATCGGAGTGGTCATGGCCGACACGTTTCAGCGGCATTAAATAGTGTTTCAGAGACAGACTTTATTGGATTCCTTAGCGCTATGTGGGAGCACATGTCGGAGATCAGAGGACCGAATAGGGTATCCGAGTGTTCATGGCCGACACGTTTCAGTGGCATTAAATAGCGTTTCAGAGACAGACTTTATTTGATTCCCTAACGCTATGTGGGAGCGCATGTCGGAGATCGGAGCACCGAATAGGGTATCGGAGTGTTCATGACCGACACGTTTCAGTGGCATTAAATAGCGTTTCAGAGACAGACTTTATTGGATTCCCTGACGCTTTGTGGGAGCGCATATTGGAGACAGACGTTATATGACAGCACATGGCGGAGATAGAAGTATTGAAATACATAATAGATATCTGATAATGCATATAATCATAATACAACATAAGCATTGTAGAACATAATTATAGTGACGCATAAATATAGTACAACAGATATGTTAACATTCAAGCATCACGACGCCGCGTCTTCCGGTGCCTAATCTGCCCTTACGGGTAAGTGAGGTGGTCCGGTGCGTGGCGAGTCCTAGGACCCTCCAAAGGGGTGGACTCCTCCTGCTGCGTGGGCTGACTTGGTATAGGAGCTCCGGGCATCTGTGAATAACCCTTCACGTCCACGTTGGTCCACGACGTCATCTCGTCGGAAAGGGAGCCCGTGATGTTCATTGTGTGGTCACCTACAATAAGAGCATTATTAGTTTCACTTAATGAAGGGGTATTTCAAAATATAATATGAATGGAGTGCGGGAAAGAAAAGATGAACCTGCTGGTGCCTGGTAACCAGGTGTCGGAATAAAACCAGTCCCAAAAGGGATGGCTGATGGATCGACGTGGAAATGGGACGGGCCGGGCTCCTGAAAATGAGATGGCTCGGGCTCGTGAAAATGAGATGGCACGGACTCCTGAAAACATGAGAGCAGGGTAAATGCAGCAACTTTGGCTTGTTACATGTGCACTCACATTTGTTCAAATCAGGCCACAATATGCATTCCATTGTTACTTCAGCACGAGCAATGCCAAGTCCGCTCTTTCCGCGCAACAGCACCTCAAAAACTAGTTCTCTGTTACCTGTCCTTCGAACCAAATGTCTTTCACCTTTCTCACTTTTTTCTTGCATATACTCCGTGATTTTAGAGGAGTACAGTACTTGATGGTTGCACATGTTTAACATTGCTTGAGCATAACTCTTGCAGATATGTTTATGTACCACGTGTGATACCCTCAACGATAGCTACAAGTGGAAGGCTTCGTGTACCTTTCATTACCCAATTATAAACCTCTGCGAGATTAGTTGTCATTATACCATAACGGGATCCATCTCTATCTTCTATCAATGACCATTTCTCCATTGACTCCTCCTTAATCCAGTCCGAGAAACAACTCACTCTTCTTCCCCCCTTCCGCCTTCGTGTCACGCTGTGTGCTTCATTAGGAAGAGGATCCAAAGGAAGTGCCTCTGCATCATAACCTGGCAGAGCCGTATCTCTTAATTCCTTCATTTGATTGCTAGTTAATCTGTCAAGCTCCTGTAATAGTTTAGTAAATTTTGAACGTTGGTTCTGCTTGCATAGCTGCTTGAACATATTCATCAGACGTTTGCTCTTAAATTGTCGGTGAAAGTTTGCAGCCAAATGTCTCATGCACCAACGACTATGTAAATCTGGCCAAAATGCTTCGTCCGTACTATTTGTTTGCAACATATCAATTACTGATAATAGACCAGCATTTCGATCATGTATGATGCAATCTGGCCTATTTCTAACAACAGCTCTCTTAAGCCACCGAAGGAACCACAACCAAGTTTCGGTCCGCTCGTGCTCCACAAATGCAAATGCAATTGGCACAATCTGATTCTCTCCATCAACCCCAATAGCAGTAAGGATTTGCCCTTTATACTTACCGGTCAAGAATGTACCATCCACACATAGCACGGGTCGACAGTATCTAAACGCTGCAATCATGCATCCAAATGACCAGAAAGCACGTTGAAGTACCTTGTTACCATCTGCATTGACAAAGTCGTGCCATGCAATTACAGCCCCCGCGTTCCGAGCTTGAACAACTTCAAGTAATGCTGGAAGATTATGATATGAATCCTCGTAAGTGCCAAACCTTCTTTCCAATGCTTTCTGTTTCGCCCTCCATGCCATATCATACGATATGTCATACCCATATCTGTTCTGTATACTATGCATGATAGCAAAGGGAGATATTGCAGTCTTTTGCACTATCTCTGAATACAGTACATCAGCAACAAATTTTGCTGTCATATTCCTATGTTTCAGAAGAGTATTTCTCAACATACACGAGTGAGGTACCACAATAGAGACAACAAATGATGTCTCATTCTTTGGTAGGTACCCATGAACACGCCACGTGCAGTCTGGAGCAATGCACTTTACATCATATGTTGTTGTGTTTGAAATTATCACCCTGAACTGCTTCTTCTCCGAATACGCCCACCGCTTCACCGCCATTTGTAAGTCCCCCTTATCACGAAACATCTGCCCCTGCCTCACTTCTACAGCATTATATTCCCAGGCTGACTTGTGACCATCATCACATGTCATGTTGTCCATATCAATCCAGTCCTCTGGCTCTTCATCACCCTTCTTCCACCCGCCCCGTGTCTCAATAAAATCTTCATACTCATCATCATCCCTCTGCATCTCATCTACAATAACCTCATTCTCTTCTCCACAATCTACAACCATCATTTCCATCCGGCCTCCTCCCACCTCATCTTGCGTTTGATTAATCTGTTCTCTGGTACTATTATTCTCAACTTCAATATTTTGCTCCGTGCTCTCACCAATTGCTAAATTATTTGAAACATGGACATAACTTTCACCTACTTCCTCATGCCCTTCCGATGTGCTCCTTGATTCATGTTGAACAAGCAGCACGTGATCAAACTTTTTCTGGATACCCATATACACGAACTTCCGTCAACTTGTTGTGTTTTTTATCTCAAAAAGCTCCCATTTATATACCCTTTCGTATATCTTAGGAATTAAAACTTTCACCACTAACCGATCATGTAATGGGATATTCAACAGTTCTTGCAACCATTTCCACACTTCCACTCTAGGCACCTGACAGGGTCCATTAAACTACCCATCCACATATGAAAATTCATTCAAATCTATACCATATTCACAGTGTCTAATTTCTCCTTGCCCATAAAATATTCTAAATCTGACGACACTGGACATCCTGACAACAAAAATATTTTTAGCTACCCTTTATTTACTATTTAATTTTATTATAATTATAGCAACATCGAAATTTTTTTTCTATGCTCTATATATATATTATACGTATATAATATAAATTTTATGAACTTACAAGATACTCATATAAATAAAATCACTATCTAAATAGTCATTACAAAACTATTATTCTACTGAATCTAAAAAAATATTATACTTACTTCTTATTCTTCTTGTTCTTCCTCTTCCTCTTGTTTTTCTCCCTCGATCTAAATAATCATTACAAAACTAAATTTATAATGTACATAAACTATTGTTCTATTAAATCTAAAAAAAAAATATTATACCTCCTCCTCCTCCTCCTCCTCCTCCTTCTTCTTCTTCTTCTTCTTCTTCTTCTTCTTCTTCTTCTTCTTCCGCGAGCGCACGCCGCCCGGCCCGGCTCCCCCGCGCGCACGCCGCCCGGCCGCCTCTTCCTCGCGCGCCGCCGCTCGCCGAGCCTCCTCGCGCACGCGCTCTCTCTCTCTCTTCTCTCTCTCGGCCAGCGCGTAACGCAAATGGAGAGTGGCGGCGGCCAAATAGGGGGACCTATCGGTCGTCCGGAAACCGACTAGGTCAACTAGTCGGTTTCCGGGTGACCGATAGGCGACACAAGTTGGGTCCGCCCGGGCCCGACTGGGCCAGGCATTCTGTGGCCTGTCGGTAATCCAGTTACCGACAGGCCTTTCCCCACCCGATAGCCCATGTGGCACCGTACGTGACAGCTAGTCGGGCGTCGGAAAACCGATAGGCCCTATCGGTTTTCAAGCGTCCGACGGGCCTCTAATCGGTTTTTCAGCGCCCGACTGGCTTCTATTTTTACAATATTTCTAAATCAACCCTCATTTTTGAAATTAATAATTAAATTAATATTATTTCAGAAAAAAAACTCGTAATCGAGACGAATAGAACTTTATTAGGCCTACAATGCCGCAGCCCGCAGCTATGTTTAGTCCACCTTCGGCCCACCAGCCCAGGTCCTAGAAGTCCGTATTCGTGAACCTCGTGCTCATTCCCCCGCTCTGCTCACCAAACCACCTTATCTCGGTGTCCGAGCCCACGACCGCTTCCCCACGCACCTCCACCGCCCGCAAATCCCCAATTCCCGACGCGGCAGCGCAACCCTAGCACCCTCCTCCTCCGGCCACTGGCGCGCGTGCGTGCTCCAGCGAGCCTCTCTGCCGCCGCCGACATGGCCTCCTCGGAGGGCTCCCAGTGGGTCTTGGACTGCCCCCTCATAGATGCCCTCTCGCCCGCTGGGGAATTCTACTGGACCGAGACGCCGATGCAGCCGCCGTCTCAGGCCATCGCCGCCGCGGCGCCTCCCAATCCATGGTAATTTACCGGCGTAGGGTTGTCGATTTGTGACTCTGGCATTGCAGGGGCGATGCGTGGGCTTTGATTACATCTGGTCCTGATTTGCTGTTGTGGTGTCTAGATGTTGTCCTGTTTGTAATAACATGATCTGGATTACAACGTAATTGTTGCATACAAAGCAGGAAATGAATCACACATTTTTTTAGTAGAAATGAACCACACATGGGGCCTCTAGTGCTTCCATTTTTTATGGTAGGAGTACAAGTGAACTGAGAAGTGTTGGTTCCGCGGGTGAGAAATGCTGAGGAGATAATTCGCACTAGATAGTTTTGTGGACCTTTTTTTACTGTAATTAGAATATGTAATGTTTGTCTGGTGAGTACCGAGTAGTTGCACATTTTTTTTCCCGAATTGGACAATTCCACTTCCATTCCCAAACTTGAGTATTTGCATTCTCATATGCTGTTTTACGTCTCTACATCTGGCCCTTGTTTAGATTTTGGCGTATTTATTTTGTATGTACTATTATGTATATTATTTTTGCATATGTTAGATTTTTACATTGGTATGGGGAAAACAGTTTGTAGGAACATGCATACCATATGCCTCAATCAAATTCCAGCTTCCCAGTAGAAGAACAATGCAAAATTTATTTGGGGCCATTAGAAAATATATGATTAAACTGCCAAAATTTTCATTCGTATGTAGCTTATCTATTGAAGAAAGGGTTGATCCTTCTCATTTCGTTTGGCAGAAAAAGTCTGCAAAATTGGAATCTGAAGTCTGAACTTATTTCTAGAATCCATTTTATTTGAATCCCTTGTAGAGATGTATGGAGAAAACTATACTGATGGATATTGTGGATTAATTGGTTGCATGGATGAATCGGTAACCCCATGTGTTGTCCAGTGTAGATCATTCTTCTTTCACTATTTCACCCAGTGCAAGTTATGGTAATTTGACTTGCAGTGCTCCAATTATCGAGTTCGTTAATAAATGAAATTCTGTGTTGAAGTTGCACAGATTTTGTTCTTTGTTGCCCTGTTTTCCTTCCTACCTTTTTCTGTTGGATTATGTGGAGATGTAATACTCTATATTAAACTTTATTGTTTAGCAGTGTGGAAATCAATAGCTCTGTGGACTGTAATCAGGGAAAAGAACCGCTAGCAAATAAACGGTTTGTATGTTTATTTCCCTTCCATTCCTTGGTAAAAGTCATGTATCAGCTGTCGAAATCTTTTAACATCAACACAACTTTTCTTCAGTCCTAGGTCAGAAAGTGGTTCTCAACCAAGCACAAAAGCATGTCGAGAGAAGATTAGAAGGGACAAGCTAAATGAGAGGTATGTTCTGTCCATCCATTGCACTCTCCTTCATGGTGGAAACTTTCTTCTCTTGTTGCAGTGTTGCAGCTGTAATCGAACTTGTGGCCTGTTAGGTTCTTGGAGTTGGGTGCTATCTTGGAACCAGGCAAGACACCGAAAATGGACAAGTCAGCTATACTGAATGATGCTATTCGTGTAGTGTCTGAATTGCGTACTGAAGCACAAAAGTTGAAAGATTCTAATGAGAGTTTACAAGAGAAGATCAAAGAGTTGAAGGTCTGTCCTGTTTGACCTACTTTGTTTCTTGCACCTATTCACAGAGGGGATAAGCCTCATATGATGTATACTTCTTAGGCACTCCATGCATTTATAGTCATAATTCCTGACATTTACCATTTGTTCATTCCTTTTGTATGAAACTTAGAAAAAATGGGCAGTGTTTTTCTTTTGTGCTTGGCATGCTGGCTATCTGCGGGAGAAGAATGAGACAACTGATATGCCCCAAAAATAAATGGCAGATATAGGAAAATGTTATACTCCTAAGAATACATGGCGATATAGCCAAGTGGATCTATGCACGAGTTCAATTCCCATTTTTCTTCTGGCTTTTTTCTTCAAATTCCAGACATGACATTCAAATGATAATAAGAATGGTTGATAAACTATTAAAGATGTTTATAGTCTTGGTAGCATCGTTTTGTAGTATGTCAAATTCTGTTTGTCGAGTTGTTAGGCTTGCTACTAGACACTAATATTTCAACTCTTCCTTTTTCTGTATATAAGCATTGGTTCCAAATCTGAGTTATCTTGACATAGCTAGATAGATTCCGACTGTTTACTATGATAAACCCATGATTTTGAAAGTTTGTAGTTCATTTGATTTAGTTATTCATGCAAGTAATAATTTGGCCCGAAAATCCTTTGCTTTGGCAGGCTGAGAAGAATGAGCTGAGGGAGGAGAAGCAAAGGCTGAAGGCAGAAAAAGAGAGTCTGGAGCAGCAGATAAAGTTCATAAGTGCTCGCCCAAGCTATGTACCTCACCCTCCTGTTATCCCAGCCTCTGCATTTGCTGCACCTCAAGGACCCGCAGCAGGGCAGAAGCTGATGATGCCTGTGCTTGGCTACCCTGGATTCCAGATGTGGCAGTTCATGCCGCCTTCAGATGTGGACACGTCTGATGACCCCAAATCATGCCCTCCTGTTGCATAAGCAAGCGCAAGCCAGTTGCCTGATACATTGAAGTGGAAAACGGCGATACTGCCCTCCATTGAAGTGTAGTCTTGTTCGCAGTGTTGTTGATGTAGTTGACTCCAGAACTTATAGCTTATATGTGTCAGCTGGTTACATGGGTGATCTTACGACACCGTTGTATATTATTAGTAAATAAAATCCATGCATAAAGCAAATAATGATGACCTGTCGTAGTATTTTTGCCTTGTTTGTGCTTATAATCCACTATGTCATTGGTTAGGTTATAGCTAGTGCTTAGTCTATCTTGGATCTAGCGGGTCTCCTGTTCACTGCATGATAAGCTTTGGTGAATATAATGTGACCCCCTCTTTGCAAAAACGTGGTCTCATTTTCCTGCTTCTGAATGTTGTATCTACCTTCTCATTTTCTGATTTCATTACCATTCATCTTTCAGGTTGTTGATTTCAAAGACATTCTCTCTCTCATGTGAAAATGTCTAGCAAATGAACAGCACGTTGTTTCTTTTTGCGGCATCATTTTTTATTATGCACTGCAAAAATGACAAAATAGCTCGCAAAAAAAAAAAAAGACAAAATAGCTGGCAGCCTGGCACCTAACGCCGATAGATGATGTGGTTCATAATATAGAGCCAGTGAGGCAGTAACCACTCACATCTGTTTTCGTCAAAGCATGTTACAAAGAGGTAAAGGTTACAAGTTTCACCCATGTTACAATTTGTAAAATATGAAACATGAACAAGTAGAAAGAAATGGTTAAATATATAAAAAAGTAATCCCGGATACACCTGTATAAGTACATTTTACATACTCCTGTTGCGAATGTGTCGTGCAAGGATGAGACTCAAAACTACAACGTGCGTGGCAGCCGCGCACGTCGTCTTCGCTTAGGCTAGGCGACCACCAATGCCGCCAGAGTCGCGAATGCCAGCCCGGCCATCGCCGCCACAGGCTTCTGATACCGAGCCGCGTTGCTGGGCGAGCCAACCGGCGACTTACCCATGGCGGAGGTGGCGTCCGCCGCCGGCGACGCGGCAACGTCGCCGCTGTCGGCCGGAGCCCACAGGAGCGGAGCCGGAGCCGGAGTTGCCGCCTCCGCCGCCGCCTTGGAGGCGTCGTAGGGTTCGGTGGTGATGGAGACGTGCATGGTGCCGTTGCGGCAGTGGCGCGGGATGCCGCAGATGAAGTAGCGGGTGCCGACGTCGGTGAGCTCGAAGGTGGTGCTGCCGTTGGAGTGCGTGCTCAGCGGCTTGCTCACGGCGCAGGCGGCGTAGTCGCCCTCGCTCACTTCCAGCACGTTGTGGTACGCCGCGTACTTGAATGCTGCAGCAAAAGGCCGTGTGTGTCCATCGACAGGGACGCAGTATTGTAATTAGTAACGCAGAATTGAGAAGAGATGATGGTGCAGTAGTATATACTATTGCGCAGAGAGAAGATAAAACAAGCGCACACATACTTATGGTGTCGCCGACCATGAAGGTGTTGCCGGCCACCCACTTGTCGTAGTTGATGAACGTGTCCCACCCGTCGGAGCCGCCCACCACGTGGTCCTTGGCCAGCGCCGTCGCGGCCAGCGCCGCCAACGCCATGGCGGCGGCAAGCAGCGCTCTGGAGCCGGCCTTCATGGCTTCTGCGAATTACTGGTTCGGGGGAGGGCAATGGGCGCTCTACCAAATTTTTGTCTTTTTCGACGCTGCAATAGCCTGATGTGATAGTAAGTTGCACAGCAAGAGGCTACATTTGGGATCTCTATATAAGGCATGCACGGATCGGAGAACTAATCGAAATGATTAGCTGTACATTGCACCTGACAGTTTGAGGTTGCAATGTCAACCGCGTGGTATGTTTATCGTTTGACCTACACTAGACCCACACAGAGAAGCGCGGTTGCTGCTGCTGTGCGGCTGCGATTTCATAATTAGCGAAGAATCTTGCGCTACTACGTGAGCACGACTACGCACAAGTCCACTGATTGCAACACCGTAGTCCAGGCCAGATCGCGCGTTCGTGCTTCCCATGATCCATCAACTTACATCAGGTTTTAGTTTTGCGGTTTGTTCTACGCACAACTCATAATGGAATGTCCATGTTCACGCCTGATGTAGGAATTATACTCCCTCCGTCCTAAAATATGACACTTTTGATTCCTGTATTGCTTTGAGCTGATAAACATAATTTACGGCACACTAGAGAACCAATTTTTTTTTAAATAGTGAAACTATCCACAAACAATATTTTGATTTGAACTACTATATAATACTTCTTGGCAGCAGTCGGATTTATCTAGATAACCATGCGTATCAAAAAATTTATTCAATATATAAAATATGCCTTATATTCTATCACATCATAATAATATAATTAGTAGTTGTATAAATTGATGAAAGCTTAAATATAAGACTTCAAAAGCTAAGATGTCATATAATTAGAGACAGAAGACGTAGAAATTTAATTAACAAAACCTCTATTTTCGATCCATCTTTGCTTGACAGACCTCACATCAACATATGAATAGAGTTGTAGCCCTCTCAACGGTGGCAAGAAAAATGTGTTTTTTTTTTCATAAGGAATTCTTGCCTCCTAAAAAGGGATGGCCGATAATCGCTAAATTGCTGGGCTACTATATGCAGCCACGGTTTTGGAATGAGAGTGATTTTGAATGGAGGAATGCATGTCACAAGGTGTCATTGCTCCACTAGTGTACCACGCTTTGACTCGAAAAGACGAAAATTAGATTCAACCACTCCCTTCGCTGCAGCCTGCACATGCCATGGACCGAGTTTGGGCTGCCCAACGTTGATTCAACAATGGACCTGGGCTGGCCCAGGAGGGTTGTAAGCTGATGGATTTACAACCCTACCTGGATTGACGCCACGTGGCTATTAAACTGGATCCCAAATTCTCTCGAGGCTTGAAACCTAGGCCCGTTACTATTTGGACATAAATTACGAACTTGTCCTTCGTGGCCATCTTTGTTGGGCAGCACGGGGAGGTACCGAAGGCCGCTCTTTCTAGCCATCGGATCACAGACGATCAACGGCTGTAAAAAGGGTACCTGATGGAGGCCCGTAAAAAAAACTCATATATTGACCTTGCTATAAGGAATAAAAAGTCAGACGTGAAGGAAGGAACCGTTTTTGTCCAAAAATAGATCAACTGAAGAGGAGAAATTTCAGTGACATCCGAGCAAAAGTCCTCCACCACAAAAGTGCATTGTTCTTAGCTACATTGCGCATAGCCGAGTAGCCAGTTTGCTACTGACATCGGTGTTCTCTAATACAATTTTGCACGTAGTTGACTATACATCGACATCTCTCTTGAAAGCAAAAGGCTACAGGATCAGATTATTTATTTGGTACACGGAGGTGATTTGGCGTTCTCAAAATTGTTTCTTGAGTTGAGCCACAAACGTTCCTTCAGGCCTTCCGAGGCGGAAGCGCGCAGTTTCCGACCTCTGCAAATATTTGAAATACGACAAAGTAAGTCAGGATCAATTTACTCGAGATATCCATGATATGTATGGACATGCGATGCAAGAGAGGAGTCAGGCCGATGAGTGCGAACTGACTCTGAGGCTGGTAGACGACGGAGGCAGCGCCGTTGAAGTCGCATGCCCCGGCAGCGCGGCCCTTGTTCTGGTAGTAGCTATTGAAAGCGTAGGTGGCGTGCGCGACCTTGGTGTCGGGCTGGAAGCACGCCGCGCCGGGCTGGATGGCGCTGCAGTCGGCGCCGTTGCCGCACGCATACTCTATCCCTGCCTGCAGCCATGAGGCACCAACGGACGATTTCGCCACGCACCAGCTCCAACAGATGTCTGTACGTCTCGATCGGGAAGAAAAACAAATTGGAAGACGTATGAATACATTTGCAGGGCAAGTGTCTTAGATGTTTCTCACCAAGCGCTAGCGGTATAATATGGTAGTTTCTGAAGAACTGACCTGGTGCTTGGTAGACGATGGAGGCGGCACCATTGAAGTCGCACGTACCGCTGGCCCTGCCCCTGCGCTGGTAGTAGTCGTTGAACGCGTACGAGGCGTGCGCAACCTTGGTGTCGGGCTCGAAGCACGACTGGCCGGACTGGATGGCGCTGCAGTCCGCGCCGTTGCCGCAGGCGTAGTCCAGCGCTGCCTGCAGCCGCGTGTCCCCGACCGCCGCGTTCGCCGCGCACCAAGTCTGCTGCGACGGGGAGGTGGAGTAGCCACCACCGCCGCTGAAGTCGAAGCTGTACACTTTCTGCATGTTGGGGTAGAACAGGCCGTAGTTGGCCTCGAAGCTGTCCGGCCCGCCCTTCTGGTCCTCGTTGAAGAGCGCGAACATGTACACGTCCATGTCGGCGTCGGGTACAGCGGGGTTCCCGTCTTGCCGGCCAGCACGCGGTTGATGACGTAATTGTTGTACGTCTGGGCATTCGCCACGGTGACCGTCCCCGATCCGTCCCCGGACGCCAGCAACCGCCTCCCGCTGCTGTGCACCGTTCCACGCGACGGGCGCCCCGTCTCCGTGAGCCAGACTTTCGGTCTCGAGGAGGACGTCAACTTCTGTTCCGAGAAATGGGACGAAGAAGAAGACTGCAGCAGCTTATCTATGGGGAGTACGTGGCGTCGAGCTGCGCGTCCAGGAGGCTGTGGTAGGTCAGCCCGGTGTTTCCGTCTTGGACGCCGCGCTTGTAGTCCCCCAGGGCGTACTCGAGGGGGATGTGGTTCGGGTCGTTCACCTCTGTTATGAACGGGTACAGGTTGATGGAGAAGTAGGAGTCGGTCTGCTGCAGGAACTGGAGCATCGGCACCATCACCGACTCCGCGAGGTCGTCCCGGAACCTGCCCGACGACGGCGGGTACGAGTCCGTGACAGCCGTGAACGAGACCGGCGTGGAAACCTTTATCTTGTCCGCCAGGCCCAGGTTCTTGAGCGCCGCGTGCACGTTCTTCATCGCCTGGACGAGCACGGACGTCAGCCCCGGGTTGGAGTCGAACACCTCGTTCCCGACGGCCACGCCGTTGATGGTCGTCGCGGGGAGGTACACCGCCACGTTGTTCCACACCCAGTCGCCCGCAGCCGACGGGTTCCGCGCCGCTTCGGCCAGCTTCTCGTTCGGCAGCATCACCATCACCTTGATGTCGGTGTTGGCCAGCGACTTGAGCACCTTGGGGTTCGCGTCGTAGATCCTCACCAGGGTGATGCCGTTGTCCTTGAGCAGCTTCGACACGGCCGACGGGTCAGGTAGGTTGTCCGCTACCCTGCCGTAGTTCACTCCCACCTCGCCCGCCTCTGCAATAATGCAACACGCCGAAAAGCAACAGCCACGCACACTAGTCAATGATATACGTACTTTATAAATTTTCTTCAAAATCATGCATACGAGATTATACCTGCATAGGTGGAGAGGAGCAGCGGGTGCCAATGCCACAGCGAGGAGGACGGCGACGAACTGAGCGAGCGCCATGCCGCTGGATGATGGAAGCCTCTACTATACTGCTTTGGTGAGGGACGATCGGCGCTGATCGAGTGTGTGTGCCGAACCTGATGGTTTGCTCGGGAATTTATAGCCACGGGGTGCCGTGGACGCGACGCAGATGTGCCCGCGGCGGCTATGGTACGTACTGTCCAAATTAACTACGTAGCTCGTCAACTGTGGTGTTGGGAAAAACAAATGCAACTGGGGAGCAGCAACCTACCTTGTTGCGTCACGTGGTTTTATGTGAGAGCCCAACATGAAGCCCTTGAGGCCATCGCATCTCACTTACTACCTTAAATCCAAGCCATGTCAACCCTTGCCTTCTTTGAACCGCTACAATCAACAAATCAAATGTGTTATTAGTGCTATTATCAATAATCCAACTTTATATATTTAGGTGCCGTATTACATAGAATGTCTTGATTTATTTGTGTCGTAGCACATCATTATTTTTTTTTGACTACTAATTTTATTTTTGGTTGGGTTCTACTCCTAAAATCAATAGAGCAACTTACAAACATATATTTGAGTATCTTGCGTTACTACTTTTTTTTTTTGGAATGGCAATGCTGAATAATTTTTAAACTTGTGGTCTTGTTTTTGCATTTGTTTATAATGTTAAAGCTGATTAATTTACAAACCTATATTGTTACGATATTTGGGTTCCTGTTTTATCAGGGTAATGACTATGATGGGTAATTTACAAAAAAAATTATTATATAGTTTTTCGTCTCAAAGATGGTGGGTTCCATGAAATTGTGCTCGAAGTTGGCGAGGACAGCCAACACTGTCTTGTGCTGTTCATTGACTGACGTTTTTTTTTTTTCCTGCCGACAAGTTTATTAGCGGTTTTGAGAAAACCAGTTAGCCAAACCGCAACTCGTATACACATACGAATGGTTAACACTTGCGAAAGATGAACACTGCAGCGCAGCATTTGTAGCAACTCTCTCGTCACCTGTTTTTTTGTTACCGTCGTACATAGTATACAAAAACCCCTGAGTGGCGGTACACATTATTGAGGGGCCGGCCATGCTGTAGGTCCTTCGTGGATCGCCGTAACTAGTCAACTCGAACTGCAAGCAGATCAGCAACACTTGCGTTAGTTGAGCTTCAAGTAGTACTTGTACTGGTTATTGGCGGTCTCGAACCATTATTATTCATGGGGGATGTACTGACACTTTGGTGATGTGATGCTATGTCATACTAGTGTGTAATTTGTTTACTTGGGTCAAATCCATGGAGCCACTAGTAAGTCGCAGTCATTAGCAGCCTTGTACTATATATACGGCTGGTGGTGTACTTCAAACTAGCTAGCAGCACTTGGGAGGCTGCTTCCCGCTACTTGCCCCTGCAAACCTGTTTCTATATTCTTACGAGGTCAACCACACATGCAAATTAACTCAAAAGGTGGCAGCCTCGTTTCGATCGATCAGATGCTTCTGCTCGCTGTAAAACTGCTAAAACCGTTGTTGCGGCAGGCAGAGTGGTCGCATGCTGGTTTGCCCAGCCCACTTTCACTATGATTCTCCCCACGCATATAGCTAGAAATGGATGGAGAGTTTCTAATAAAAGATCGTTTGGCTCTCTTCATTTTAATGAAACTGAAATCTCTATAATAAACTAGTCTATTTTGTTTAGAATTTAATGTTCCATCACTATTTAAGATTCATGAACTGACCGATGCTAGTTAGACCAACGAGTACAAGCTCATTCTGACATGATCCTGTGTTGATTTGCCTGTCATACTGGTTTGGGTATCATGCCGAGGAGCCATCCAATCAATTGTAGGCCCAAATTAGTTTTTCTAGTGTTATGATAGGTGAGGGCCGAATCATGCATCAACTGATTATTAGGCAAGAGTGTGGTCTGTGGAGCTAGGCGAGGTGGCGGACGACAGCATAGGCATAAAACCTCTTCGTAGCTCCTTGGTAATTAATTGAAACCTCATACACGTAGACTTTTCCTTTATTTTTAGGGAAGGACTATACTGCTTATATAGGCAGTTGACATACAAGATTTTTTTTTTAAAAAAAATTGTGATAGAAGGAAGTGTGCAATAATATAGCCAGCACAACAGTGTGCTGTATTATTAACCTTGCTCTAAGAAAAAAGGCAGGGGTGGAGAAAGGAACCGTTTTTGTCTAAAAACGGATCAACTAAAGAGGACAAAATTTCTATGATATCCGAGTAAAAAGTCTTCCACCACAAAAGTGCACTATTCTTAGTTGCGTTGCGGCCAAAAGTCCTCTAGCCGAGTGGTTAAAGAGCTCAATGACACTTCTCTAAAAGGGTAGAAGAAAAAGAGGTTTTGTGGGTCTTCTAGATCTGCATGAGAGATTTTCTCTTACAAAGTAAATGCTCGAGGCCATCATAGCCCGTAATTAATTTTTTTGTTACATTGTGCAGGAACCTAGTTTGCTACTGACATCGATTTTCTCTACAGTTTTGCCAGTGAACTATAAATCTCGACATCTCCTTTTGACAAGCAAAAAGCTACAGGATTAGATGATTTATGTGGTACACGGAGGTGATTCGGACTTCTAAAAATTGTTTTTTGAATTGAGCCACAAATGTTCCTTCAGGCCTTCCGAGGTGAAAGCGCGCAGTTTCCGACCTCTACAAATATTTGAAATACCACAAAGTAAGGAAAAGGTTCGATTTTTCCCTAAAGTATAAGCAAAGTCTGAATAACTTCATAAACTATTTTTTAGTTCAGTTTACCCCCAAACTTATGTTATTTGGTCTAATTATTCTTATTATAATTTCTTATTTGTTTCTCCGTACACAAGTTGGATTCTAATTTACAACTAGCAAACTGCCCATGCGATGCTACAGATTAAAACTAATTTTGCGTGTAAAAAATAAAAACAATATTCAATCACAATAGTACATAAAATTTTATAAGCAATATTTAATATGATTCCAAGCTTTCGTGACTACGAATTGTGCAAACACAAAATTCTAAAAACATGTATGGAGCATTCGGCCCAAGGTCCACATACCCCTTTTTTCTTTTCCTAACGTGAGCAGGGAAGAGCTGCCACCAGCCATGGATTAGATCTCAACTTACGGAGCAGGAACCAGAGGCTGCGCCAGCGCAGGTACGGAAGCAAGAGGCTGGTGGTTCTTGCCGAAGGTAGCTAGGGTGGTATGGGTGGTCCACCATGGTCAACACGCAGAGTCTAGAAGAGAAGCCACTGCTGCCTCGGACGGTCGGACCAAGAGAGAAATAGACGCCCTCATTTATACATTTTGCAGCGACATCGGCCTTCCCTCCCTACCTGACAGCAACGGCGTCCTTCCTCAAGCCCCTGTTGTGACGGTAGCGGCCATCCTGAGCCTCCGACGAAGGCACTGCAGCACTGGCTTTTCTCGAGGTCCGGTGGGTTGCGCCGCGCAACTGAGGTGGGAGTGCGTGGACCCACCTGTCGGCGTGAACGGACGACGACAGGCTGGACACCACCAACCCGCGTTTATAGTAGTAGTAAAGATTTTATAATGTTGCAGTGGACATCATAATGTCTGTTTAAAAAATATATTTAAATTTTTTTAATAAATTTGTATCCTAATATTTATTTTACTATTAAATATCCTTCTTTAAAATGATTATAAAAAATTTGTTAAGTATTTTTTAAAAATATTTTATGATGTCAAAAATCTTATTGTAAAATTTTAACTTACCACGCCACTTATGCATGGTGAAAAAAAAAATATTAGGGACAAATACGAAATTAAAGTGAATGAAATAATAATTTAGAAGATCATCTAAACTTTGTCTATACTTGAAGGGAGTAAAGTGAATTTTCTCTACAAAATAAAGTTAATATGAATTTACTCAAGATCCATGTATGCGCTGTATGGGCATGCAATGCAAGAGGGGAGGGAGGCCGATGAGTGCGAACTTAGGTGTTGTTTGGTTCTGCTACTCGTCGCTCCAACTCCTATGACACTTCAACTGTTGTGGGTACTGTAGATGCTACAATATAGGAGCGGTTGGAACTCGAATTTGTAGCTCCTACTCCAAGTTCATTTTCATGCAGGAGAGAGAAAAAACACTCTTCATCAGTCGTCACTGCTACACTATATGCATAGTATCTTTGTCAGCGGAGCGGGAGCCGAAACCAAACTGAGTCTTACTCAGGCTAGTAGACGACGTAGGCAACTCCGTTGAAGTAGCACGGACCGGCAGTGCGCGCGGTCCTTGTTTTGGTAGTAGCTATTGAAAGCGTAGGTGGCGTGTGCGACCTTGGTGTCTGGCTGGAAGCACGCGGTGCCGGGCTGGATGCTGTTGCAGTTGGCGCCACCGTTGCCGCACGAGTACTCTAGCCCCGCTTGTAGTCGTGAGGCACCAGCAGATGATTTAGCGACGCACCAGCTCCAACATATGTCTGTACATGCCAGAGGAAGAAAAAAACAGTTAGAAGAAGTATGAACATTTGAACCATCGATCTGAATATCCGATGTTTTTTTATGACCGCGGGTAGTTATATGTATGCAGAACTAACCTGGTGCTTGGTACACGATGGAGGCAGCACCGTTGAAGTCGCACGTGCCGCTGGCCCTGCCCTTGCGCTGGTAGTAGTCGTTGAACACGTATGAGGCATGGGCGAACATGGTATTGGGCTCAAAGCACGACTGGCCGGACTGGATGGCGCTGCAGTCCGCACCGTTGCCGCAGGCGTATTCGAGCGCGACCTGCAGCCGCGCGTCCCCAACCGCTGCATTCGCCGTGCACCAAGTCTGCGACTGCAACGACGACGTCGTGGTGGTGGAGCCGTCATTGGAGGAGTTGCCACCGCTGTTACTGGAGGAGTTGCCACCACCGTTACTAGAATAATTGCCATCACCGCCACTGGAGGAGTTGCCACTACCTCCACTGGAGTGGTTGCCACCACCTTCACTAGAGTAGTTGTCAGCGCCTCCACTGAAGGACTTGCCACCACCACTGCCACTGGAGGAGTTGCCACTGCCTTCACTGGAGGACTTGCCACCACCACCGTCACCGCCTCCACTGGAATAGTTGCCACCACCGCCATCGGAGGAGTTGCTACCGGCTCCACTAGAGTAGTTGCCACCACCGCCACCGCCTCCACTGGAGTAGTTGCCACCACCGCCACCGCCTGCACTAGAGTAGTTGCCACCACCGCCACTAGAGGAGTTACCACTACCGCCACTGGAGGAGTTGCCATCGCCTCCACTGGAGTGGTTGCCACCACCGTCACTAGAGTAGTTGCCAGCGCCTCCACTGGAGGACTTGCCACCACCACTACCACCGGAGGAGTTGCCACTGCCTTCACTGGAGGACTTACCACCACCACTGTTACCGCCTCCACTGGAGTAGTTGCCACCACCACCACTGGAGGAGTTGCCACCGCCTCCACTAGAGTAGTTGCCACCGCCACCATTAGAGGAGTTGCCACCACCGCCGCCACTAGAGGAGTTGCCCCTACCGCCATTGGAAGAGTTGCCACCACGACCACTAGAGGAGTTGCCACCGCCACCGCCACCACTGGAGGAGTTGCCGCCACCACCACTAGAGGAGTTGCCACCGCCACCATTGGAGGACTTGCCACCACCGCCGCCACTGGAGGAGTTGCCACCACGACCACTAGAGGAGTTGCCACCGCCACCATTGGAGGACTTGCCACCACCGCCGCCACTGGAGGAGTTGCCACCACGACCACTAGAGGAGTTGCCACCGCCACCATTGGAGGACTTGCCACCACCGCCGCCACTGGAGGAGTTGCCACCACGACCACTAGAGGAGTTGCCACCGCCACCATTGGAGGACTTGCCACCACCGCCTCCATTAGAGGAGTTGCCACCACGACCACTAGAGGAGTTGCCACCGCCGCCACTGGAGGAGTTGCCGCCACCGCCACTAGAAGAGTTGCCACTGCCACCATTGGAGGACTTGCCACCACCGCCTCCACTGGAGGAGTTGCCACCACGACCACTAGAGGAGTTGCCACCACCACCATTGGAGGACTTGCCACCACTGCCGCTACTGGAGGAGTTGCCACCACGACCACTGGAGGAGTTGCTACCGCCGCCACGGAAGGAGTTGCCACCGCCTCTACTGGAGGAGTTGCCGCCACCGTCACTAGAGGAGTTGCCACCACCACCATTGGAGGACTTGCCACCACCGCCGCCACTGGAGGAGTTGCCACCACGACCACTTGAGGAGTTGCTACCGTCGCCACGGGAGGAGTTGCCACCACGACCACTGGAGGAGTTGTCACCACCGCCACTGGAGGAGTTGCCACCGTCTCCACTGGAGGAGTTGCCATCACCGCCACGGAAGTCGAAGCTGTACACCTTCTTCATGTTGGGGTAGAACAGGCCGAAGTTGGCCTCGAAGCTGTCCTGCCCCCCCTTCTGGTCCTCATTGAAGAGCGCGAAAATGTACACGTCCATGTCGGCGTCAGGGTACAGCGGGGTGCCTGTCTTGCCAGCCAGCACGCGATTGATGACGTAGTTGTTGTACTTCTGGGCGTTGGCAACGGTGATCGTCCCTGATCCATCCCCAGACGCCAATCGCCTCCCGCCACTGCGCAGCACTCCCCGCGACGGGCGCCCTGTCTCCGTGACCCAAACCTTTGGTCTCGAGGACTTCCACTTTCGTTCCGAGGAATCGGAAGAGGAAGAAGACTGCAACTTATCTATGGCGGAGTATGTGGCGTCGAGCTCGGCGTCCAGGAGGCTGTGGTAGGTGAGCCCAGTGTTTTCGTCCTGCACGCCGCTACTGGAGTTCCCCAGGGAGTAGTCGAGGGAGACGTGGTTCGGGTCGCTGACCTCTGCTTGGAACGGGTACAGGGAGATGGAGAGCTAGGAGTCGGTCTGCTGCAGGAACTGGAGCATCGGCACCATCACCGACTCCGCGAGATCGTCCCGGAACCTGCCCGACGACGGCGGGTACGAGTCTGCGACCGCCGTGAACGAGATCGGCGTGGAAACCTTTATCGTGTCGTCCAGGCCCAGGTTCTTGAGCGCCGCGTGCACGTTCTTCATCGCCTGGACGAGCACCGACGTCAGCTCCGGGGACGTGTCGAAGATCTCGTTGCCCACGGCCACGGCGTTGATGGTCGTGGCGGGGAGGTATGGCCGCACGTTGTTCCGCACCCAATTGAGCGCCACCGACTGGTTCCGGGCCGCGTCGCTCACCACCTGGTTCGGCATCATCACCATCACCTTGATGCCCGTGTTGGCCAGCGACTTGAGCACCTTCGGGTCGGCGTCGTAGATCCTCACCAGCGTGATGCCGTTGTCCTTGAGCAGCTTCGACACGGCCGACGGGTCCGGCAGGTTATCCGCTACCCTGCCGTAGTTGACTCCCACGTCGCCAGCCTCTGCAATGCAACACGCCGAAAAGCATCAGCCACACGCACCACTGGATGCTAGTATTTCAGACTGATAGATAATAGATTATATATCCTCAAACCATGGGACATTATTATACCTGCATAGTTGGAGAGGAGCAGCGGTGCCAATGCCACAGCGAGGAGGACGGCGACGAAGTGAGCGAGCGCCATGCTGCTGGATGATGATCTAAGCCGGCCTCTGCTTTGGTGAGGAACGATCGAGGCTGATCGATTGGTGCCGAACCTGATGGTTTGTGCGGTAATTTATAGCCACGGTGGACGCGATTCAGATGTGCCCGCGGCGGCTATGGTGCGTACTTTCCAAATTAACTACGTAGCTCGTCAACTGGTGTTGAGAAAAAACAAATGCAACTCTGTTGTGTCGCGTGGTTTCATCTGAGAGCAACATGAAGCCCTTGACCTTGAGGCCACCTCGTCACCTACCTTAAATCCAAGGCATGTCAAGTTTTTTTTTTTTTTTTTAAAGAACTTGGCACGGAAGCCAAGGGCAGGTGCACTGCGAATTCATTAAGAGAGGAGATGAGCACCCATGCTTGAGCCAAGACTCGAATTCGGATGGGCGTGGCTGCAACCACAGCGTTTGTCAATAATAACAATAACAATAATAATAATAATAATAATAATAATAAGGCATGTCAAGTTGTCAACCCCTGCCTTTTTTGGACAGTAGAATTAATGAACAAATCAAATGTAGTGCTGTTATCAACAATCCAACTTTATATATTTATAACTGTATTACATAGAATGTCTTGATTTATTCGTGTCGTACCACATCCTTATTTCTTTGATTGACTACTCCTTTTATTTTTGGTTGGGCTGTACTCCTCAAATCCTCAATAGAACAACTTACAAACATAGATTTGAGTATCTTAGGTTATTACTTCTTCTTTTTTTTGTAATGGCAATTGTAGATATTTTTAGCCCCCCCTTTTTAATAATTTTAAAGATGATTTATAAACTTATATTATTACAATGTTTGGGATATTTTTTATCATAGTAATGTTGGATAGTTTTAAAAAACTATATAGTGTATGACTATTTTCCGCCAAAAGATGGTAGGTTCCATAAAATTGTGCTCCAAGCCGGCGAGGACAGCCAACACGGGCGTGTGTTGTTCATTGACTGACGATTTTTTTTTTCTGGCGACATTGTTTATTAGCAGTTTTGAGAAAACCAGCCAAACCTCAACTCTCGTATATATGCACATGAATGAATAACACCTTCAACTTGTGAAAAACGAACAGTGCAGCGCAGCATTGTAGAAACTCTCTCATCACCTGTTTTTCTTTTAGACCGTCGTACATATACCAAAGCCCCTGGGCGGCGGTACACATTGTTGAGGGGCCCGGGCCCGCCATACGTTGCCGTAACAAGTCAACTCAGAGTGCAAGCACATAAACAACACTTGCGTTAGTTGAGCTTCAAGTAGTACTTGTAGTGGTTCTATTGGAGGTCTAGAACTATATTATTCATGGGGGATGTACTGACACTTTGGTGATGCTAGTGTCATGCATAGTGTGTAGTACTTTGTTTACTTGGGTGATTGGGTCAAATGCATAGAGCCACTAGCTAGTCATAAGCAGCCCCTGCAAACCAGTTTTCTATATTCTTACAAGGTCAACCACACATGCAAACGCAAGGTGTGAGAGCCGCGATTCAGATGCTCCTGGTGAAACTGCTAAACTGTTGCTCCGGGCACAGTGGCTGCGTCCGGGCTGCCCAGATGCGCCAACTGCCTGCCCCTCCTCATTGGCGGTCTCCCACTCATCCCCCCGTGGTCGTCGCCGCCCCATCGTCCTGCCCGCCTTCACCGTTGGTCATCCACAGCCTTTTAGAACCTGATTGGTTTGCGGATACTCTCAGGCTGGCTCGCATGCAGCATCCAGGCCCGTGTTAGCCAGGCTCGTCATGTGCATAGTGTGTTTGATTGGTTCTCGTATGTAGGTATGCAGGCCAGCTGTTGATTTTGTTCGGTTAGCTGCACGAGCGGCACAGACGCAACTTTTTGCGTCTGCTTGCTCGCCCAGATGCTCGCTCTTGCATCCGGCGGGCCTGGTTGAGGTTCATCCACGCAACCAATCAGACCCTTAGGTCCCATCTAAAGGACGACCACATCAGTGATCCAAATCTTCGAACCCAGTCCCCTAATTTAAAATTCTGATTAAATCTAGTTCAACTATAGATGACTGAAACTGATGGATTCACAACTACTTTAGGTTAACTGATAGGGAGTAATGCTGTTATTTATTTTAGCTGTGGCTTATTTTGCAAGGTAACTCTATAGAGAAGTGCTTCTATGCTTTGCAAACAAAAAAGGCACGAATCAAACAGATCCTGTTAATGACTTTGTTAATCACTTCTTAACTCTCCGTTAGCACAGTTAGGTCCACGAAGCCCAGATTTGAGCCCAAGCCAGCAAAACCGCACGGTTCCATCACCACTTCACCTTCCCACGCCACGATCACCGCTTCACCATGGTCATGTACTCATGTTCATTCGGGTGGAACAGGCCGAAGTATCGCTGGCAATCGTCTGGACCTTGGCCCTTCTGGTTCTTGTTGAAAGAGGGCGAAGATGTACACGTCCATGTCCTCGCGTCAGGTCTAGCCTGTGCCCGTGTTGCCTGTTGCCCGCCATCAACCCAGCACACACACGGTTGATAATGTAGTTATTGTACGCCTGGGCGTTGGCCACACAGGAGACCAAACCCCCCTACATCACCTGTGTGTTCAGGTCTGGCCTGAGGTCGAACACCTCGTCTCCCACAGCGACGCCAGTGATCGCGTGGCCAGGTGATAGGCCTGCACGTCCCGCGCCCACCGGAGCGCGAACCACTGGTCCGATCGACGCCGCGCCGGCCAGGTTGTCGTCGTTGGGCATGGGCAGCATCACCATTACCTTGATCCCGGTTGTGTTGGTGAGTGAGCTCACAGCACGTCAGGTTCGCTATCGTAGATCCTCACCACAGTGATGCGGTTGTGTCCTTGAGCAGCTTGACCACCGATGCCTGGTCGGCAGAGGGCGTTGTCCATCTCGCCCGCCTCTGCTTCGTACTCATGGCCGGTCCTCATCCATTACCCTGCTGCAGCTTCGTCCACCCTCTTTCTTGCTACGGACGAACGGCGTACAGTTACGTAGCAAGTGCTCCGCCCCCTGTGCATTCGTGCATGCCAGTATGGGCCTAGCCTAACCTAACCTGTGGCCAACTTGGTCATCCACTCCTGCCTTCCTCCGTCTCCGTCCCTCGTTAGAGGATACCGACGGTGACTCATCACAGACAAAAGACACGTTTTCTTCTTAGCTACAGTACTTTCCAAAATAAGCTCGTCAAACTTGAGATTGAAATTTTTTTTCTTTTAGAAAATCCAATACTGGCGACCAGACCCTGTTGTCTGTTGCATCACGTGATTCCTTCTAATGGTAAGGTTGCCTGCTGGTCCGTTCGGCGGAGTCATCGGTTCGTCAGCTAGCGCTGGTACAAAAATAGTCTTGTTCAGTCCGCTAGCGCTATGGCTCTCGCGTGCCAAACCGCCAGTAGATGCCAACGACCACAGTATTCTCAAGTCTTGTTCGGTTGGAAGCATTTGCCGATACATGGAATGGAATTGTGGGAGTATGATCACAACACATGATTGTGACACGATCTTGATTATCTCTATTTATATTTGGGATGATCTACACATCTATATATCTACCATTACCATTCAGTGATATTTTGCTACAGTTTGTTATTAGAACCACTTTTCTCTGCTGCAAGCGCTTTTCAACAGTGAGAGTGAGAGACCAAAACCAACAAGAGGACAAATTATAATCTGTGTGTTGTAGTTTCATGTGAAGTAATTAGTAGGTTGGCCCCACGTTTGTGCAGTTAGTATCAATAATTTTACTATAAATATGACTAATTTTCTAGATATCTTCTTGGGAAATGTTTAATTTGAGGATCTGGATCACAAGTAATTGTTGGATAAATTTATTCGACGTGTGCACTCTTACACTGCCCGTTAACACAGGCGCATAGCCGAGCAACAGTTAGTTGCTGACATCGGCTTTATCTAATTTCCGACGTACGGTATATAGTAATACTAAATCCTGACTTCTATCTTGAGAGCAAAGCCAGACGAACTTCACCATTGTTTGTTGAGTTGAGCCTCAGCCTTTATCCGGCATTCGGAGATGGCATTCCGACATCTGCAAAACACAGTTTTTCAAACACACATCAGTACCTAAAGTTTTGGTCGGACAGATGGTTGCATGGGTGTACTCTACTGGATCTTGCTCCACAGGTGGTGACTGCAGTACCTAAACGATTGATCAACTATAGGACAGTTGAGCAGGCCCTATATAATCATACTTGGGTCAGTGATATCTTAGGAGGATTATCAGTTGTCCGTTTGTTTGAATATCTACAGCTTTGGGATGTGGTGCAGAATTTCTCTCTCACGGAGGAAGATGACCAACACTGCTGGAGGCATGATATTTCTGGGATTTTCTCTTCAAAATCAGCATACATGCTTTTCTTTCATGGATCAATCCCCTTTGAACCATGGCGCCAACTCTGGAAATCTTGAGCTCCACCTAAATGCAAGTTTTTTCTGTGGTTAGCCATAAAAGATAAATGTTGGACGGCTGATCAGCTTGTGAAAAGAGGGCTTCCTCACCCTGCTCAGTGTGTGCTTTGCGATCAGGAGGATGAAACAGTGCAACACATTCTGGTCGGGTGCGTCTTTGTACGAGAATTCTGGTATAACCTCCTGTCTTGTTTCAATTTTCAGCGGTTGGCTCCGGATAACAACGATATGATATTCGCACATTGGTGGAGGCGAGCTAGCAAGCGAGTGGCTAAGGCAAACAGAAAGGGTTTTAACACCCTCGTCATCCTTGGCGCCTGGTCATTGTAGAAGCACAGAAATGCTAGAGTTTTTGAGGGCTTGACACCCTCAGTTCAAACCGCCTTGGGTAATGTGAAGTTGGAGGCGCAGCTCTGGTCCTTTGCCGGGGCTCGTGGTCTTCAAAATTTGGGCCTTGGTCGGCTTTTAGGACAAGATTAAGCTTGTGTGTTGGGGTCGTTAGTTTTGTGTGTGTTTAAGGGTACACCCTGCTATGTCTTAACCCCCTCTTGCTTTGGTCCAAGCTTGAGGGGTCTTGTATGGACCGTTTTTTCTTCCTTATAAGACAAAGATACGCAGCTCTCCTACGTGTTCGAGAAAAAAAAAACACACATCAGTAGTAAGGTCGATGTGTTTTCTCAAGTATCAGCATGCAGGATGAGATGGGGCAGGCGAGCGCGAACTCACTTCAAGGATTGTTGTGGACGGCGGAGTCGTCGCCGCCGCGGAAGTCGAACTCGTACGCCTTGGTCATGTCCGGGCAGAACAGGCCGAAGTACTGCTCAGCGTCGTCCGGCCCTTGGCCCTTCTGGTTCTCGTTGAACAGGGCGAAGATGTAGATGTTCATGTCGGCGTCGGGGCGGTGCGGGGTGCCCGTCTTGCCGGACAGCACGCGGTTGATGAGGTAGTTGTTGTACGCCTGGGCGTTGGCTACCGTCGCCGGCTGGAAGGCATCACCGGCGGCGTCCAACATAGCATGCTTCCCGCGTTTGAGTTGTCCACGCGACGGCCATCCGGACTCCGGCCAGTGTGTCCTGGGGCTAGGCTGATTTGCGGCGCTCTCCGCAAATTCCCTGAAAAAAGTACTAAGATCATCGACTTTTTTGAAGCTTGGTGTTGTGCTCTGCCGCAGATCGCAATGCAATGCAACTCACATGGTGTTGAGCTGTGCCGTCAAGTTCTCCACCGCATAGTACGTGGCGTCCATCATGGCGTCCAGGAGGCTGTAATAGACGAGTCCGGAGTGGTCGTCGCGGACGCCCTGCTTGGCGTTCCCGAGCGCGTAGTCGAGGGGGATATTCTTCGGGTCATTGGCGTAGGCGAAGAACGGGTAGGGGTTCATCGAGAGGTACGACCCCGTGCGGCGCAGGAACCGGAGCATGGGCTTCATCACGGTCTCCGCGACGTCGTCGCGGAACCTGCTCCCCGACGGCGGGAACGTGTCCTTGAGCGCACTGAAGGCGATCGGCGTGGACACCTTCACGGCGTCGGCGAGGCCCTGGCTCTGCAGCGCGGCGTGCACGTTTGTCATGGCCTTGACGAGGCTCCGCGTCAGCTCCGGTCGCTGCGTCTCCTCGAACACCTCGTTCCCGATGGCCACGCCGGTGATCTGCGTGGCGGGGTAGTAGCTGGACACGTTGCACTGCACCCAGTTGAGCGCGTACGACCGGCTCGCCGCCGCCGAGGGCAGCTCGTCGTTGGGCATCATCACCATGACCTTGATACCCGTGTCGGCCAGGGCAGTGAGCACCTCCGGGTCCGCGTCGTAGATCCGCACCATGGTTATGCCGGTCTCCTGGAGCAGCTCCACCACCGACGCCGGGTCCGGCAGGTCGTTCGCCACCCTGCCCCAGCTCACGCCCACCTCGCCCGCCTCTGCAACATGCAATGCAACACTCAGCACTCGGTCCATAACTATGATATATCATGAAATCAAAACAGTGGAAGATTTCCTGCGCCATGCGTGCACCTGCATAGGAGAATAGGAGTAGTGGCGCCCCGAACAGGACGATGACGAGGAAGGGAGCGAACGCCATGGATGGAACGCTGCCCTGCTTGGGTGATGGCGGAGAGACTGATTGAATGTGTGCCAAACCCAGCGGTGTGCGCGGGAATTTGTAGCGATTTGCCGACGCCCCGCGCCGCGGCGGCTATGCTGCAACACAAGTGAGGTCGAACTTTCGCGTCACGTACATACCAAAGCATCAATCAGCATCTTCATAATTGTCATACTAACGACACTAGAGGCGGACCCAGCAACTGTTTTATAGGTACACACATAAAGTGCAGACTGTAGAGCAAGAGATGCATGAAAGATTCGGATTTCCTTTAATTTAGGTGACTTAAATGGATAAAAGTTCTCACTTCTGGAGTTTAAGAGGAGCGTTTGAACCGTTGAGGGTTCCAATGGATGTGTGTGGACATGCATGTGGCCTGGTTGCATAGACACAAGGGCGCGTTGGATCTGACAGGTTCTTCCCCCGCTCCTGGCCTGGTGGCAAAGACACATTGGCGTGTTGGATCTGAGGGGGTTCGATCCACCAGGTCCCAGGGTTCGACCCCTCGCCCCTAGCCTGGCGGCAAAGACACATGGCACATAGGATCCGGCGGGAGCTCGATCCCCCATCCCGCACCTATCTCTAGTGAAGGCAGCCACAAGTGCTGTATGTTCTAGAAAAAAAAAGTATTTCTATTCATCGATCCATATTATATGAGTTTTCTATGAGCAATACTAGCAAGACCCATAACAAAGTAATTTAATTTTATTAAGAGGTAATCTTCTTTAAAATTTTCATAATTTAGGTAGCCCTAGGCTTATTGTGCCATCACGTTAGGTCCGCCAGTAATTAATGTGTGGTGTATATCTTGAACTTCTTCGTTGGGCATTCATATAACAAAATTTGAAGTGTTGTAACCATGCTAACTATCAATGTACTAAGCACGTGAGAAGAGATTTAGCCTGAATATTATATAACCTATATATCCATCATGGATTATCTCCATTTTTTAAAATGAAAGTTTGGACCTAAATCATGATATGACCTATATATGATTTAACCTACATCTTGCATTCTCTTCATTATATATACTATATATGATTTACCAAGTTCTTAGAGACCCATCCAATGCAAATATACGTATTGAGAGTTAAGGATCTAGATCATACCCAAGCAACACAAGTTTAATAAGACAACAAATAAAGTTTACTCTTTTTTTTTTTGCAAAGAAGTTTACCCTTTAATTATTATTTTTTGTGAAGAATCCTTTAATTATTATGTGATGATAACATTTTAATTATTTTAAAGTAGACTTATTGTACTAACTGTAGCAATTTTTTTAAAAAAAGAGAGGATATATATATATATATATATATATATGATAATTGAGTACTACTATAATTTTACTGTTAACAGGAATAGTTAAATGCCCTTGAATCAAGGGACCCGTGATCCACCCCGTGCCAGCCCTTGTGCACTCGTACATCAGATTATTTGGCCTAGTGTATGGCGGTACCTTCCCAGAGAGGCCAGAGGCCAACTTGTTCGTCGACCGCATTCTCATCCGGGGTAAAGTCCATCTTATTGTGATAGAAATGAAGAGAAATAAAAAAGCTTTAGTTAATGTAATAAGGATACCCATTATGATTTCCAAAATTGTATTCATTTGGAAAAATCCAAAAAAGGATATATAGGGAATAGAAAAATTCCACCCGCCTAGGTAGAGAACAGTTACAAATAAAGAGGAAACTAATAAATTTAGATAAGAAGCAAGATAAAATAAACCATATTTAATACCGGAATATTCGGTTTGATAACCCGCTACTAATTCTTCCTCCGCTTCTGGTAAATCAAAGGGTAATCTTTCACATTCTGCCAAAGAAGAAATTAAAAAAACTAGAAAACCTATAGGCTGGCGCCAAAGATTCCACCCCAAAAAACCATATTTTGACTGTGCTTCAACTATATCAACCGTACTTGAACTGTTAGATAATCATAGTCGATGATAACATCACAGCTCCCACCGCTATTCCAAAACCGTACATGAAACCTTAGCTTCATACGGCTCCTCTATGATCAGAAAAAAGGATTATTTCTTTTCGATCTTATCCCTCGGGTGTAGATCGAATTGGGTAAGATAAAATTGATTGTAAAGTCCTAAATTAGACCAAAGCAATTCCGTCTGCTAAAATAATAAAAAAGCGCTTCCGAATTGATCTTATCCTTTATATAATAAAATGACAGTTTTTTCTTGTTCAGTAATAACTTACTATTGGAATAAAACACTCGTTATAGCAATTCATAAATGAAAAGAATTGGATATTTGTTCAGAACGAACTCAATTCTGTATGAATATATATAAAAGAAAGAATAAATAAAGATCTTTTTTTTTTTATTGCATTACATATCTTTTGTCCTATTCTTCTTTCCCGGGTAAGGGGGTACTTAAAAAGAAAAAAGAAATAAAGGCTTAATTCGTTCTTGATAGCTATTTCCTTAACAAGTGAATCGGAATATACTCTGGATCGGAATCCGAAGAAAGTACTACTTGATCATTTCCACGAATTTCAAGTCCTTATTATGATTCCTTTTATGAGGAAAAATGTCTAATGATTTTTTTCTCTCATTACTAATCCTTTATGTACTTTAGTGTTCCTAATCCCTCACTAACTTTTTCTAGATTCTTTTATATGGTTATAAGTTCTAGTAATAACTAAAAATATTCGAGTAATGGAATTCCATATTGCGAATCTTTTATTCTTGCCCGCTTCAAGATATGATGACTAATCAAACAATCTCAATCTTGGGGTAAAGAGTTTATACTGCTTATGTTTACTTCAACTTTTCTTGTACGTAGTAAATGAGATTTGTTATTTTTACTACAAATTAATAAGCTGTTTTGTTTCACTCATATAGCTATCTAGTTTAACTTATCGACCTGCATACAGAATAAGAAAAGGAAGATAAGTATTCAATGGATTTTAAAGGAAAGTCCTTTTTTAACGAATCACACGTAGAGATATTGCTAGTACACAAAAAGTTAATGGTATTTCATAACTAATAGATTGAGCAGCTGCTCGTAAACCACCTGAAAAAGAATATTTATTATTTGAGCTATATCCTGCCATAAGAAGACCAATAGGAGCAATACTTGAAATGGCAATCCATAAAAAAACACCAATACTAAGATCAGCTAAAACAAAATGATATCCAAAGGGGATAACTAAAAAACTTAATAAAACGGATATGACTGCTATAGAGGGTCCAATGCTAAATAAAGGAATTTCTCCTCGAGATGGGAGGATATCCTCTTTAAAAATAAGCTTAGTTCCATCTGCTATAGCTTGAAGCAGTCCTAGGGGGCCGGCGTATTCAGGACCAATACGTTGTTGTATCGATGCGGATATTTCTCTTTCTAACCACACAATTACAAGTACTTCTATTGTGATTCCCAGTAGGAGGGTCAAAATAGGTAGAAGCCATATCAGTCCATAGACTTCTTTTAATAATTCCGATTTCGAAAAAGAATTGATAGTTTCTACATCTACCCTATCTATTATCATTTCAACGATCAACTTCCCCCATAATAATATCTATACTACCTAATATCGTCATGATATCAGCCAATTTCATTTTTTTAACTAGCTGAGGAAGAATTTGTAAATTAATAAAACCGGGTGGACGAATTTTCCATCTCCAGGGGAAAAGACTGTCATCTCCTACCAGATAAATTCCTAATTCACCTTTTGGTGCTTCTACTCTTACATAAAGCTCTTGCTTTGATAATTCAAAATTTGGGGAAGGTTTTTTACCAAGAAATCTATATTCAAAATCATTCCATTCTGAATTCTTTGCTTTTTTAAAGCGTCGGGCTTCTAAATTCTCATAAGGGCCCCCAGGAATTTTCTCTACAGCTTGCTGAATAATTTTGATGGATTCCTTCATTTCACCAATTCGGACTAAATAGCGAGCTAATGAATCTCCTTCTTTTTGCCATTGGACTTTCCAATCGAATTGATTGTAAGACTCGTAAGAATCAATTTTACGAAGATCCCATTGTATTCCAGAAGCTCGTAACATTGGTCCCGATAAGCCCCAATTTACAGCTTCTTCCCCACTAATAAAACCTACTCCTTCAACTCGTTCTAAAAAAATAGGATTCCGTGTAATAAGTTGTTGATATTCAACAACTCCTCGTAAAAAATAATCACAGAAATCCAAACATTTATCCATCCATCCATAAGGTAGATCGGCAGCTACTCCTCCGATGCGAAAGTAATTATGCATCATTCGCATACCTGTAGCAGCTTCAAATAGATCGTATATTAATTCTCTCTCTCTAAAAATGTAGAAAAAAGGAGTCTGTGCGCCGAGATCCGCCATAAAAGGCCCAAGCCATAACAAGTGAGAAGCTATACGGCTCAATTCTAACATAATTACCCGAATATAGCTGGCTCTTTGAGGTATTTGAATATTTTCTAAGAATTCTGGTGCATTTACCGTTATTGCTTCTGTAAACATAGTAGCTAAATAATCCCACCGTGTTACATAAGGCAAGTATTGTATAATAGTTCTGTTTTCTGCGATTTTTTCCATTCCTCTGTGTAAATAGCCTAATATGGGTTCACAATCAACAACATCTTCACCATCGAGAGTAACGATCAGTCGAAGAACACCATGCATTGATGGGTGCTGAGGACCCATATTGACTATCATTAGATCTTTTCTTGTAAACGGTACACTCATATTCTTTTTTCTTCCTTAATTCATTATTCCATGAATTCCTCAAAACGAGGCTCATCAAAATGCAAAATCTAAGACTACTATAAGACTACTAATAAAATACTATAAGACTACTAATAAAATAAGAAAAAAATTCGAACGATTAAATTACTTCTCCCGAATATCTAACTGACTTATTAATTTCTTATAACGTACTCTATTTTTCTTTGCCAAATAAGCCAGCAAACGTTGACGTTTTCCCAAAAGTCTTCGTAGACCTCTTTCTGATGAAAAATCTTTTTTGTGTAATTCCAAATGTGAAGCAAGTCTCCGTATCTTATTGGTGAAACTGAATACTTGAAATTCAACAGAACCCCTGTTTTCTTGTTTTTCTTCTTTAACCATAAATCAAAAATTTTTTCTACCTCCTTTCTTTTTCATGTATTTTTCTGATCAGGAAAAATAAAAAATTATGTCAGTTATTTTGAAGTTATTCGAATTTCGTACACACAAAAATTTGCAATTATTCATCTACTGCTGGAATCTTTAATTTGGATTTATTTTATCGATCCAAATTGGATTTGGATAGAAGGGTACATTCTTTTATTTTAGATAGAAGAAATGTTTCTTCTATCTAAAATAAAAGAATTTTGCTGATTTATTTATTGCTATATCCAATTTATAGAATTGATACACCATTTAATTGATATCATTTAGCAAAATGAAACACAGCATATGCATCCATCTTTCGGCTCGAGAATTTCACGGGAGAGAGATATAGTATAAGAAATAGGCTATTAAGTAACTCTAAATGAATTGTGGATACATCTGTATCCTTAACATACTGAAACGACTGCCATTATTCGTATCAAAGCAATAGCGATTCATAAAAGCTAAATCTTGTAATCAATGGTGGGCTAATAAAATGGAGTCTTCTTTTCTTATTTTTATTTGAGAATACCCTTTTTTGAAGTAGGTTATTTCAGAGTATTCTTTTTTACTTATTGAATTTTACATTTTTGCAATTGATTGATATTG
This sequence comes from Oropetium thomaeum, assembly GCA_001182835.1. Taxonomy (NCBI): domain Eukaryota; kingdom Viridiplantae; phylum Streptophyta; class Magnoliopsida; order Poales; family Poaceae; genus Oropetium; species Oropetium thomaeum. Next base: position 3,101,390 of record LFJQ01000015.1, on the reverse strand, counting down.
CAATATTCAAATTGCAATAATTTATATTGCAAAGATAATAGGCAATTTATTGGCTAATTTGAATTAGTATGTAGAATTCGTATAATTATGACTGTTGAAGCCTTAAATTCAAGTCTATTGGTTCTTTTCACGCTTTCTCACAAACAGATTAAGAAATATATTGCATTATTTATTAAAGTTTGGATAAACCATTGCTTCGTCTGGTGTCTACAATACATATAGCTTATATCGTAGTAATTTCATTTTTACCAGATCGAAAATTGTTATGTTGAAAAGGAAAATTTCTAGATCCAATGTCACATTCTGTAAAAATTTATGATACATGTATAGGATGCACTCAATATGTACGAGCTTGTCCAACAGATGTATTAGAAATGATACCTTGGGATGGATGTAAAGCCAAGCAAATTGCTTCTGCGCCGAGAACCGAAGATTGTGTGGGTTGTAAGAGATGTGAATCAGCCTGCCCAACAGATTTTTTAAGTGTCCGCGTTTATTTAGGGCCTGAAACAACCCGCAGCATGGCTCTATCTTATTGATACGTTACAAAAAACTCCACTTGAATCGTCTGATTCCTCTTTACCGAAGAAGCCTGTGCTCAAAATAATTGAGCATGGGCTTTTCTGGTCAAAATGTATCTTATCTTTATTACTTTATCATGAGTTATTTTCCTTGGTTAACAATACTTGTTGTTTTTCCGATATTTGCAGGTTCATTAATTTTCCTTTTACCCCATAAAGGAAACAAAATCGTTAGGTGGTATACTATATCTATTTGTTTATTAGAATTCCTTCTAATGACTTATGCATTCTGTTATCATTTCCAATTAGAGGATCCCTTAATGCAATTAAGGGAGGATTCTAAATGGATAGATGTTTTTGATTTCCACTGGAGATTGGGAATCGATGGACTTTCATTAGGATCAATTTTATTGACAGGATTTATCACTACTTTAGCTACTTTAGCGGCTTGGCCAATTACCAAGAATTCGCGATTATTCTATTTCCTGATGCTAGCAATGTATAGCGGTCAAATAGGATTATTTTCTTCACGAGACCTTTTACTTTTTTTTATCATGTGGGAGTTCGAATTAATTCCTGTTTACTTACTTTTATCCATGTGGGGGGGGGAAAAGGCGTCTATATTCAGCTACCAAGTTTATTTTGTATACTGCAGGCGGTTCCATTTTTTTCTTAATCGGAGTTCTGGGTATGGGCTTATATGGTTCCAACGAACCAACATTAGACTTGGAACGATTGATTAATCAATCATACCCAGTAACACTGGAAATACTACTTTATTTTGGCTTCCTTATTGCTTATGCTGTCAAATTGCCGATTATACCTCTACATACATGGTTACCAGATACCCACGGGGAAGCACATTACAGCACATGTATGCTTTTGGCGGGAATCCTATTAAAGATGGGGGCATACGGATTGATTCGGATCAATATGGAATTGTTACCTCATGCTCATTATCTATTTTCCCCTTGGTTGGTAATAATAGGAGCGGTGCAAATAATCTATGCAGCTTCAACTTCTCTTGGCCAACGAAATTTCAAAAAAAGAATAGCCTACTCCTCCGTATCTCACATGGGTTTCATAATTATAGGAATTGGTTCCATAACCAACATTGGACTAAATGGAGCTATTTTGCAAATATTATCCCATGGATTTATCGGTGCTACACTATTTTTCTTGGCAGGAACGGCTTGTGATAGAATGCGTCTTGTTTATCTCGAAGAACTGGGAGGGATATCTATACCAATGCCAAAAATGTTTACTATGTTTAGTAGCTTTTCAATGGCTTCTCTTGCCTTACCAGGAATGAGCGGTTTTGTTGCAGAATTAGTAGTATTTTTTGGACTAATTACTAGTCCAAAATTTCTGTTAATCCCAAAAATGCTAATTACTTTTGTAATGGCAATTGGAATGATATTAACTCCTATTTATTTATTATCTATGTTACGCCAGATGTTCTATGGATATAAGTTATTTCATGTTCCAAACGAAAATTTTGTGGATTCTGGACCACGAGAACTCTTTATTTTAATCTGTATCTTTTTACCAGTAATAGGAATTGGTATTTATCCAGATTTTGTTCTCTCGCTATCCGTTGACACGGTAGAAGCTCTCTTATCCAATTATTATCCTAAATAATAGTTTTTTTTAACTAGTTGGCTCTGCTCTATATTTCATAATGGAAAAACCAAAAAATTCCGAAAAAAGTAAAAAAGTATAATTAGATCTATTTTGAATTTTTGCGAACCCCTTTGAACGTCTTTTCAAAGGGGTTCGCAAATCAAACAAAAATGGGAAAAAGCATCCATAAAATGAATGTTTTATGTAATGAATGTTTTATGTTATGTAATCATTTAGATGTTAATGTAAATGAACCATAACTATGTAAACCTATTCCTAAAAGATTGATACCAAAATAGCAGATCCAAATTATAAGAAATCCTATCGAAGCTATAAATGCGGAATTCGTACCCTTCCAATTTGGATTTGTTCTACTATGTAAATAAATAGCAAATATGGTCCAGGTAATAAATGCCCAAGTTTCCTTGGGATCCCAATTCCAATAGGATCCCCACGCCTCATTAGCCCATACTGCTCCACAAAGAATACCTATGGTTAAAAAGGTAAACCCTAGACTAATAACACGATAACTCCAGGAATCCAAACGCGCAGTTAATTGGTATTTGTAATAATTTGGAAATGAAGGAAAAGGGGTGTTTTTTAAGGCATTTCTTTTTGCATAGAAATATTCAATCTCACTATTTTGAGAAAAAAAATCAAAATTTTTGCGAAATCTAATGATTAGAAGAGCAGAGGATAATAAGGATCCGCACAAAAGAGTTGCATAGCTTAGTAACATCATACTGACATGCATCATTAACCACTGAGATTGGAGAGCAGGTACTAGTATTGTAGATTGATGCATGTCAGTTAAAAGACCTGATGTGGCAAAGCCTTGGGTTAAAATAGTACTTGGCGTAATTATTGCGCTTAAATCATTTTTTGAGTTCTGTATCTTAGGAATAGTATGAAGAATATACAGAGCCCATGAAAGGAAGATCAATGACTCATATAAATTACTTAATGGAAAATGTCCCGAAGAAACCCAACGAGAAACTAAGAATCCTGTTATAGAGAAAAAAGCTGCTATCATTCCTTTTTCTGACGAATCACCCAATCCCCTAAGTTCACAAACTAATAAGGTTATCAAATGAATCGTAATCACAATTAAAATAGTTGAGAAAGAGATATGAGTTAGTATATGTTCTAAAGTTGCGAATAGCATAAGGAGAAGGTCCCATTACAAAATTGGAAATTTCGAATTGAATCCATTTTCTAATCTATTGTATTCTTTTTCGAGAATGCCGCCACTCGGACTCGAACCGAGATGCTTGAGCACTGCTTCCTAAGAGCAGCGTGTCTACCAATTTCACCATGGCGGCTAAGCTGAAATAATAGTTAACTTAAAAGAATAATAGTTATTTTATCTCGAATTGTCGAGATTGGGAGAATCGATAGAATTTAGGAAAATTTTAATTTCATCATTAAATCCAAAGAAAAGAGTTTTGTATTTAGAAAAGTTTCTAAAGTCAAAACTTATTAATACGATTTACCGGTCCTAAACCAATAATTTTGGATAAGATAGGTAGAAATTATAAATCCTATTATAAGAATACTCTACTTTTGATAATGGAATCCTCATAAAATAAAAAAAAGGGAGGATTCTATTATCAAAAGTTCTTTGATTTGATAGCAAAAAAGAATACTGAGGACGCAATATACCAAAACTTTTGTTCTATATAACAGAATAACAGAGGGATTATAACAGAATAACAGAGGGATTTGTTCTAAGGATATTGTACCCAGGAATTCGACACATAAAAGTACATTCATTAATTAATCCAAATTATTCATTCATATTAAATAATTGGAATTTCTTTTAGACCGGTCAATTCAGATTATTCCAAAACCTGATTATTTGTTTGTTACCCAGAAAAACCTTTTGGTTTTGGATGCTCGTTGCCGTTCAAAAATGCTCTTGATTTTGCTAAGGAATAAGATTGTACTATGGAAAAATAAGTTTTTTTCTTCCAAATATTTTTACGAATACGCTTTTTTGACATTGAAGTACGCTTTTTTGGAACTGCCATTTTAAAGAGGAATTTGTTTTTTCTAGTTGTATGTGAAAGACATCTATTGCCGCAAATCAATCCTTCTTTCTGTTTTTTCTTAGTATTTATACTTAGATACTGAAAGATAATGAAATTTGAAATTATTTTTTACTTAATTTTGTCTAATGTGGATAAGACAAGAGTTTTTCGCGTATTTTTCATATATATTTTTGATTTTGTTTTAATAATATACAATATATACAAATTTAATAATATACAATATATACAAAGATATATTATAGACAAGGGCTTTCTATTTAAATAAATTTATAAATCAAATAGACCCCATATATAAATCTAAGATATGAGGCATAAGCCCTCATATAATATGGGGAGATAAAACGAAGGTAAAATTCAAATAGTTAATTAAGTTAAGAAGCTATTTAAGAATGGAATTCCAGTCAAAATCAAAAAATAATTAGTCTCTTAAACAAGAGATTCTAAAACTTAGATAATTCTAGTAATTAGAATTTCCATTTTATATGAAGTAAAGAATATTGCGGAATTTCCTATAATATAAAATTCTAATAAAACAGAATGAAATTCAATCAATCAGTTACGAAATAAGAGAACTATTTCATTTTCACAGAAAAAAAAAAGAATAGGAATAGAAAGTAAATTGATTCAATCTTTTTTTGTATTTTAATAAATATCTTTTTTATTTAATAACTAAATAACGAAATTCTTTGATTAACTTTTTGAATTTAAGCAACTAAACCCATTCTAAATTTTTGAATATTTTAATGAGACAAATTTCAAAAAAATCAGAATTCCAGTATTTTTTCTTATTCTTATTTTGTTTTTTAATTCCTTCACTTCAGAAAGAAATAAGAATAGGTTTGGTGAATCGGAAACAATTTTATAGAAAAAAAGAACTAAAAATTTCAACTAAAAATTGCTATTTCTTTTCTTATGGAACATACATATCAATATGCCTGGATAATCCCTCTTCTCCCACTTCCACTTATTATGTCAATGGGGTTTGGGCTTTTTCTTATTCCGACAGCAACAAAAAATCTTCGTCGCATATGGGCTTTTCCTAGTGTTTTACTCTTAAGTATAGCTCTGGTATTCTCAGTTCACCTGTCTATTCAACAAATAAAAGGGAGTTCTATCTATCAATATCTATGGTCTTGGACCATAAATAATGATTTTTCCTTAGAATTTGGATACTTGATCGACCCCCTTACTTCTATTATGTTAATACTAATTACTACTGTAGGAATCTTGGTTCTTATTTATAGTGACGATTATATGTCTCACGATGAGGGATATTTGAGATTTTTCATTTATATAAGTTTTTTTACTACTTCCATGTTGGGATTGGTTACTAGTTCCAATTTGATACAAATTTATTTTTTTTGGGAACTTGTGGGAATGTGTTCCTATTTATTAATAGGCTTTTGGTTTACACGACCAATTGCAGCGAGTGCTTGTCAAAAAGCTTTTGTAACTAATCGTGTAGGGGATTTTGGTTTGTTATTAGGAATTTTAGGTTTTTTTTGGATAACAGGTAGTTTAGAGTTTCGGGATTTGTTCAAAATAGCTAATAACTGGATTCCTAATAATGATATTAATTCATTACTTACTACTTTGTGTGCTTTTTTATTATTTCTTGGTGCAGTTGCAAAATCTGCACAATTCCCTCTTCACGTATGGTTGCCCGATGCTATGGAAGGACCCACTCCCATTTCGGCTCTTATACACGCAGCAACTATGGTTGCTGCGGGGATTTTTCTTGTAGCTCGACTTCTTCCTCTTTTCATATCCCTACCTTTGATAATGAGTTTTATTTCCTTAGTAGGTACAATAACACTTTTCTTAGGAGCGACTTTAGCTCTTGCTCAGAGAGATATTAAAAGAAGCTTAGCCTATTCTACAATGTCTCAATTGGGTTATATGATGTTAGCTCTAGGTATAGGTTCTTATCAAGCAGCTTTATTCCATTTGATCACTCATGCTTATTCGAAAGCTTTATTGTTCTTGGGATCCGGATCCGTTATTCATTCAATGGAACCTCTTGTTGGATATTCACCAGATAAAAGTCAGAATATGGTTCTTATGGGGGGTTTAAAAAAATATGTTCCTATTACAAGAACTACTTTTTTATTGGGTACACTTTCTCTTTGTGGTATTCCACCGCTTGCTTGCTTCTGGTCCAAAGACGAAATCCGTAGTAATAGTTGGTTGTATTCACCATTTTTTGGAATAATAGCTTCTTTTACTGCAGGATTAACTGCATTTTATATGTTTCGAATATATTTACTTACTTTTGATGGGTATTTGCGTGTTCATTTTCAAAATTATAGTAGTACTAGAGAAGGTTCGTTATATTCAATATCCTTATGGGGAAAAAGCATATCAAAAGGAGTCAATAGAAATTTTGTTTTATCAACAATGAAGAGTGGAGTTTCTTTTTTTTCACAAAATATACCCCAAATTCCCGATAATACAAGAAATAGGATAGGATTCTTTAGTACTTCCTTTGGAACTAAAAATACTTTTGTCTATCCTCGCGAAACTGGAAATACTATGTTATTTCCTCTTCTTATATTACTACTTTTTACTTTGTTCATTGGATCCATAGGAATCCATTTTGATAATGGAGTAATGGATAATGGAACATTGGAGTTACCCATATTATCAAAGTGGCTAGCCCCTTCAATAAGCGAAAGTTCTAATTCTTCCATAAATTCATATGAATTTATCACTAATGCAATTTCTTCTGTAAGTTTAGCTATTTTTGGTCTATTCATAGCATATATATGCTATGGATCCGCTTATTCTTTTTTTCAGAATTTGAATTTTAAAAATTCCCTTGTAAAAGGGAATACCCGAAAGTTTTTTTCGGATCAAGTAAAGAAAAAGGTATACAGCTGGTCCTATAATCGGGGTTATATAGATGTTTTCTATACTAGGATCTTTATTCTGGGTATAAGAAGATCCGCCGAACTAACGCATTTTTTTGATAAAGGTGTTATTGATGGAATTATCAATGGAGTAGGTCTTGCTGGTTTTTGTATAGGAGAAGAAATTAAATATGTGGGGGGAGGGCGCATATCGTCTTATCTATTCTTTTTTTTATGTTATGTCTCCTTGTTTTTATTCTTTTTTCTTCCTTAATTCATTATTCCATGAATTCCTCAAAACGAGGCTCATCAAAATGCAAAATCTAAGACTACTATAAGACTACTAATAAAATACTATAAGACTACTAATAAAATAAGAAAAAAATTCGAACGATTAAATTACTTCTCCCGAATATCTAACTGACTTATTAATTTCTTATAACGTACTCTATTTTTCTTTGCCAAATAAGCCAGCAAACGTTGACGTTTTCCCAAAAGTCTTCGTAGACCTCTTTCTGATGAAAAATCTTTTTTGTGTAATTCCAAATGTGAAGCAAGTCTCCGTATCTTATTGGTGAAACTGAATACTTGAAATTCAACAGAACCCCTGTTTTCTTGTTTTTCTTCTTTAACCATAAATCAAAAAATTTTTCTACCTCCTTTCTTTTTCATGTATTTTTCTGATCAGGAAAAATAAAAAATTATGTCAGTTATTTTGAAGTTATTCGAATTTCGTACACACAAAAATTTGCAATTATTCATCTACTGCTGGAATCTTTAATTTGGATTTATTTTATCGATCCAAATTGGATTTGGATAGAAGGGTACATTCTTTTATTTTAGATAGAAGAAATGTTTCTTCTATCTAAAATAAAAGAATTTTGCTGATTTATTTATTGCTATATCCAATTTATAGAATTGATACACCATTTAATTGATATCATTTAGCAAAATGAAACACAGCATATGCATCCATCTTTCGGCTCGAGAATTTCACGGGAGAGAGATATAGTATAAGAAATAGGCTATTAAGTAACTCTAAATGAATTGTGGATACATCTGTATCCTTAACATACTGAAACGACTGCCATTATTCGTATCAAAGCAATAGCGATTCATAAAAGCTAAATCTTGTAATCAATGGTGGGCTAATAAAATGGAGTCTTCTTTTCTTATTTTTATTTGAGAATACCCTTTTTTGAAGTAGGTTATTTCAGAGTATTCTTTTTTACTTATTGAATTTTACATTTTTGCAATTGATTGATATTGCAATATTCAAATTGCAATAATTTATATTGCAAAGATAATAGGCAATTTATTGGCTAATTTGAATTAGTATGTAGAATTCGTATAATTATGACTGTTGAAGCCTTAAATTCAAGTCTATTGGTTCTTTTCACGCTTTCTCACAAACAGATTAAGAAATATATTGCATTATTTATTAAAGTTTGGATAAACCATTGCTTCGTCTGGTGTCTACAATACATATAGCTTATATCGTAGTAATTTCATTTTTACCAGATCGAAAATTGTTATGTTGAAAAGGAAAATTTCTAGATCCAATGTCACATTCTGTAAAAATTTATGATACATGTATAGGATGCACTCAATATGTACGAGCTTGTCCAACAGATGTATTAGAAATGATACCTTGGGATGGATGTAAAGCCAAGCAAATTGCTTCTGCGCCGAGAACCGAAGATTGTGTGGGTTGTAAGAGATGTGAATCAGCCTGCCCAACAGATTTTTTAAGTGTCCGCGTTTATTTAGGGCCTGAAACAACCCGCAGCATGGCTCTATCTTATTGATACGTTACAAAAAACTCCACTTGAATCGTCTGATTCCTCTTTACCGAAGAAGCCTGTGCTCAAAATAATTGAGCATGGGCTTTTCTGGTCAAAATGTATCTTATCTTTATTACTTTATCATGAGTTATTTTCCTTGGTTAACAATACTTGTTGTTTTTCCGATATTTGCAGGTTCATTAATTTTCCTTTTACCCCATAAAGGAAACAAAATCGTTAGGTGGTATACTATATCTATTTGTTTATTAGAATTCCTTCTAATGACTTATGCATTCTGTTATCATTTCCAATTAGAGGATCCCTTAATGCAATTAAGGGAGGATTCTAAATGGATAGATGTTTTTGATTTCCACTGGAGATTGGGAATCGATGGACTTTCATTAGGATCAATTTTATTGACAGGATTTATCACTACTTTAGCTACTTTAGCGGCTTGGCCAATTACCAAGAATTCGCGATTATTCTATTTCCTGATGCTAGCAATGTATAGCGGTCAAATAGGATTATTTTCTTCACGAGACCTTTTACTTTTTTTTATCATGTGGGAGTTCGAATTAATTCCTGTTTACTTACTTTTATCCATGTGGGGGGGGAAAAGGCGTCTATATTCAGCTACCAAGTTTATTTTGTATACTGCAGGCGGTTCCATTTTTTTCTTAATCGGAGTTCTGGGTATGGGCTTATATGGTTCCAACGAACCAACATTAGACTTGGAACGATTGATTAATCAATCATACCCAGTAACACTGGAAATACTACTTTATTTTGGCTTCCTTATTGCTTATGCTGTCAAATTGCCGATTATACCTCTACATACATGGTTACCAGATACCCACGGGGAAGCACATTACAGCACATGTATGCTTTTGGCGGGAATCCTATTAAAGATGGGGGCATACGGATTGATTCGGATCAATATGGAATTGTTACCTCATGCTCATTATCTATTTTCCCCTTGGTTGGTAATAATAGGAGCGGTGCAAATAATCTATGCAGCTTCAACTTCTCTTGGCCAACGAAATTTCAAAAAAAGAATAGCCTACTCCTCCGTATCTCACATGGGTTTCATAATTATAGGAATTGGTTCCATAACCAACATTGGACTAAATGGAGCTATTTTGCAAATATTATCCCATGGATTTATCGGTGCTACACTATTTTTCTTGGCAGGAACGGCTTGTGATAGAATGCGTCTTGTTTATCTCGAAGAACTGGGAGGGATATCTATACCAATGCCAAAAATGTTTACTATGTTTAGTAGCTTTTCAATGGCTTCTCTTGCCTTACCAGGAATGAGCGGTTTTGTTGCAGAATTAGTAGTATTTTTTGGACTAATTACTAGTCCAAAATTTCTGTTAATCCCAAAAATGCTAATTACTTTTGTAATGGCAATTGGAATGATATTAACTCCTATTTATTTATTATCTATGTTACGCCAGATGTTCTATGGATATAAGTTATTTCATGTTCCAAACGAAAATTTTGTGGATTCTGGACCACGAGAACTCTTTATTTTAATCTGTATCTTTTTACCAGTAATAGGAATTGGTATTTATCCAGATTTTGTTCTCTCGCTATCCGTTGACACGGTAGAAGCTCTCTTATCCAATTATTATCCTAAATAATAGTTTTTTTTAACTAGTTGGCTCTGCTCTATATTTCATAATGGAAAAACCAAAAAATTCCGAAAAAAGTAAAAAAGTATAATTAGATCTATTTCGAATTTTTGCGAACCCCTTTGAACGTCTTTTCAAAGGGGTTCGCAAATCAAACAAAAATGGGAAAAAGCATCCATAAAATGAATGTTTTATGTAATGAATGTTTTATGTTATGTAATCATTTAGATGTTAATGTAAATGAACCATAACTATGTAAACCTATTCCTAAAAGATTGATACCAAAATAGCAGATCCAAATTATAAGAAATCCTATCGAAGCTATAAATGCGGAATTCGTACCCTTCCAATTTGGATTTGTTCTACTATGTAAATAAATAGCAAATATGGTCCAGGTAATAAATGCCCAAGTTTCCTTGGGATCCCAATTCCAATAGGATCCCCACGCCTCATTAGCCCATACTGCTCCACAAAGAATACCTATGGTTAAAAAGGTAAACCCTAGACTAATAACACGATAACTCCAGGAATCCAAACGCGCAGTTAATTGGTATTTGTAATAATTTGGAAATGAAGGAAAAGGGGTGTTTTTTAAGGCATTTCTTTTTGCATAGAAATATTCAATCTCACTATTTTGAGAAAAAAAATCAAAATTTTTGCGAAATCTAATGATTAGAAGAGCAGAGGATAATAAGGATCCGCACAAAAGAGTTGCATAGCTTAGTAACATCATACTGACATGCATCATTAACCACTGAGATTGGAGAGCAGGTACTAGTATTGTAGATTGATGCATGTCAGTTAAAAGACCTGATGTGGCAAAGCCTTGGGTTAAAATAGTACTTGGCGTAATTATTGCGCTTAAATCATTTTTTGAGTTCTGTATCTTAGGAATAGTATGAAGAATATACAGAGCCCATGAAAGGAAGATCAATGACTCATATAAATTACTTAATGGAAAATGTCCCGAAGAAACCCAACGAGAAACTAAGAATCCTGTTATAGAGAAAAAAGCTGCTATCATTCCTTTTTCTGACGAATCACCCAATCCCCTAAGTTCACGAACTAATAAGGTTATCAAATGAATCGTAATCACAATTAAAATAGTTGAGAAAGAGATATGAGTTAGTATATGTTCTAAAGTTGCGAATAGCATAAGGAGAAGGTCCCATTACAAAATTGGAAATTTCGAATTGAATCCATTTTCTAATCTATTGTATTCTTTTTCGAGAATGCCGCCACTCGGACTCGAACCGAGATGCTTGAGCACTGCTTCCTAAGAGCAGCGTGTCTACCAATTTCACCATGGCGGCTAAGCTGAAATAATAGTTAACTTAAAAGAATAATAGTTATTTTATCTCGAATTGTCGAGATTGGGAGAATCGATAGAATTTAGGAAAATTTTAATTTCATCATTAAATCCAAAGAAAAGAGTTTTGTATTTAGAAAAGTTTCTAAAGTCAAAACTTATTAATACGATTTACCGGTCCTAAACCAATAATTTTGGATAAGATAGGTAGAAATTATAAATCCTATTATAAGAATACTCTACTTTTGATAATGGAATCCTCATAAAATAAAAAAAAGGGAGGATTCTATTATCAAAAGTTCTTTGATTTGATAGCAAAAAAGAATACTGAGGACGCAATATACCAAAACTTTTGTTCTATATAACAGAATAACAGAGGGATTATAACAGAATAACAGAGGGATTTGTTCTAAGGATATTGTACCCAGGAATTCGACACATAAAAGTACATTCATTAATTAATCCAAATTATTCATTCATATTAAATAATTGGAATTTCTTTTAGACCGGTCAATTCAGATTATTCCAAAACCTGATTATTTGTTTGTTACCCAGAAAAACCTTTTGGTTTTGGATGCTCGTTGCCGTTCAAAAATGCTCTTGATTTTGCTAAGGAATAAGATTGTACTATGGAAAAATAAGTTTTTTTCTTCCAAATATTTTTACGAATACGCTTTTTTGACATTGAAGTACGCTTTTTTGGAACTGCCATTTTAAAGAGGAATTTGTTTTTTCTAGTTGTATGTGAAAGACATCTATTGCCGCAAATCAATCCTTCTTTCTGTTTTTTCTTAGTATTTATACTTAGATACTGAAAGATAATGAAATTTGAAATTATTTTTTACTTAATTTTGTCTAATGTGGATAAGACAAGAGTTTTTCGCGTATTTTTCATATATATTTTTGATTTTGTTTTAATAATATACAATATATACAAATTTAATAATATACAATATATACAAAGATATATTATAGACAAGGGCTTTCTATTTAAATAAATTTATAAATCAAATAGACCCCATATATAAATCTAAGATATGAGGCATAAGCCCTCATATAATATGGGGAGATAAAACGAAGGTAAAATTCAAATAGTTAATTAAGTTAAGAAGCTATTTAAGAATGGAATTCCAGTCAAAATCAAAAAATAATTAGTCTCTTAAACAAGAGATTCTAAAACTTAGATAATTCTAGTAATTAGAATTTCCATTTTATATGAAGTAAAGAATATTGCGGAATTTCCTATAATATAAAATTCTAATAAAACAGAATGAAATTCAATCAATCAGTTACGAAATAAGAGAACTATTTCATTTTCACAGAAAAAAAAAGAATAGGAATAGAAAGTAAATTGATTCAATCTTTTTTTGTATTTTAATAAATATCTTTTTTATTTAATAACTAAATAACGAAATTCTTTGATTAACTTTTTGAATTTAAGCAACTAAACCCATTCTAAATTTTTGAATATTTTAATGAGACAAATTTCAAAAAAATCAGAATTCCAGTATTTTTTCTTATTCTTATTTTGTTTTTTAATTCCTTCACTTCAGAAAGAAATAAGAATAGGTTTGGTGAATCGGAAACAATTTTATAGAAAAAAAGAACTAAAAATTTCAACTAAAAATTGCTATTTCTTTTCTTATGGAACATACATATCAATATGCCTGGATAATCCCTCTTCTCCCACTTCCACTTATTATGTCAATGGGGTTTGGGCTTTTTCTTATTCCGACAGCAACAAAAAATCTTCGTCGCATATGGGCTTTTCCTAGTGTTTTACTCTTAAGTATAGCTCTGGTATTCTCAGTTCACCTGTCTATTCAACAAATAAAAGGGAGTTCTATCTATCAATATCTATGGTCTTGGACCATAAATAATGATTTTTCCTTAGAATTTGGATACTTGATCGACCCCCTTACTTCTATTATGTTAATACTAATTACTACTGTAGGAATCTTGGTTCTTATTTATAGTGACGATTATATGTCTCACGATGAGGGATATTTGAGATTTTTCATTTATATAAGTTTTTTTACTACTTCCATGTTGGGATTGGTTACTAGTTCCAATTTGATACAAATTTATTTTTTTTGGGAACTTGTGGGAATGTGTTCCTATTTATTAATAGGCTTTTGGTTTACACGACCAATTGCAGCGAGTGCTTGTCAAAAAGCTTTTGTAACTAATCGTGTAGGGGATTTTGGTTTGTTATTAGGAATTTTAGGTTTTTTTTGGATAACAGGTAGTTTAGAGTTTCGGGATTTGTTCAAAATAGCTAATAACTGGATTCCTAATAATGATATTAATTCATTACTTACTACTTTGTGTGCTTTTTTATTATTTCTTGGTGCAGTTGCAAAATCTGCACAATTCCCTCTTCACGTATGGTTGCCCGATGCTATGGAAGGACCCACTCCCATTTCGGCTCTTATACACGCAGCAACTATGGTTGCTGCGGGGATTTTTCTTGTAGCTCGACTTCTTCCTCTTTTCATATCCCTACCTTTGATAATGAGTTTTATTTCCTTAGTAGGTACAATAACACTTTTCTTAGGAGCGACTTTAGCTCTTGCTCAGAGAGATATTAAAAGAAGCTTAGCCTATTCTACAATGTCTCAATTGGGTTATATGATGTTAGCTCTAGGTATAGGTTCTTATCAAGCAGCTTTATTCCATTTGATCACTCATGCTTATTCGAAAGCTTTATTGTTCTTGGGATCCGGATCCGTTATTCATTCAATGGAACCTCTTGTTGGATATTCACCAGATAAAAGTCAGAATATGGTTCTTATGGGGGGTTTAAAAAAATATGTTCCTATTACAAGAACTACTTTTTTATTGGGTACACTTTCTCTTTGTGGTATTCCACCGCTTGCTTGCTTCTGGTCCAAAGACGAAATCCGTAGTAATAGTTGGTTGTATTCACCATTTTTTGGAATAATAGCTTCTTTTACTGCAGGATTAACTGCATTTTATATGTTTCGAATATATTTACTTACTTTTGATGGGTATTTGCGTGTTCATTTTCAAAATTATAGTAGTACTAGAGAAGGTTCGTTATATTCAATATCCTTATGGGGAAAAAGCATATCAAAAGGAGTCAATAGAAATTTTGTTTTATCAACAATGAAGAGTGGAGTTTCTTTTTTTTCACAAAATATACCCCAAATTCCCGATAATACAAGAAATAGGATAGGATTCTTTAGTACTTCCTTTGGAACTAAAAATACTTTTGTCTATCCTCGCGAAACTGGAAATACTATGTTATTTCCTCTTCTTATATTACTACTTTTTACTTTGTTCATTGGATCCATAGGAATCCATTTTGATAATGGAGTAATGGATAATGGAACATTGGAGTTACCCATATTATCAAAGTGGCTAGCCCCTTCAATAAGCGAAAGTTCTAATTCTTCCATAAATTCATATGAATTTATCACTAATGCAATTTCTTCTGTAAGTTTAGCTATTTTTGGTCTATTCATAGCATATATATGCTATGGATCCGCTTATTCTTTTTTTCAGAATTTGAATTTTAAAAATTCCCTTGTAAAAGGGAATACCCGAAAGTTTTTTTCGGATCAAGTAAAGAAAAAGGTATACAGCTGGTCCTATAATCGGGGTTATATAGATGTTTTCTATACTAGGATCTTTATTCTGGGTATAAGAAGATCCGCCGAACTAACGCATTTTTTTGATAAAGGTGTTATTGATGGAATTATCAATGGAGTAGGTCTTGCTGGTTTTTGTATAGGAGAAGAAATTAAATATGTGGGGGGAGGGCGCATATCGTCTTATCTATTCTTTTTTTTATGTTATGTCTCCTTGTTTTTATTCTTTTTTCTTCCTTAATTCATTATTCCATGAATTCCTCAAAACGAGGCTCATCAAAATGCAAAATCTAAGACTACTATAAGACTACTAATAAAATACTATAAGACTACTAATAAAATAAGAAAAAAATTCGAACGATTAAATTACTTCTCCCGAATATCTAACTGACTTATTAATTTCTTATAACGTACTCTATTTTTCTTTGCCAAATAAGCCAGCAAACGTTGACGTTTTCCCAAAAGTCTTCGTAGACCTCTTTCTGATGAAAAATCTTTTTTGTGTAATTCCAAATGTGAAGCAAGTCTCCGTATCTTATTGGTGAAACTGAATACTTGAAATTCAACAGAACCCCTGTTTTCTTGTTTTTCTTCTTTAACCATAAATCAAAAAATTTTTCTACCTCCTTTCTTTTTCATGTATTTTTCTGATCAGGAAAAATAAAAAATTATGTCAGTTATTTTGAAGTTATTCGAATTTCGTACACACAAAAATTTGCAATTATTCATCTACTGCTGGAATCTTTAATTTGGATTTATTTTATCGATCCAAATTGGATTTGGATAGAAGGGTACATTCTTTTATTTTAGATAGAAGAAATGTTTCTTCTATCTAAAATAAAAGAATTTTGCTGATTTATTTATTGCTATATCCAATTTATAGAATTGATACACCATTTAATTGATATCATTTAGCAAAATGAAACACAGCATATGCATCCATCTTTCGGCTCGAGAATTTCACGGGAGAGAGATATAGTATAAGAAATAGGCTATTAAGTAACTCTAAATGAATTGTGGATACATCTGTATCCTTAACATACTGAAACGACTGCCATTATTCGTATCAAAGCAATAGCGATTCATAAAAGCTAAATCTTGTAATCAATGGTGGGCTAATAAAATGGAGTCTTCTTTTCTTATTTTTATTTGAGAATACCCTTTTTTGAAGTAGGTTATTTCAGAGTATTCTTTTTTACTTATTGAATTTTACATTTTTGCAATTGATTGATATTGCAATATTCAAATTGCAATAATTTATATTGCAAAGATAATAGCCAATTTATTGGCTAATTTGAATTAGTATGTAGAATTCGTATAATTATGACTGTTGAAGCCTTAAATTCAAGTCTATTGGTTCTTTTCACGCTTTCTCACAAACAGATTAAGAAATATATTGCATTATTTATTAAAGTTTGGATAAACCATTGCTTCGTCTGGTGTCTACAATACATATAGCTTATATCGTAGTAATTTCATTTTTACCAGATCGAAAATTGTTATGTTGAAAAGGAAAATTTCTAGATCCAATGTCACATTCTGTAAAAATTTATGATACATGTATAGGATGCACTCAATGTGTACGAGCTTGTCCAACAGATGTATTAGAAATGATACCTTGGGATGGATGTAAAGCCAAGCAAATTGCTTCTGCGCCGAGAACCGAAGATTGTGTGGGTTGTAAGAGATGTGAATCAGCCTGCCCAACAGATTTTTTAAGTGTCCGCGTTTATTTAGGGCCTGAAACAACCCGCAGCATGGCTCTATCTTATTGATACGTTACAAAAAACTCCACTTGAATCGTCTGATTCCTCTTTACCGAAGAAGCCTGTGCTCAAAATAATTGAGCATGGGCTTTTCTGGTCAAAATGTATCTTATCTTTATTACTTTATCATGAGTTATTTTCCTTGGTTAACAATACTTGTTGTTTTTCCGATATTTGCAGGTTCATTAATTTTCCTTTTACCCCATAAAGGAAACAAAATCGTTAGGTGGTATACTATATCTATTTGTTTATTAGAATTCCTTCTAATGACTTATGCATTCTGTTATCATTTCCAATTAGAGGATCCCTTAATGCAATTAAGGGAGGATTCTAAATGGATAGATGTTTTTGATTTCCACTGGAGATTGGGAATCGATGGACTTTCATTAGGATCAATTTTATTGACAGGATTTATCACTACTTTAGCTACTTTAGCGGCTTGGCCAATTACCAAGAATTCGCGATTATTCTATTTCCTGATGCTAGCAATGTATAGCGGTCAAATAGGATTATTTTCTTCACGAGACCTTTTACTTTTTTTTATCATGTGGGAGTTCGAATTAATTCCTGTTTACTTACTTTTATCCATGTGGGGGGGGGGGGAAAGGCGTCTATATTCAGCTACCAAGTTTATTTTGTATACTGCAGGCGGTTCCATTTTTTTCTTAATCGGAGTTCTGGGTATGGGCTTATATGGTTCCAACGAACCAACATTAGACTTGGAACGATTGATTAATCAATCATACCCAGTAACACTGGAAATACTACTTTATTTTGGCTTCCTTATTGCTTATGCTGTCAAATTGCCGATTATACCTCTACATACATGGTTACCAGATACCCACGGGGAAGCACATTACAGCACATGTATGCTTTTGGCGGGAATCCTATTAAAGATGGGGGCATACGGATTGATTCGGATCAATATGGAATTGTTACCTCATGCTCATTATCTATTTTCCCCTTGGTTGGTAATAATAGGAGCGGTGCAAATAATCTAT
Organism: Oropetium thomaeum; assembly: GCA_001182835.1. Classification (NCBI taxonomy): domain Eukaryota; kingdom Viridiplantae; phylum Streptophyta; class Magnoliopsida; order Poales; family Poaceae; genus Oropetium; species Oropetium thomaeum. Next base: position 3,083,235 of record LFJQ01000015.1, on the reverse strand, counting down.
GCAGCTTCAACTTCTCTTGGCCAACGAAATTTCAAAAAAAGAATAGCCTACTCCTCCGTATCTCACATGGGTTTCATAATTATAGGAATTGGTTCCATAACCAACATTGGACTAAATGGAGCTATTTTGCAAATATTATCCCATGGATTTATCGGTGCTACACTATTTTTCTTGGCAGGAACGGCTTGTGATAGAATGCGTCTTGTTTATCTCGAAGAACTGGGAGGGATATCTATACCAATGCCAAAAATGTTTACTATGTTTAGTAGCTTTTCAATGGCTTCTCTTGCCTTACCAGGAATGAGCGGTTTTGTTGCAGAATTAGTAGTATTTTTTGGACTAATTACTAGTCCAAAATTTCTGTTAATCCCAAAAATGCTAATTACTTTTGTAATGGCAATTGGAATGATATTAACTCCTATTTATTTATTATCTATGTTACGCCAGATGTTCTATGGATATAAGTTATTTCATGTTCCAAACGAAAATTTTGTGGATTCTGGACCACGAGAACTCTTTATTTTAATCTGTATCTTTTTACCAGTAATAGGAATTGGTATTTATCCAGATTTTGTTCTCTCGCTATCCGTTGACACGGTAGAAGCTCTCTTATCCAATTATTATCCTAAATAATAGTTTTTTTTAACTAGTTGGCTCTGCTCTATATTTCATAATGGAAAAACCAAAAAATTCCGAAAAAAGTAAAAAAGTATAATTAGATCTATTTCGAATTTT